>JAANYP010005284.1:334461-500908 GCA_020465985.1 Centrapalus pauciflorus
CTTTCCAGCTCACTTATCAATTTGTTGAACCTGTCAAAGATTTGAGTAAGGTTTTCATTCTTGCCACCAGAAAAGTTCTCATACTGCTGTTTTAAAAGATCCTTTTGATTTCTCTTGGTACTGGCATTACCAGCAAATCTTTTCTCTAAAGCATTCCAAAGAGAATGAGCAGTATAAAACTTTTTGAACTGATGTTGATAATCATTAGGAATGGCTATTTGTAAAAGTGTAAGGGCTTTCACTTCATTCATTCTAGCCTTTCTTTCCAGTTCAGTTTTTGGAGGAGTTTTGACTGGTTTACCCTCATCATCAAGTTCTGGATCAACTACAGGAGGAAATTCAACAGCTTCCCATATGGCATAATCAATGAATTGAATATGTTGTTGAATCCTGAGTTTCCACATCTCAAACTCAGTGGGCTTGAGCATAGGCACTTTGAGTCCTTGCCAAGATCCACTGCTGCTATTTTCAATTTCCATTGCAAAAGATTAAAATTTTAAAAGAAAGTTTTCGACTTTGAAAAACAAAGAACAACCTGTGGCTCTGATACCACTTGTCAGGATCTAAAAGAAATTAACCAAGACTAACTGATTTGAATTTATCAGAGTATAAATCAATAGTCTTGCTTTGAATCAAAGTTTAATTAAGAAGTTTGCGGAATAACACTTAATTATTTTAACAAAAGCTTTCAGAATCAATAGAAGATAAACACAATAAATAATCAAAACTGCTTGTATTGCTGATTTCAATGATTACAATCACCTCTAATCTGTTTGATTAGACGAAGAACACAAACTGTTCTTAGGGTTTTACAACCTTAGAGGCTTATGAAAAACTTAAACAAAAAGCAATTACAAACTTGAATATGCAGAAAACTCCTATACAATAGAAAGACCTATTCTATGTATTTATATTGCTTCTTGATTTGTTTCCTTGAAAAACTATGACTTCTCTGATAGTAGATATGCTGGAATCTTCGTGTATATATCCTTTCCTGAAAATCAGCACATTCTGTTTATGAAACTGTTGAGCAGCTTGAATCACTTGACAGCTTGAACAGAGCAGCTCGAGTTGATTTACTCTGGCAGCTTGAACTTTTATACTGGCAGCTCGAGATTCTTCAACTAGCAGCATGAACTTTGGATTTACATATAAACTCTACTAACAGTTTGAGAAGACTAACTAACAGCTGAACCTACTTAAACTATTTCCCAACAATAACAGTTTACTTAGTTTTATTTTCTTATTTGTATAGAACTTAAAGTCTTGTATAAAGAATTTAAGTTAGGGGAGATTGTTGGGAAATATTCTAAGTAGTTCAAACTGTTAGTTAGACTTCTCAGACTGTTAGTAGAATTTCTGTGTAAATATAAAGTTCATACTGTTAGTTGAAGAAACTCGAGCTGCTAGTACAAAAGTTCATGCTGCCAGAGCATTTCACTCAAACTGTCCTGCTCAAGCTGCTAAGTATTTCAAGCTGCTCAACGGTTTCATAAACAGAAAGTGCTGATATTCAGGAAGAAATATCTATATGAAGATTCCAGCATATCTACTATCAGAGAAGTCAGAGTCCTTCAAGGAAACAAATCAAGAAGCATTATAAATACATGGAATAAGTCTTTCTATTATATAGGAGTTTTCTGCGTATTCAAGATTGTGTTTTGCTTTTTGTTTGAGTTTTCATAAGCCTCTAAGGTTGTAAAACCCTAAGAACAATATGTGTTCTTCATCTAATCAAACAGATTAGAGGTGATTGTAATCATTGAAGTCAGCAATACAAGCAATTTTGATTTACTTATTTATGTTTATCTGTTATAAGTTCTAAAAGCTTTTGTGAAAATAATTAAGTGTTATTCCGCAAACTTCTTATTTAAACTTTGATTCAAAGCAAGATTATTGATTTATACTCTGATAAATTCAAATTAGTTAGTCCTGGTTAGTTAAGTAAAGTTCCTGACAAGAAATGCTCAAACAGCAGTTCGCGATATTCAAGGCTTTGAAAAATGAAAAGCTGGATGAGACCATTACTTAGTTCTATCATCTGTTGACCGAGTTAGACAACCATGATGTAGAGTATAGTGAGTCAGAGAAGATTGTCAAAATTCTAGATGCTTTACCAGCCAAATGGGAGATGTATGTGGCGCTGATAAAACATGATGAAGACAAGTTCTATACTCTAACTCTAGAGAATGTCATAGGAACGCTGAGGGCCTATAACTTTGAATTTCTGAAGAAGGAAAGGGATTATGTACAAGTACAGGATCCGGATATGTATTTTGGGAAATCCAAACCATCAGGGGCAAGTGACTTGAAAACGGCTACAACATTCTTTTCGGGTGAAACATCGACTACGGTTGAAGCAGAAGACTCAGTGAGCCGGGCTTTCTTAGGGTTTTCTAGACCGGAAGACAAGTCAACTCAGTCTGCATCTACATCTCAAGGATATTCAAAGTTGTCGATGAGCGAAAAATCAGCTGAAGACCATCTAAATCTGTTGGCTTCATTTGTGGCCGCCTATGGCAATTGCGTTCAAGGGAAAATCAACAATCCTGCGCTATGGGATGAAGATTATGATCAGGTGGATCCTGATGATTTAGAGGAAATGGATCTGCAATGGCAACTGGCCATGGTGACTCAGCGAGTCAAGAGATTCATCAAGAGGACGGGCAGAAATCTCAACGTCAGTAACAATACGATTGGGTTTGATAAATCCAAAGTTAAGTGTTACAACTGCCAAAAGTTAAGACATTTTGCTAGAGAATGTCAAAGACCTAAAGTCGAGAACTACCAGAACCAATCTCAAGGGAGATAGTTCAAGCAATCAGGCAAACATAGCTGGTTTGTTAACAAATGTCACATATGACAGGCAGCTCGATGGAACATATGACTGGAGTACACATCCAGAGTCCAACGCTAGAGCCTTTATGGCTGAAGTAACGGAGACTGGTAGTGTCGGACCAGAGGAAACGACTGGGGACAACAATCAGAATGATATCAGTTCAATGTTGGTGGAAAAGTCAGAAGATCAGACGATTCTGGAGTTCGCCGCACAGATGGCCAACGTGGAATTAGATCACGCAAAGGTAGTTCTGAACTTCTCTACTTTCCATGATTTATGTGTTTTATGTGCTACGTCTAATGATAGATTGAACTTAGTGCTAGAATCACATCAAATTATAACTGCTCTAAATGAATCCTTAAAATCAGACAACGCTAGCCTATTAGATATTAATGAAGACCTTAGAAATAAGCTTAAGGCAGATGCACAAGATGTCATAGTTCTAAAAGACAAGCTGAGTGAGCAGTGTGTTAGAATAGAACTAATGTATGAACATGTTGAGGCATTGACCAAAGAGCTTAAGATCAAAGAAGTAGAGCTAGCTGATTCTAAGGTTAAGGTAGCCGAGGTGAATAGTAAACTGGAAAAGTTTAGGAACTCATCACTGAACCTAGGGAAGATCTTAGATGCACAACGTCAGTCTAAGAAACCTGTAGGTCTAGGGTATAATGAGAGTCCTCCACCTTTCAATGATAACTATGTACCTCAGCCTTAGGAGAAAACTGATAAATCAGTTGATTCAGAGGTAACACCTGAACCTATGTCTGAAACAGTTAAGGATAAAGAAACTAAGGTGACTAGTAACAATGTCAAGATTAAGAAGGTCAAATTTGTACCATCTTCTAGTGATAAGCCTGTAGGAGGAGCCAAAATTGACTTTAATGATCAAGAGGAGGAAACAGTCACTATAGTTGAGACGAAAGAACAAGACACTAGTGAGACACCTAAGTCAAAGGGCACTCATAAGAAGTCGATTGACAAAATGTCTTGCTTTAGATGTCATGAAAAGGGACATGTTGCTTCTAGTTGTCCACATAGGAAGGTAGACTCTACACCTAAGACTGGAAAGCCAGAACAACATAAACCTTCAAGTGTAGCAAGCACAAGTGGTTCTCAAAATACCGAGAAAATTGTGCAAGCCACACCAAAAAGTGTTGTGAAACAAACACCTGTGTCAGGTCGACCCAATGATGTGGTTAGGACTAATTCTCCGAATAGAGTCCCTAATCAAACTAGGTCAGGACCTCAACAAAATTATAGGAGTACTACACCTAGAAGAGCTTACACTCCGGTTAGGTCACACACTCCTGTAAGACATCAAACACCAGGTAGAGCTCAGGGATATAACACGGAAATGCCTTATAATCGAAATTATTCAAGAGCTCCACAGCAAATGCCTACACAAAGGCCGAGAGTGAAATTAAATCACTCTGCACCACAACAGGCTCTAACTCAAACACCCAAGTCACCTGAAAGGAGAGATGGGTATTTGAAAGAGTTCAAGTATGTGGACGAGAATGGTATTACCAAGTCAGTCATAACTTGGGTTCCCCGTGATAACTAACCTCTTTTCTTTCATGTGCAGGAGATAACTACAGGTCTAAACAACAAGTGGTTCGTCGACAGTGGTTGCTCCAGACACATGACTGGGGAAAGAAGTCTACTCGCAGACTTCAAGGGAGGGAATAGGGGATATGTATCGTTCGCTGGAAATAAAGGAGGAAATATCACCGGTACTGGAATGGTCACTAATGGGACTATCAAACTGGATCAAGTTTATCACGTTGATAAACTGGTTCACAATCTCATTAGTGTATCTCAAATCTGTGATAAGAAGAACTCAGTACTTTTCACTGATACTGAGGCGTTAGTGCTGAAACCGGGATTCAAAGTACCTGAAGAGTGGATACTGATGAGGGCTCCAAGGAAGAATGAGTTGTACATGCTCGACATGAACAAACCAGAATTTTTGATGGGACCAATATGTCTACTATCAAAAGCTTCAGAGACTGAATCGGTTTTGTGGCAAAGACGAATGACACACTTGCACCTAAGAAAAATGAATTACATTACGAAAAATGGTCTGGTGCAAGGTGTTCCAATGAAGAGATTTCAGTTTGAAGACAAGTGTCTTCCGTGCAAGAAAGGAAAACAACACAAGAAGGCACACAAGTCCAAGACCTAGAACTCTATAGCTGCCACGTTCGATTTGTTGCATATGGACCTGTTCGGACCAATCAACAAAAGTAGTATAGGTGGTAGTTGGTAGTGTTTGGTTATTACTGATGATTACTCGCGATTTTTTTGGGTTTTCTTTTTAGGTACGAAGGACGAGACAGTTGCCAAGCTAATCGGGTTCTTAGACCAAGTGGAAAACTCCTACAGGACGCGGGTAAAACATATTAGGAGTGATAACGGAACGGAATTTAAAAACACGGTAATTGGTGTATATTGCCTATCAAAAGGCATAGTGCATCAATTTAGTGCACCATATGAGCCGCAACAAAATGGGGTGGCAGAACGGAAAAACAGGACTTTGATTGAGGCAGCAAGGACCATGCTTTCGGATTCAAAGCTTCCTACCATGTTTGGGGGGAGGCAGTGAATACCGCTTGTCATGTTTTAAACCGGGTCCTTACAGTCAAATCACTGAACAAAACATGTTACGAAGTTTTGAATAAAAGGCCACCTAATAAAACTGGCTACAAACCATTTGGGGTACCATGCACTTTAATGAAAACAAAACATCAACCTAAGTTTGGTGAAAAGGCTGACGAAGGTTATTTCCTAGGTTATGTGCCTAATTCACCAAATAAACAGGTTTTTAATAAATCAAATGGTACGGTAGAGATTGTGTATAACGTTGATGTTACAAGTTATACACATGAACCCCAAACTGGTCCGGATTGGATTTTTTATTATGACAAATTGTTTGTATCATTTAACATTCCTTTGGATGGAAATGCAGGTACAATCGAACAAGACTTATCGTCATTAAATCTCAATGACGACGGTCAAAGTTTTCCGAGGACGACCTTTCCATGAAATTCCGAGCCTACAACGACAGAAGAGGGATCTCCAGAAGAGAATGATCCTGAGTTGCCTGCAAACGAAAATCAGCCAACAAATTCTAACTCTGAGGACAGTGTTGATGAGGAAGAAAATGTCGAGTCTGAAGTCGTTCCCCCGTTAGGCGAGATAGGATCAAAGAGATAATCTTATTGTCGATGAGATAGAAACATCGAGGATTAATAGGGATCATCCTGTTGAGGGCATCATAGGAAATCCAAATGCTGGTGTGAGGACTAGGAGTAGTTTGAATAACAACACAGTGTTGTTGTCGATGATAAATGACTCCGAGGCCTTTCACACTTGCCTCTATTCGTGTTTCATCTCGCAAGTAGAGCCGAAGAATGTGCAAATGGCACTAAAAGACAATAATTGGGTTGAAGCGATGCAGGAAGAACTGTCACAGTTCAGGAAATTTGATGTGTGGGAGTTAGTTACGTAACCTCGAGGAGAAATTGCAATAGGAACCAAGTGGGTTTTTAAATGAAAAAGGGATGATCGGGGTATAGTGACTCGCAACAAGGCAAGACTTGTGGTAAAGGGTTTCAACCAAGAGGAAGGAATCGATTACAATGAAGTATTTGCACCAGTGGGAAGGCTTGAGGCAATACGGTTGTTTCTAGCTTTTGCTTCCTTCAAAGGGTTTAAGGTCTATCAGTTGGACGTAAAGAGTGCCTTTTTATACGGCAAAGTGAAGGAACTGGTGTACGTGGAACAACCGCCCGGGTTTACAGATCCGAAGTATCCAGATAGAGTATATCGGTTAAATAAGGCTTTATATGGATTGCATCAAGCACCAAGGGCGTGGTATGAGACGCTATCGACTCATCTTTTAGACAACGGGTTTGAAAGAGGGAGGATTGATAGTACGCTGTTTGTGAAAAGGAAAGGTGAACATTTCATCTTGGTACAAGTGTATGTCGATCACATCATTTTTGGTTCATCAGACGAACAGATGTGCAAAGACTTTGAGAAGGTGATGAAGTCTAAGTTTGAGATGAGTGCTATGGGTGAGTTAAACTTCTTTTGGGTTTGCAAGTTGAGCAGAGAAAGGAGGGTATGTTTATCCATCAGACGAAGTATGTCTACGATACTCTAGAGCGCTTCAGGATGGAAGGAACCAAACTGACGGCTCACTTCAGCAGGCCGATTCAAGTGCATCATAATCTCGGACCGGGTACAGAAAGTGATACCGATGTGGATACGACGTTATATCGGGCCATGATTGGATCACTTATGTATTTAACTGCTTCTAGACCTGACATAATGTTTGCTGTGTGTATTTGTGCTAGGTTTCAAGCTAATCCAAAGGAGATGCACATGTAAGCTGTGAAGCGGATTCTACGATACCTCAAGTCGAAACCGAAGCTGGGACTTTGGTATCACGCGGATGGTGATCTGGAATTGGAAGCATTCACGGATTCAGACTATGGAGGATGCAGCTTGAATCGTAAGTCAACAACTGGAGGTTGTCAGTTCCTTGGAGGGGGACTTGTTTCCTGGCAATGCAAGAAACAGACTTCGGTAGCCGTATCAACGTGCGAGGCCGAATATGTTGCTGCTGGTAGTTGCTGTTCACAGGTTTTGTGGATACAACAACAATTGCGGGATTACGGTTTGACTTATACTCATACTCCTATTAGGATAGATAACCAGTCAACTATTGCTATAACCAATAATCCAGTTAAACACAATAAAACCAAGCACATAGACATAAGACCATTTATACGTGATTGTGCTGAAAAGAATTTAATTAAGCTGGTAAAAGTGGCAACAAAAGATAATAATGCTGATTTATTTACCAAAGCTTTTGATAAGTCACGTTTTGAGTTGTTAGTTCAACTAAATGGCATGCGTAATCCAAAGTAGCTTGCCCTTAGTAGACTTTATTTCTTTTTATAGCAGTAATTTTTCTTTCTTTTTATATTAAGTTAAGTAGCTAAGTAGAATTTCTTTCCCTTCACAGTAAGTTAGTAGTTTATCTTATTAGCTTATACTTATTTATGAAAAACAAAAGAAAAAAGAGAGAAAACCATAAAAAGCTAAAAAAAAAAAAAAAAGAAGAGAATATTAGAAAATGAGTTAAGTCTTAGATACATAGGTTCAAAGTGACGAAAATTAGCACAGTCGTTACAATCTCTAAGTGTTAAGCTTTCACACATAATGCACCTTAAACTCTAAGTGTTATACATTCTCTAGTTTGATGTGTTGGTAGGCATAATACACAAAGGGAATCTCAAAGCTAATAAAATATTCAAGGAAAAGTCATATGTGTAGCTAACTTAGATGTATGACCAAAGCGTCTAAATTTTTATGTTAGAGACATACAGACAATGATTCTAAATGAGGTATGCAAATTTTCTGGGGGATGTATAGCCACATCAAATACATCTTAAAGAAAAGAAAAGAAACACAAATTTTGATAGTGAGGATAGAGTCAAAACAAGTCACTCTGTTGTACGTAAGTACAGACATGTGCCTTGGGTTTGACTCGAGTTATCAATATAAGTCGCTTTGTTGTACGTCAGTACAGACCTGTCACCGCTGTCTTGCTAGCTTTAAAATAAACTTTAAGACAAACTAATACACTCTGTTGTATGTAAATACAGAATTGTGTCCGACGTTTGCCTTTTAAAAAAAATTTGCAATACCGAAAAGTTATAATCATTGTGTGTATGCCTTGATCATAAAAGTATGTCTAAGTATGAGACACGTAAGGTAATTTCTTGATAAATAAAAAGGCCAAGGGATATTCCAATGTGTAACATGTTTAAAGGGAAAATAATACCAACAATCGCCTAGAAATGTGTGTCACGACAAACAATCGAGGAATAAAAAATTCCTAAGTGTGAAAGCGTAATGCTGAAAGTGCGTATTTGACACCGCTATCTGATTGAACCTTTCTCTGACTTGCTCGCCAAAAATATTCTGTTAGTATAGTATAGGATGTAAATTTTAAAAATATTTTTGAGTAGTTTAAAGTTAATTTTTATTCAAAATTTTACTTAATTTTACTTAATTTTATTTTATTTTATTTTACTTTATTTCATTTCATTTTATTTAGGAAAAAGGTCAAAGTTACTAAGGATGCATTTTTAGTTGAATGAACAAACAGTGCGTGAAAATCTTGTGCTTATTGTAAATAAATTTTGCATAGTTTGTTCCGTTACACAAAAAAGTTGGAAAAAGTTGAAAAGGTTGAATTTTATTCGAAGATTTTCAAAATTTTCATTTACATTCGAATTTAAGACAAAGTCGAATTAACGTTCGAAAATGTCAGTAAAATCGAATTTAAAGACAAGTTTGAATATGGTTAGTATATAAAGGTCAACAGTGAATCATTTATGTCACCTACCTTCGAGTTTAGTTCTTCGAATTTAACCACTGCGATTTCGAACTTCCTTTCGAGTTTACCGTTTCGATTCTTTCACTATTTTTTGAAGTTTTGTTCACTTCTGTTCGATTCTACCACCAAATCTAGGTATAAACATTGGTATTATACAAGATTTAGGTAGCCTAGGCCTCATTTGTTGCAAAAAATCGACAAAATTTGAAGTTTTAAGGGTTTAATCTTTGTGATTCAAAATCACAAGTTTTAACCGGTAAAACATCAAATAAGTTACATATATCTTCGATTAGAACCTAATAGGACTAGTGAATACTATTTTCTAAGTCTAATAGGGTTTAAATCACGGATTTGTGTTCGAAAGTGACCGAATTCGAACTTGTTCATCATCTTCAAATTTGTCAGGAAAGTCGAATGTGTGAACAAACTCGAATTCAGTCAAATTCGAACATGTCATTCGAATTTAATATTAAATTCGAAATGGTTGCATAATTTTAAACTCAAACTTGTAGAAATTCGTATGTGTTGGATTTTGGACTTACATCAGTTTAAAATAAAACAAATTTGAAATTAAACAAGTTTCAATTTTGTTTTTCACTTCTAACATATGTTATTGTTTGATATGCAGATATGGGTGAAAGAGCTTTTTTCCAGAAGCATAATATGGTGATATAGCCAGATAGGGAGCTGCCTGAAGCTCAAGCATTCAGGCAGATGGTAGAATTCTTGGCACATTCCAGGGTGTCATATGCACTTTCACATAATGTATAGATAATATTGCATATGTTAGGCAATTCTGGGATTATTTGCAAGTGTATTGTACCGTGACGCCAACGGTGTTAAGGACAAGAGTTGCCGGGCATCCTATCGTGTTTCTGCGGATATGGTAGAGTTTTGCAGCTCGGGACGGTCGAGCAAGAGGCAGAGCCGATTCATTTCACATTGGACATAAGGCAAGCAGCCTTTTTGCGAATGGGTTATGGACTGGATATAGCTAAAGCCTCGTATATAAAGAGTGGCTTGATAGGCCAATGGAGGTACCTAGCGCACGTGATTATGGTGTGCTTCGCACCTAAAAAGGCGGGTTTCGACTACATAGTATCCAAGATGCAGTCCGCAATGATTGCCTTGGTTTACAATAAGAGTTTCAGCTACTCTTAGATGTTATTTGCGGAGTTCGTGAATCAGATTACGGCTCCAGCGCGGGAAAGATTTCTGATGTATCCGCGTTTTGTAATGATGCTGATTCGACACTTTTTATCGAACTTGCCACAGCTAGCAGATATTCAGAGTGTGGCAGTGATAGATAAGCGCATTTTTGCTGATTGCCAATCACATAACGCCCGTAGGGCTGAGGTGATTAGACCACTGGATGCACCTCTCTTTGGTGCAGTGGTAATCCAGAGTTTGTAGCCTTAGAGGGGGAGAACTATGCTGGAGAAGGGCCTCAGCCTCAGCCGCAGCAAGTACAGCAACAGCTACAGAAACAAGAACAACAACAACAACGTCCTCCACAGCAACCGAGAAGGAGGTAAAGAGCTAACGAAAGACCGATTCAGGCATCAAGGCTTTCGTCAAGCAGAGTTCAACCATCATCGGCTGCAGGTCCATCATCGGACAGTGCGGGTCTTTCAGGTGTTGCACCAGTAATTGATCCTCGAGTGGAAACTCTGGAAGAAATCTGGGCACATGGGACTCCAGGTAGTTGATACAATCTTAGAGCCTCCAGCTAGTTTCGATGATCTTATGCGCGACATAGATGAATATCAGCCTGAGGAAAAGGTCAGGTTGTGACCACCTCAGAATCTAAGTCGGAAGACGTGGAGGAAGTGGAGATAGAGTGAGTTGATCCGGCTGTCAGAATCGGCAGATATGGAACCAGAGTCGTGGTCAGTGAAAGAGAGGCAGAAAAGAGAGCAGCTAGAGATTCAGATGACGATGACTTTGCTTTTGAAGCTGAGGATCCTACTGCGTTAGTGCCAAGGCAAAGGGCCAAAAGACATAGGTTTATGCAGGGAGCTTCATCTACTTCAGCTCCAGAGCATGAGATTCCTGCTGTTCAGCCATCCGTTTAACCATCCATCACACCAACATCGATCACATCCATTCCATCCCTATCGTCCACTTACACTGAAAATCAGCGTTTCACAAAGCTAAGGAGCAAAGTAGACTTCCAGACAGTCCAAATCTTCCAACTCACAAAAGCCAATTTGCGAGCTTCAAGAGCATAATGCAAGGATTGATCAGGAAAATATTGAACTGAAAACATTTGTTGCTGATCAAGCTGCTGAGATCAAGACCATGAAGTCCCTCCTCGAGCAGCTAACGAAAAACCTTCAGGCTCAGGGGGAGACAAGATGCAGAGAAGCTGAAGCGAAAAGGAGAGAAGATGACGATGGCAATGATCCTGAGGCCAGAAAAGAAAGTGAGCCAAAAGATTTTTCATCTGCTCAGCATGCGACAGTTCAGGGGGAGCCTAGTCAGTCTACTGAAAAGGAAGGAGCTGAAGGTGAGACTTCAAAGTCTGTAGAGAGCGAGATGATTGAGGCTCTAATGGATATTAAAGAGGAAGAAATAGAATTTGATTTTGAAGATGATATTGAAGATTTAGAGGAAGGCAAGTTTGTTCCTCAAGACATAGTTGACTGGAAATCAAATGAAGAGACTGTGGAAGATGAAGATGATGATGTTGATGAAGTGATCATTCATTCACAGCCTATCACCGAGCTATAGGTGCAAAACAATCAAAATGTGATTGATATTGATGAGATTAAACTAGGATCTGTAGAAGATTAAAACGAGAATGAGAGTACCAGGCTCTGAGAATCTTTCTGGTGGAATTATTAGCTGGTTCTTCGACAGAGAACTGCAACTTTTTATCCTGAAAAGAAGAGATGGACTCCAATACCTGAGGCGAACGCTTAAAGTATTTAACACACTGCCGAAGGTAAAAGTGAAGGAGTTAGCGTGGAGAGAGTTGATCAACATCGGTGACGATCCTTATGCTGAGGTTATAGCCAAGATAATCAGAAACGAGGGCCGATCAGGAAAGTTCGAAAGACTCAAGCCAAGGTCAGGAAAAAAGAGTGGAGGATGAATCAAGGATATATCCTCACACGGGTAGACCATGGGCTAGAATGGTGTATAAGCCCGTCAAGTGTTTGAAGAAGGTGCCAATGAAGTCAATGCCACAAGATGTTCTGAGTAACATGAAGTGGTGGTACTTAGATAACGATACTGCTGAAGCAATAATGGAAGATACAGAAGACAAAGTTATTTTGCGAGTGTATGATCCGTTGCACCTAATAAATCTATCGAAGGATGACCTACGAAAGCTACACGATCAGCCTATCCTCTTTCATGAGGGATGGAGATCTGAGGCTAGGAAAGTCCAGAAGATAGTTAGAGTATGTATAGATATATGCTTATATGCAGGTAGTAGCTTATATAGTTCAAGTAGTTAGACAAAATGTAAATAGTTAGAAGCTATCGTCAAGGGGGGAGTCTGTTAGTACATCCTGTGTGACGATAGCAGTCTAAGTATAGATAACATTTTGTGTAAGTCAATTTACTTGATATATGAATATTAACAAATGTTTGATATATGGTTGATTATGTGTGTTTGCTATTGATTGTTTGTATGTTTGAACTTGGTGTAATGTATTACAAGAAGTTCAAACATAAACTTCAAAGATAAATTCAAACATAAGATAAAACATAAGTTCAAACATAAGTTTGAATAATAAGGTTTGACTTTAGGCCTAGATTCGAATTTGTCTAGGATGACAAGTTGGAATAGGCCTTGGGCCAGATTCGAATTTGTCCTAGACAAAGTCGAACCAGTCAGTATAATTAAGGGTTAATTCGATTAATTATTAAACTTTTGCAGACTTAAGAGCGATTAAGCAGAAGGCGATCTCGAACTTGATTGCAATCAGAGAGTTTCATGTTGAGAGGATCATAGTGTTGGGGCGTTCCGTTTGTTCGTCTATCACCGTGCTAGTCTCCGTGTTCCGGTGTGTGTGGTCTTACCATCAAGCCACTAACGAGGATTCTGCACTCGTTGGAAGGTGTCGCGTCAAGATAAGATCCGTAGAGAGCAGACCTTACAAATGTTCTAAGTTATTATATGTCTCACACTGCTCAAGTTTCTTAGAACAACTTAGACAGAACAGGTTATGAATGTTCTATTCATAGCCAATTTCTGAAAACTTGAACAGCTTGAGCGTATAACAGGTTTGACAATATCATCTTTCATTTCAAACCTGGTCTGATGATCAAACCTCCAACCTGCTCACTCTCTCAATCTGTCATACAGGACATTGTCTTGTAACCTGATCAGCTATTGAACACAGCCTGTTCTTACATAGCTGAACAGGTTGAATGAACAGCCTGAAGAATGAACAGCTTGTAATGACCCTACTCATCACAGGTTTGACCAACAGCTTAGACCATCAGTTTTAATTACCTTTCTTCACAATAAAGTTACTTAAAATCTGTTTTTATTTAACTTAATTACTGCGGATAATGTTAGTTAATGTGTGTTAGTGACTAAAAAGGGCTCGAGTGGTCTGACAAACGTTCTAACATGGACAACCGTTCCGTTTTCCGTTAAAAGAACTTTTCAAATCAACCGCCCAAACTTTTCTCTCTCATACTCACTCACACACAAACCCTATAAATACCCTTCTACTGTTTCATCTTCGTCTTCCTTACTGCTTCCATAACTTCTAAAGAACCCTAACTTCGACTAAGTGTCTTGTGCTTATACTTTCACTATTCTCACTATGGCTCATAAAAACAACCCCTTTCTTCCAGTTTTCGTTGGTAACGATGTGCACAAACCCTCGTCTGTTACCACGATGCTGACATTGAAACCTACCAAATACCTTGCAAACCTAACCATCCCAAAAAATTATGTGGGAATAAGATATGAAGACATGGTGGAGTTTCTGAAGGTTCACCCATTGAACTATGCAATGACTGCATCTCCTGGTGTCCTGTACCAAGAGATGGTATATGAATTTGGTACACCTACTCTTATGATCCTTCTACCAAAATCATTAGGGGAACCATACTCAATGGGACTCAGACCATTGACATTACAACATGTCTAATAAGGGAAGTTCTTCGTCTCCCTGTGGCTGAAACCTGTGATCAGCCACACCCTGAAAATGACCAGATGGAAAATCTGCTACGCTTCTGTGGTGTAGCAGAACCCAAAATCGGAGCCACACTGTTTAGGAAGGATTTGTCTCCAACCTACAGTTTCTTTTTTGCCTCGGTGGTGATGTGCTTCAGCAGTAAAGTTGGTTCATTCGACCAATTAAGCCATGATGAGATTCCAATAGTCCTACAGCTTGTGGATGGGACTACAATCAACATGGCAAGATGGATTTTGATGAACTTGAGGAACCTGGTGCAGCAGGAAACACGTCCAGCTGCTGTTCGATGTCCCAGGTTTTTAAGCCTCATCTTCAAGCACACTGTGGTGAGAAACTCTATAACTCTCAGCCTCTACTACGTACTGCTGCATTCCCTATAATAGGGAATAGAGTTTTCTACACCCCTGTACTGCCAAATGAACCTCCTCTGTCAACACCAATAAGGAGGTTGCTAGGAATGGAGGAAGGACCCTCTAATGTGAGGGTGGATCCAAAAACTGCTCCCAATGGTAAATCCAAATCTAGGGTCAATTTTTTGTTAAAAGGACCTTGGAAACGACTAAAGCTGAGCCTGTCCGCAAGAAGGCTAAAATAGCCAAGTCCAAGTCTGCCCCATCAGCCTCTGTGGCTGAGGGGGACCATGCTTCTCACCCTGGTTCATCTGTTGAACCTTAAGCCTTTGTGGCTGGTGCCTCTGTGGCACCTGAGACTATGGAACAGGACAACCCACCTGTTTCTCACCCAGTCTCACCACCAGTCCAAACAGAACCCCTTATCACCTCTCAACAGCACACATCCTCCACTTCATCTATCCGCCTATACAGACGCAAAACCTTAGCCAAAAAGAAACCAACTGTTGGGAAATATTCTAAGTAGTTCAAACTGTTAGTTAGATTTCTCATACTGTTAGTAGATTTTCTATGTAAGTACAAAGTTAATGCTGTTAGTTGAAGAAGTTCGAGCTGCTAGTATAAAAGTTCAAGCTGCCATAGTAAATTAATTCAAGATGCTCTGCTCAAGCTGCTAAGTGATTCAAGCTGCTCAACAATTTCATAAACAGAAAGTGTTGATATTCAAGAAAAGATAATTACATGAAGATTCCAGCATATCTACTATCAGAGAAGTCAGAATCCTTCAAGGAAACAAATCATAAAGCATTATAAATATATAGAATAGGTTTTTCTATTGTATCAAGCGTCTGCACGTTCAAGTTTGTAATTGCTTTTTGTTTAAGTTTTCATAAGCCTCTAAGGTTGTAAAACCCTAAGAACAATTTGTGTTCTTCGTCTAATCAAACAGATTAGAGGTGATTGTAATCATTGAGTTTTGCAATACAAGTAATTTTGTTTATTCATTTATATTTATCTGTTATGGATTCTGAAAGCTTTTATTAAAATAATTAAGTGTTATTCCGCAAACTTCTTAATTAGACTTTGATTTAGTTCAAGATTATTGATTTATACTCTGAGCAATTCAAATCAGTTAATCTTTGGTAGTTAAATTTAGATCCTGACAAGTGGTATAAGAGCCACCAGTCGTTCTTTGTTTTTCAAAGTCGAAAGCTTTCTTTTAACAATTTTAATTTTCTGCAATGGAATTTGATAATAGCAGTAGTGGATCTGGGCAAGGACTCAAAGTGCCTATGCTCAAACCCACTGAGTTTGAGATGTGGAAACTCAGGATTCAACAGCATATTCAATTCATTGATTATGCTATATGGGAAGCTGTTGAATTTCCTCCTGCAGTTGATCCTGAACTTGATGCTGAGGGCAAACCCATCAAAACTCCACCAAAAACTGAACTTGAAAGAAAGGCTAGAATGAATGAAGTGAAAGCTCTTACACTTCTACAAATAGCCATTCCTAATGCTTATCAACATCAGTTCAAAAAGTTTTATACTGCTCATTCTCTTTGGATTGCTTTAGAGAAAAAGATTTGCTGGGAATGCCAGTACCAAGAGAAATCAAAAGGATCTTTTGAAACAGCAGTATGAGAACTTTTCTGGTGGCAAGAATGAAAACCTTACTCAAATCTTTGACAGGTTCAACAAACTGATAAGTGAATTGGAAAGTGCAAAAGTCAGCCTGGTTCAAGACGAGGTCAACAGAAAGTTTCTTAGATCTCTTGGAGAAGAGTGGACAGTCTATGCCGCTCAATGGAGGACAAAAGACACTCTTGATAAAATAGAACTGGATGATCTGTACAACAGTCTGAGAGTGTTTGAAACTGAGATTGACACTAAAAAGAAATTTTTTTCTTATAATCACAACACTGCTCTACTGTCATCTGAAAAATCTAATTGCAGTGATTCCTTTTCAGGTGGTGATGGTAACTCTATTGAAGCTCACTATGAGACTTTTGTTGCTAATGATGGACTGTGTGCTCTAAATGCTTAAGATCTAGAACAGATTCATCCAGATGATCTAGAAGAGATGGATCTAAAATGGCAACATGCAATGCTCACCATGAGGGCCAAAAGGTTTCTGAAAAGAACTGGCAGATCAAACTTTCAAGCCAGAGCAGAAGGCAAACCAGCTTTTGATAAGTCAAAAGTTGAGTGCTTTAAATGTCACAAACTTGGCCACTTTGCCAGAGAATGCAAATCTCAAGGTCAACAGTCATCAAGGCCTCAGCAGACTAATCAGGATTCATCATCACAAGCACTTGTCTCTCAAGAAGACAATGTGTTTGACTGGAGTGATCAGACAGAGGAAGAATTTCAAAATCAAGCTCTAATGGCAGAAACATCAAATGTCTCCTCCACTGAACTACCATCTGAGGTAAATTCTAAACTTTACTCTCAAACATGCAAAAATATGGTTAAAAAGTACAGAGATCATAATGAGAGCATGTGTAAAACTCTAGCTAAGATGGAAGAAAGGAGATATGAATACATGTAGGCCGTAGAAGATCTTGAAAAACAGATCAATGACTATAAGGATAATGAGATTCAAATGGGACATGATAGAACATATCATGAGTGGGAGAAAAAGGAGTTGAATTAGAAAATAGAATCCCTAAATAAAAAATTAGAAGAGACTGAACAAAAGGTGTTAGAAGCTAATAATAAACCAGAATCTGTCAATATAGATCTAGGAAACTTCAAAGTGGCAAATCAAAAGCTGGAACGCCTAATGGAAGTCCAATTTAAAGATAGGGTAAAAACTCAGCTCAATCCCAAAGAAGGCATAGGATACAGAGCTACTCCACCTCCATACAACAACAAAATACATTCATCCAATGAGTGAAGTTGCTGATAGGCTTGTCAATGAACCATTAGCTAAGTGTATGACCACTGTAGATCCTATCCTTGAAAACAGTCCTGAATCTAAAGAAGATCTGATTCAAAATAGGGATTGTGAGTGCACAGAAGTTGAGAAATAACACAAAACAATGAGTCCACCTATAGCAATCCAAACCCCCAATAAGAAAGGAAAAGAGAAGATGAGTGTATGCAATGCGGCTCCACAGGTTTATGTACCTTTTAACTGTAACACTGCATCTTCATCAAAGAATAATAAAAAGGGTAAAAATGTTCCAATCTGCACCTGCCAAAAGCATGGTGTTCAAAATTTCCCAAACAGCAGCAGGTAAAGGGAAATCAAAGGAATAAGAACCCAATATTGTCCAATAAAACTGGTTCTCCAATCCAAACAGTCAAAAAATGCTTCCATTGTGGCAGAAAAAATCACTTGGCCTGGGATTGTTTTTATAAACCATCTGTTGCAAAACAGACTGTGATTCATAAAAAGACAAACTCTCAAAATTCAAAATATTCAAAGGCCAAACCTCCTACTGCATCAGTTCCAAAGAAAACAGTTGATCACAGGTTCTCAAAAGTAAATAAGAAACAGTCCACACATCAAAAACAGGTTTTAGCTAAACCAAAATTAAAGTTTAAACATATATGGTGTGTTAAAGGTAAAAACTCAGGTGAACTTGTTGATACAGAGGTTGAAACTGCCAAGTCTAAAGTTGAGACTGCTAGTGCAAATTCTTAAGCTGTTAGCACTACAGACTCAGCTCAGACTGCTAGGCTCAAAATTGGGACTGGTAATGGATCATCTGAGACTGTTGTTGAAAAGGATGGACAAAACACCTGGATACCTCATGTGATAACTAAGTACTCTCCACAAAATCCATCAGTGGATCTCACTAAGTATAAGAAATCAAAAACGGTGTTTAGTTATGTTAATGCACAAGGACAACCCAAAACCAATTTGGTTTGGGTTTACTCCACTAGTAACTAAGCTTTTATTTGTGCAGGGCAACCACAGGTCACCTCATAAAACAACATGGCATTTGGATAGTGGATGCTCTAGGCACATGACAGGCAATTCTGAGTGCTTGTCGAATTTCAAAGGCTTTGAAGGAGCATTTGTTGCATTTGGAGGCAACTCCAAAGGAGGTAAGGTTACAGGTAAATGTACTGTTAATGCAGTCAACATGATTTTCAATGATGTTTTGTATGTTCAATAGCTTAAGTATAACTTATTGAGTGTGTCTCAAATCTGTGACAAACAAAATATTTGTTTTGTTTACAGATTCTGAGTGCATTCTCCTTTCAAAAGATTTTACAATTCCTGAAAATCTTGTTTTACTAAGAACACCTAGAAAGGATAATGTATACTGTTTGGACACAGAGCTTTTATCCAAATCAAGTACTTTAAGCTATTTGATATCCAAAGCATCATCCAATGAGTCTGCCCTTTGGCATAGAAGGATGTGTCACATGAACTTCAAATCCATGAATGTTTTAGTCAAAAAGAACTTGGTAAGAGGCTTACCACAAAAGGAGTTCATATGTGATGATCATTGTGTATCATGTCTTAAAGGCAAGCAACACAAAACTTCTCATAAGTCCAAAGAAGTAAATTCAATCTCATCTGCTCTTCATCTGATTCACATGGATCTATTTGGTCCAACATCTGTTTTGAGTTTGAATAAAAGGGCTTACTGTTTACTCATTGTTGATGATTTTACCAGATTTACATGGGTTTACTTTCTTAGGTCTAAAGATGAAACTGCTGAGCTAGTTAAATCATTTATTCTTAAGATAGAAAACCAATCCAACTCAAAAGTTAAGGTGATAAGATCAGACAACGGAACTGAGTTTAAAAACCATATCCTAAACAGTTTTTGTGAGTCTAAAGGTATTGTTAGGCAATATAGTGCACCAAGAACACCACAGCAAAATGGTGTAGCTGAAAGAAAGAACAGAACATCAATTGAGGCTGCTAGAACCATGCTAGCTGATTCAAAACTGCCAATGACTTTTTGGGCAGAAGCAGTTAATACAGCCTGTTATGTTCTAAATGGGGTTCAGGTTGTTCAATCACAAGGGAAAACTCCTTATGAGTTATTTCATAATAGACTACCCTTAATAGCCTTTTTCAAGTCTTTTCGTTGTCCATGTACAATTCTTCACACTAAGACTCACATAGGTAAGTTTGAAAGTAAGGCTGAAGAAGGTTTCTTTGTAGGATACTCAAATCAAAGCAAAGCCTATAGAGTATATAACAGTGTGTCTAAAACCATTGAAGAAAGTGCCAATGTTGAATTTAATGAAAATACTGCAAATGTCAAAGGCACTGGTCCTGATTGGTTGTTTGATTTAGATTCACTAACAAATTCTCTGAGCTTTGTTGAGTATACTGCAGAATCTGATGCAAACAGGATTGAAGCTGTCAACACAAATTCTCATGCTGGTAGCACAAATGATCAAGCTGTTGGCACAAAGGTTCAAACTGCTGCAGATTCAAACAATTGGGATGAGTATACAATTATACCACTTCTGTCTTGTGACCCTCCAGGGGTTCTGAATGCTCAACATGATTCAAATTCAGACAATGAATTGCATCTCCCAAGTCCTGAAAGAACAGCTCCAACACAAAGGGAAACAGTCCTAGATTCAAGTCAAGCTGTTTTAGAAGTTGAACCATCAACTGGTCCTGATAGAGATGATACAACTCTTGAATCCTCTCTTCAGACAGTTAGAGAGCCTACACTCAGGGTTCACAAGTATCATCCTCTCAATCAAATAATGGGTGATCCACGTACACCTGTGCAAACAAGGACAATGGTTCACAAGGAGACTGCTTTTAGTCTAGCTGCATTTGAACATGCATGTTTCATGTCTCAGCTAGAACCTAAAAAGGCATCAGAAGCTCTGAAAGATTCATCTTGGATTGTGGCAATGCAGGAAGAGCTTCTACAATTCAAGATTCAGAATGTATGGACACTTGTTGATCTTCCTAAAAGAAAGATAGCCATTGGTACAAGATGGGTGTTCAGGAACAAGAAGGATGAGAGATGGATAGTCATCAAGAACAAAGCAAGACTAGTAGCACAAGGGTACACTCAAGAGGAAGGCGTAGATTATGATGATGTATTTTCTCCAGTGGCAAGAATTGAAGCCATCAGATTGTTTCTAGCTTATGCAAGCTTCAAATGTTTTAAAGTGTATCAAATGGATGTGAAGTCTGCTTTTCTGTATGGCATAATTGAAGAAGAGGTCTATGTGTGTCAGCCTCCTGGTTTTAAGGACTACAAGTATCCAGATAGAGTCTACAAACTAGATAAGGCCCTCTATGGACTCCACCAAGCTCCTAGAGCATGGTATGACACTTTGTCATCCTACCTTCTACAGAATGGGTTCAAGAGAGGTACTCTGGACAAAACACTATTCACAAAGTCCATTAAATCTGTGATTCTGCTTGTACAGATATATGTTGATGATATCATCTTTGGGTCAACCAATGATCGCCTGTGCAAAGAATTTGAGTCCTTAATGCACAAAAAGTTTCAAATGAGTTCAATGGGAGAACTCACATTCTTTCTAGGATTGCAGGTCAAGCAGAAGCCCACAGGACTCTTCATAAGCCAATCAAAGTATGTTAAAGACATACTGGAAAAGTTTGGGTACAAAGATACCAAAGTTGCAAGTACTCCAATGGATTCTCACAAGCAGCTTCATACGGACAAAGATGGAATAGATGTGGACATTGATCTATACAGATCTCTTATAGGATCTCTTATGTATCTAACATCTTCTAGACCTGATATTATGTTTGCTGTTTGTGTTTGTGCCAGGTTTCAATGTTCACCAAAGGATTCCCATCTGGTTGCTGTTAAGAGAATCTTTAGATATCTCAAAGGCCAACCACATTTAGGCCTCGGGTATCCTAAAGACTCTCCTCTTGAATTAACAGCCTATTCTGACAGTGATTATAGAGGATGCAACATTGACAGAAAATCCACAACTGGTGGATGTCAATATTTGGGAGCAAGGTTGGTCTCTTGGCAGGGCAAAAAGCAAACAACTGTCTCCACTTCATCTACTGAAGCAGAATATGTAGCAGCTGCAAGTTGCTGCTCCCAAGTGATGTGGATTCAGAATCAACTGAGAGACTATGGTATGAATTTTCTATCCACTCCCATTTATATTGACAACTCAAGTGCAATTAGCATTGTACAAAATCCAGTGAAATTTCCCAAAACCAAGCATATAGACATTATATTTCATTATATAAGGGTCTGTAATGAGAAGAAATTAATCCAAGTTACCAAAATTCATACTGATGATCAGTTAGCTGATCTATTTACAAAACCATTTGATGTAGGAAGGTTGACCTTCCTAGTATCAAATATTGGTAATGTTAATATGGATTAATTTGTTTTTCTTTATTTTCTCTTATTCCATGAATATTATACATATGCTTAATTAAGGGGGAGTCACTGTTTCATTAGCAGTCACCTAATTTTCAACTAACAGCTTGAGTATTTTCTCAAGCTGCTAGTTCATTTTCTTGGACTGTTAGTTGTTTCACTTGATCTGTCAAAGTGTGCAGGGTAATCTGGTCATTTCCATAAGTGTGTGCCCGGGTTTAGATATTTTCAAAACCTTTAAAGGTTCCAGTCTCGTTCCATTGTAACTACCAGTTGCAAAATATCTTCCACAACCCTTCTTCAATTCTCTGAACAATTCCCACGCACATCACTGAAACCCTAAATTCTTCGTTCTTCAATGGAGTTTGTCAAAGAACACAACTGTTTACCTTACTCTCTAAAACAAGCTGATCTTGAACCGTTTCATGACATGATGGACTTCCTTCGAAGTTCCCATACCCATCATGCCCTTATTATCAATCCCACTATCTACATATCTCATATAGAACAGTTCTGGAAATACGCCTCAGTCAAAACTGTTAATGGAGTCACATCTTTGACATCCAAAATTGATGGCCACACTGTTTCCATCACTGAGGAGATCATACGCCAACATCTACATCTTCAAGATGCCTCAGGTATATCAGACCTCTCTCTGACTGCTCTACATAATGGTCTTCATGCTATTGGATATAGGGGCCCTGCTGATTCTTATACTTTCTTTAAAACAAATTCTGCCCCTAAATGGAAGTACCTTGTACATATTATTCAGCAATGCATAAGCCCAAAAAGAACTGGTTGGTCAGAATTTTCATCAAACATAGCCACTGCCTTAGTGTGTTTATCAACCGGCCAACAGTTCAATTTTTCTAATATGATTTTTCAGGGTATGCTAAGGCATCATGCCCTAAAACATGGGAAATTTTTTATGTATCCTAGATTGTTGGCTGAAATTATTGCAAGAACTTGTAGTAATTTCAATGTACATAAGAGGGTTCATGTTTCCCATAGGCACTCTTTACCTTCAATAAAACGTCTTCTAAAACAAAGTGCCAATGTTTTGACTGTTGATGCCCCATTGCCTTCTGCAATGTTGGGCATCACTCCAACAAACAGAGGAGAGGGTCCTGAGCAGGCTCAGCCTAACATTACTGCTTCACCCCCAGGACCCCAACCCACTCCTCATGATACTCAAATGCCTTCTGTTCCTATTGTTAAGCCCACATCCCCACTCATATTATACAAAAGAAAAAGAGGTCCAGGAGCTCGTTCCTCCTCAGCCCTCTTACAAGAGCCAAATAACCCTGTGCAGGAGGACACTTCTGCACAGAATACCCAAAGGGCACCCATTGAGGACACTCCCAACCTCAATCAGGAGGTGGACATCTCAACTGAGATTGTCCATATAGGTTTCGTGGCTGACACTACTGTTGCTTCTGCACAAAAGGCACAGGATAGTGCCAACATCAATAAGACCACACCCATGGCAACAGAAGGTGTGCAAGCACCATCTAGAAGTCCCCAGTACCACGAACAGAGGGCCCCAGAAGTTTCTACTTCTGGTATTCATGCTAGTGATAATCACAAGCACCAGATACGTTTGCTGATCTTGAGGCTAGTCTGCAACTTATGCTTTTGACGGATCCTAAACTGCAACCTGTTGTAGCAATGCTGGAATACCATCAGTCCATCATTGCTGCACAGGGGGCACAAATAATTGCACTCAGACAGACAGAAGCAGCTCAAAACCAAAGAATGGATTATCTCCATAAAGGGTTCACCCTCTGTGGAAATAAGATCATTAAATTAGAGCAAATGATTCGAACCAAATTGGCAAAGGTTGTAGGTCCTCCTGACCAAACCAATGCTTCCAAAAAGGGGGAGAATTAGGAGATCCCTCAATTAGTCCAAGCAGCTCCAACAGTCCAAGATTCTAGGCTAGCAGTCCCAACAGCTTCTCAAGCTGTTAGCCTAGAACCTCAAGCTGCTTCTATAAGAGCAACTGGGGTGGTTATAAGAGAAGGAATTCAGGCTCCCATCAGTACAGTCCAAGCTACATCTTCTGCTACCAAGGATAAGGGTAAGGGTATTCTCATTGAGTCTCCAAAGAAAAAATTTTCTTCTAGAGAAGCCAAGATTGCCTATGATGCTGAAATTGCCAAAAAGATAGCAGAAGAACAAGATCAGGCTCTAGACCAGCAAACCCAGGCCCCAATGTAAGATGATGAAACCTTAGGTGATTACCCTAGAGGGTTTGTGGTCAAGAAAAATGAAAGGAAGAGGAAAATGCCAACAGGGCATTCAAAGGCTGAGCATAGAAGATTCTTGATCAATTTTGCCTTTTCAGCTGGAATTCCAAAGAAGATGGCTCAGTCCATGAGCACAGAGAGGCTACAAGATATCCATGATAAAGAGATGAATAAACGAAAGGTAGCCAGAGTCTCCCAAGAAGTTCAAAGTCAACAAGAATCAGTGAAAGCTGATATAATCAAGGATCAAGCTGGTGAAAGTGATGCTGCTCCTTCTGGTCAAGCTGCTGCCTCTATTCCCCAATAAGATACTATTTCACAGGCAAAGCTTGATCAGGTTAAAAGGGTGCTGTTTGAGCATCAGTTGCAAAAGGTAATGGAGATTAAAAAGTCCCTCGACCAGCATAATTTCTCAAAACCTCTTATTACATACTGGTATGCTAAGCCAATGGATAACATTGACTTAAGATATCATTTTGTAGTAAGAAGAGAAACTGGTCCTGAGAAAGAATATAAAAGTATGATGCATATAGTCCAAGGGATGACCAGAGATGAGCTCACAAGAATGCATCATGTTGGGTCTGCAACTCAAGTTAGATCTTCTCTTCCACAAGTAAAGCAAGCCATTAAAGATCTGAAGAGCATTTTTTATCCTCAGTCAATAAGGAAGGATATAGAAGATGCCAAGGAGATGAAGATTGTACAAGTTGATCTGTTTGTCAAATCAAAGATTTACAGAATCAGGTTTGCAAATGGATCCGGTATGTTCTTCAATTTTGAATTTTATGATCTTCCAAAGGCTATGTTACTTCAGATGAGATCAGTAAGAATATATTGTGATAGAGAAGATCTGAAGAAAGAATTTTTGAAGGCAGTCAATCAGAAACTTGCACAGTTGTAAGTTTTTGAAAGCCTTGGTTTGTAAATAACAGTTTACTTGGTTTTATTTCCTTATTTATATAGAACTTAAAGTCTTATGTAAAGAATTTAATTTAGGGGGAGATTGTTGGGAAATATTCTAAGTAGTTCAAACTGTTAGTTAGATTTCTCATACTGTTAGTAGTTTTTCTATGTAAGTACAAAGTTCATGTTGTTAGTTGAAGAAGTTCGAGCTGCTAGTATAAAAGTTCAGCTGCCAGAGTAAATTAATTCAAGCTGCTCTGCTCAAGCTGCTAAGTGATTCAAGCTGCTCAACAGTTTCATAAACAGAAAGTGCTGATATTCAGGAAAAGATAATTACACGTAGATTCCAGCATATCTACTATCAGAGAAGTCAGAGTCCTTCAAGGAAACAAATCAGAAAGCATTATAAATATATAGAACAGGTTTTCTATTGTATCAAGCGTCTGCACGTTCAAGTTTGTAATTTCTTTTTGTTTAAGTTTTCATAAGCTTCTAAGGTTGTAAAACCCTAAGAACAATTTGTGTTCTTCGTCTAATCAAACAGATTAGAGGTGATTGTAATCATTGAGTTTTGCAATACAAGCAATTTTGTTTATTCATTTATATTTATCTGTTATGGATTCTGAAAGCTTTTATTAAAATAATTAAGTGTTATTCCGCAAACTTCTTAATTATACTTTGATTCAGTACAAGATTATTGATTTATACTCTGATCAATTCAAATCAGTTAATCTTAGGTAGTTAAATTTAGATCCTGACACCAACCGACCCATCTAGCCCCTCTGATCCCTCTCAACGGGGTTCAGTTGAAAAAGAACCAACCCCTGCTGCTTCTCCTATTTTGGGAGAAGGTTTCGCACATTTGGAGCAGGCTTCACTCCAACAAGAGTCTATCCAGAGTCAGCCTAGGCCCTCTGGTTCCTCCCAACAGGAGCCAGTTGTACATAAGGAGACTACCACATCCACTATACCAGCCTCCCAACAAGCTGAGAATATTGAAAGACAGGAGTTCACTCCACTCCATACTGAGTCCACACAGTCTTCACCCCATACTTCTACACAACCTGAGTCTGCACGAGGTGCCAAACCTGTTGGATTAGACCATCCAGTAGATCAGCCTCCAACTTCTGCTCCTCATGACATAGTTATTGTACACCCAACAGCTGCTAAAGGACCAACATCCCAAGCTGATGAACCTCAGGGAACATACCATCCCTCTGGTGAGGCTGCTCTTCATATGCAAACTCCATCAGCAGGTTTCACCACTGTTGATGTTGAAATTCACATCCCATCTTCCCATGATGAGGCATCTTTAGACTAAGGTGCTGCTGAGGGAACCACCCCAGGCCTTAATGAAGGTGCTACAACACAAGCAACATCTGAAAGGCTACAAACGTTTACCCCTTCTCCTGATGAAGCAGATACAGCCACTGCTGAGGGACCCATTGACCCTTCCAAGCTGGGCCATATTACTTTTGCGCAGGCTATGGAACTTCTGTCTAGAGTCACCCTTCCTTCTCCATCGCATCCCCAAACACCTGCCTCAAACTCATCTCATTCATCACCCTCTACACGATCAAAAGAGTCTACCCATACTCTCCCATCCCCCAAAGATCTTCCTTTGAAGGATCAGCTTTCTTTGTTGACCAACAAAGTTGGATCTTTGGAAAATTCCATGACTTCCCTACCATCAATAATCTCAGACTCTGTGTCTGCCCAGCTCCAAGGATTCTTTGATTTGTTCAAGAATTCCTTTCCAGCCACTCCTCAACCTGACCAGTCCTCACAGCTGCTTGCACTCGCTACACAGCTGCAAAACATCTCCACATCCTTCTCCTCTATTCTTTCACATCAACAGGAATCTGTGTCCTCCATGACAGCCATATCCCAACAGCTGTCAACTCTCCTCACCACTTGCATTACTACCCTCCCTACCACATTGGCCAGCTTAAACTCTCTCATTGTTTCTCTGTCTAATTCTGTGTTAGCAAATCTTGATGATGTGCAAGACTCTCTTGAGTTACATCTTGCACAACTTTAAAGTTTGCTGTTCACAACTTCTGACAGAGAAAATCTAGTCAAGCTGTCCTCAATTGCTGATTCCCAATCCTCTTCTCTTCACACCTGCCTTACCCAACTTGCAGAGGTTAAGGACAACCTGGCTTTCTTAGTGCACAGCCTGGTTGGCCCCAAGCCTGCTGCCAAAACTGCTGCCAAGCCTGCTGAGTTTGTTTCTCCAGGCAGACCAATTGTTGAAGGTGATGGTCCATCTCCTTCAAAGGGGGAGAAGTAGTCTGCCTTAAAGACTATATCTAAGGGGGAGAAAACATCTTCTCCTTCTAAGGAGAAATCAGCATCTGTTAGTCAAGCAGCAGGTGCATCAGGAATAGGTCCAGCTGCAGATGTCTCCCATCACACTGAAGCTGCTCAGCCTACTTAGGCTGGATCTCCAAACCCTGCACAAACTAAAAGGGAGGAATCCATTTCTGGGGACAGGACAGGCAGAAGGAGGCATCTGATCTTGGAAGAAGAAAAAGAAGAAGAAGAAGAAGAAGAAGAAGAGGTTCCTGAAGCTGTTCAAACTACAACAGCCAAAGGAAAGAAGAAAGCAGCTTTTGACCCTGATCACGAAAGAGCAGCGCAGCTAAAATTTGACAAGGAAAGGGCTAAGGAAATGGGTGTTCCCATGGAGAAATACTATGAGCTCAGAGATGAACAACTCCAAGCCCTGGAAACACTAAGAAAGGAAGAAGCCTCAGCCAAAGCTGCCATATCCCTTGCATTCAAATAGGCAAGAAAAATTAAAATGCCTTCTTTGGATGTGCAAAGAAAACTGCTTGAAGCTGCTAGAGAATCAGCGGGTGAAAAGGAAGGTGGTATGGAAAAGTTTGCTCCGGTCTCTGTGACCAAGTCAAAACAAGCATCCTCTGCAAAAGCCCAGATACACTTTGACAACTTGGCAAGGAAAAAGTTCTTTGATGTTGCAGATAGAAGACTTGCCAAGGAAGCTATTGTCAAACCTGTGCCCATTTTAAGAAAAGGCAAACAGTGGAAGCTATAGATAACCAAAATGGGTGCAACAGGCCCAGAACTGGAATCATATGATTACACTGATGTTGCATAGATGGGGTATAGAGAATGGGTAGAGTTGGCAGTTGCCCTGAGCCAGTCTAAGTCTGAAACGGCTAAGACTATCAGGGCATATGTCAAAATGCTGATGGAAAGAGTGAAAGACCTTGGCCTGATCTCAGAAGAACTAAGTAAGGGTGTCTCAGTGACTTACCCCAAAATAAAGGCCAAGAGGAACAAAAAGGATTTAGAGCTGGAGGAACTTCTGATCTAGATTGAAAAAGGTGACTATGCACTAGAGATCAAAGGGGTTGACCACAACCTGCCCAAAGGAGTAGAATTTGAAGAAGGCAAGCTGATTGAAGAACCTAAGTTGGGGGCATTTTTTGTAGATCCCCTGACAAAGAAGAAGTGATTTCAAAGAGCATCAGACCTACACAAAGTTGGTCTCAAACAGCTTGTAGCATTCAGACTCGCAAACTCTTTCAGGCAATCTGGAAAGTGAAGAGCAGCCATCTGGGATCAGCTCAGAGGCTTCTATGAAATAGGAGAGCTTGAACATCCCAATTTTATGTTCCTCAAAGTTGAAATACAAGATTTGGAGGAAACCAGGGATGAGCTTGAAAGAATGTTTCAAGAAGGATTGCCACCACTACTGTCGTAAAGTCCATCTACTGTCTGAGTAGGTGAAGAATGGAAGATGTCCATCTGTTGGACAGGCTTGCCATTATCTGCTCCCACTATCAACAGTCCAACTTGTTGAATTTATGTACATTAGTTGTACTTAGTTACATTAGTTGTAACTTTTATCTTTTTTACATCAGTTGTAATATACACTAGTACATCAGTTGTACTTTTGTAAAAACATATGTTGTTTATGTAATCAAAAATCAATATATATATATATATATATATATATATATATATATATATATATATATATATATATAAACTGATCTTTTACTTTACTTTAATGTTGTAATTTCATTTCGGCAAAATGTATTATAAAAATGTATAGTGATTATTGATAAAATCAGCTTAGACTGATTGTTGCAGATAGGGGGAGATTGTTAGGCACAAAAAGACCTCAGTCAAACCTGCTCTACATCTTAGGGGGAGATTTATTAATCAAACCTGTTTGATGCGCTTGAAGTTATAATGTAAGGCCTGTTTATGCCTTATTGAAACCTGAAAAGTGATTTGCAATATCAGCCAAAGCTGTTTACCCTGTTGCATTCTTGGCAACAAAGGCAGATTGTCCAAGCTGTTCTGTCTGCTGAACAGGCTGGACATAAACTGTGTACGCTGCTCTGTTCTATTGAGCAGCTTGAACAGATTCTAAGTGTTTTGTTCTTTGTCAACAGGCTAAACACTTTATGGAATATGTTTCCAAGTCCTCATGTAATGTTTTTGGCTACAAGATCAGTTTACAAGTTGAAGACAAAGTGGAAACAGAAACTGCAAAAGCCTGCCTACGCTGTTCTGTTACATGAAGACAAACAAATATCTGAAAAGGGTGACAGACCTTTTCTTATATCAATATGGACTTAACAAATGAAGAAAGATGTAATGTTCACATTCCTCTTTTGGTTAAAGTCTTATACAATACTGACAAAAAGAAAAAGACAAAGATTCTGCCACATGAAGACAAATCTACTTTATCAACATGTGCAGAAAAGGTGTTTTGTCTTTTTGGAAAGACATCCCACTATCTCATTTGTCCAATGAAGAAGCTTCATTTAGATGCTCAGTGAGAGTATAAAAGGAAGCTTCTAAGGATTGTGAGAGATCCAAGAGTGAGAAATCAGATCGTGCATTAAAGTGTGTTTTTCATGCATGGAAGTCTGCTTGAATATAACAGTACGTGTGTCTAAGCTGTTCATACTCAAGCTGTCCATCTGTGTCTTGTAAAATCAGTAAGTGCATCTAAGTGATTGTAGGCATTGTATCTAGTTTGAGTGTGTCTTAGATTAGTTGAACAACTGTTGTATCTGTCATCTCAGCTTGAACATTTCTGCAGTTCAGGCTTGTTTGTAATTAACACTTGTTTATAGTATAAAAAAACATTGAGAAAATGGTGTTGAATTTTAATTTGTTGTATTCACCCCCCTCTACAGCTTAGAACAATACTCTAGGGAAACCTTTTGGGACCTACAACCTTGTTGACCTATTTATATCCTCAATGTTCTTCGAACTTACTTGATTAACTTTTAACTGATACTAAGTTCGTTTGAAACTTCGAACTCAGGCTAGTTCGAACTTAACTGAAAATTTTGAAAAGTTTGAAAATTTTTCAACTTTTTCAACTTTACGAAACTTTTTCAACTTTTTCGAAACTTTGACAACTTTACGAATTATTTCACACTAAGCATACAGATTATCACACAATTTTTTTTTTCAACTCAAAATGCATCCTATTAAATGACTTCGATCCTATTTATTAAAAAAATAAAAAATAAAAATGAACTAAAATAAAATAAAATAAAATGAATTAAAATAAAGAAAGTAAAATTAAATTACAATAATCTAAAGATAAAAACACACTAACTAAATCCTTTTGTGATACCTGATGTCTATATATTTTGTTCGTGAGTGCTGCACGGGATTGAAAGAAATAGTAATCGCACTTCTACAATCACAGTAGATTGGGATGTTGGTGTGCGAGAACCCATAATCACGTAATTATGTTCTCATCTACAGCACTTGTGAGCAACATCTAGCAGCTGCTACATACTCAGCTTCTGCTGTGGATGTCGAAACACAATTCTGCTTTTTGGAAGACCAACTCACCAGTCTGTCTCCCAAAAACTGTATTCCGCTTGATGTGCTCTTCCTATCAACTCTACAACCTGCAAAATCACAATCTGAAAAGGCAGTAAGATCAAAATTGGTTCCCTTTGGATACCAGAGACCAAGATCGGGTGTACCCTTAAGATAACGAAAAATGCATTTTACCGCAGTTAGGTGTGATTCTTTTGGGTCGGCCAGAGAACGAGCACAAAGACATGTTGAAAACATTATATAAGGTCTACTAGCCGTATGATAAAGTAAGGATCCAATCATTCGTCTGTAAGTTGTATTGTCGACACTTTTCCCGGCAGGATCAGTGTCTAACTTACAGTTTGAGAATGTCAAGAGTATATTTCGATTGTTTCACAAAAATACCATTTTCAAGTTGTTTGACTTGTAATCCGAGGAAAAACTTCATTTCCCCCATCATATTCTTCTCGAACCTGGACTTCATTAGGGATGAGAAATCCTTACAGAAATTACAGTCAGTAGATCCAAATATAATATCCTCGACATGTATTTGGACTAGCATTATGTGTTGGCCTTCCCTTTTAGTGAACAACGTTGTGTCTACCATACCTTTGCTGAAACCAGCTGAGATAAGAAAGTTGGAAAGACTGTCATACCATGCTCGAGGTGCTTGTTTCAAACCATAGAGGGCTTTCTCTAGCACATAAGCATGGTCTGGTTTATGCGCATCAACAAATCCTTGTGGTTGTTTAACGTACATCTCTTCGCTGAGTTCCCCGTTCAGGATGGCTGTCTTGACGTCCATCTGGTACACTTTGAAGTCTTTGTGTGCCGTGTACGCCAATAAGATTCTAATCGCTTCTATCCTTGCAACTGGAGCGAAGGTCTCGTCATAATCTATGCCTTCTTGCTGTCGGTAGCCTTTGGCGACAAGTCTAGCTTTATTCCTTATCATGATGTCATTTTCATCTCGTTTGTTCTTAAAAATCCACTTTGTTCCGATTATGGTTCGGTCTTTGGGTTTGGGAACTAACCGCCATACTCTGAGCTGTTCAAACTGGTTGAGCTCTTCTTGCATTGCCACAATCTAGTCTGCGTCTTTCAAGGCTTCATCCACACGAGCAGGCTATATCATACTAAGGAATGACGCAAAGACACCTCTTCGTTGAGTTCACCGTTCAGGAAAGCTGTCTTGACGTCCATCTGGTACACTTTGAAATTTTTGTATGCTGTGTATGCCAAGAAGATTCTGGTAGCTTCTATCCGTGCAACTGGAGCGAAAGTCTCGTCATAATCTATGCCTTCTTGTTGTCGGTAGCCTTTGGCGACAAGTCTTACTTTGTTTCTTACCACAATACCGTTTTCATCTCGTTTGTTCTTATAGATCCACTTTGTTCCGATAATGGTTCGGTCTTTGGGCTTGGGAACTAACTGCCATACTCTGAGCTAATCAAACTGCCATTTTGTATTAGTACTAGGACCAAAAAGTTCTACATAAAAAGGATCAAATAGATTAACTAAAGTAGAGGAGAAAAAGAAGTAGATTGAGAAGAAGAGTCTCCAGGCATTGGTGTAATGGATGGTCCTGATTCATCAACTTTGGGTGCCTGTTCAGCCATTTCATCGAATGTGACATCCACACTCTCATTGACTGTACTGGTGCGAGTGTTGTATGCGCGATATGCCTTCGAATTGGATTAGTATCCAATGAAGATCGCTTCATCCACCTTCTCGTTGAATTTCCCGAGGTTGTCTTTGTCATTAAGCACGTAGCACTTGCAAGCAAATACACGTAAGTACTTGATAAAAGGAACTTTATTCAGAAAGAGTTGGTACGGAGTTTTATTAAAATGCTTATGAATTATGGAGCGATTTTGCGTGTAACAAGCTGTTCACACGGCATCGGCCCACAAGAACGGAGGTAGCTTTGAATATCTCAGCATTGTACGAGCAGCTTCCACAAGGGTACGGTTACGCCTTTCTACGACTCCATTTTGTTGAGGTGTTCTAGCAGCAGAGTACTTATGATGAATACCTTCGGATCGAAGGAAGCTCTCTACCACCGAGTTCTTGAATTCCGCGCCGTTGTCAGAGATTGATTGAACGGACAACGGTAACCAACATATATCGTGAATAGTCGTCAACGGTAACCAACATATATCGCTTCCCATCTATGCTTTGAGTTCGCATTGGACCGCACAAATCCATATGAAGTAACTCCAATACTCTCTTCGACGATGGTTCGGGTTTTGTCTTGTGAGATGATCTTTTCATTTTTCCTTTCTCACATGCTCCACATAGATTATCCTTTTCATATCTCAGTTCTGGGAGTCCTTTCACCAATTGTTTTGCAGCCAACTTGTTGATGTTTTCAAAGTTTAAGTGAGATAGCCTACAGTGCCATAACCAAGAGTCTTTTGACGAGGCTTTTGATAAAAGGAAAATGTTATCCTTAACCATAAGCTTGGATACATCAATGGTGTAAAGGTTCGAGCTACGGGAACTGGATAAGATTTCTTTTCCATCCATACTCTTACCACCACAGTTCTTAGCCCTAAATGTAACTCTTGTCCTTTATCGCAGAGTTGACCTATGCTAAACAGATTATTTGATAACCCCTCGACATAGTCAACATCCTTGATGACTAGATTATTCAAGACTAAATCCCTGTATCCTTTTATGTGAGCATGATTATTGTTCCCGAATTTGATTATCCCACAATATTGTTCTACTATGTTTGACAACAATTCTCTCCTCCCAGTCATATGCTTAGAGCAATCCGAATCCATATACCAGATGGATTTTGCCTGAAAATAAAGAATACATGCAATGAAAATCTATAGGCATTTAAACATATCCATCATAAATTAACATGCAAACCGTGTTCTGAACCGAGATGTTCAGAATACATGATGATTTTAGACCGGGTCTTGAGCTGAGTGCACAGAAGCCAGACATGTCGTTTTTAAGCATAACCGACAAGCAGAAGAACGGGTCCTAGTCTATGATAACTAGAACCCAATTCAATGAAGTTCGGGTTTTGATCTGAAGTAATCAAGAACCATTTGCATTAAAATCACACAACTTTAGGTACCCATCTTAAGAAGGGTCCTTTTGGGGTAGGTGTTCCAGGTGAATATGGCACGTGTTACAGTCTTCGGAATCCACTTAGCAGTTATGTGTGGACCAAATGGAGAGCCTTTTGGAATCCAGTGATAATTGGATTTAAAAGGCTTTGGAACCTTAGGAGATGAAATACCTTTTGTTTTTGACCTTTTGAGACTTGTTTGACACTTGCTTTGGTTTTGGGCCTAGGCAAAGTACAAGTCTCAGTTTTTGTGTAGGCCGATGATGCAACATTTTTTATTTTCTTTTTCCGAATTCCCTTAGCAGGATAAGGCACAAAAGCATTCATTTCAGGTACTTGACGTCTAAAAACGAGTTGGACATAATTTAAACAAGTCACCAAACGAATACTTTAAGCAAGAAATAGAATTCGATACATCATTACAAATATTGTTTTCTGAGATTACATGCAACCTATCTCTAGAAACAAATTCATTTCGCATAACAACCTTCTTCACAAAAAAAACTTGAAAAATCTTGCATAGACGTTTTGGGCACTCTTCTCACATGATTTGTAGGAACAAAACAACGAGAGTCATTACGCATGGAAGACTTAGATTTTGAAAATATATCTTTTTCCTGGTGTGGGTTTCTTAGAAGACTTAGATTGAATCTGAGTCTTCTTTGAAACCTTAGCTTTGAAAGGTTTTGAACACTCACCTTTAAAACTGAAAGAAAAAAATTTCAACTTTGGCTTTACCTTTTTCAGACGATATGAGTGGGATTTTGATAGGGTGAGAAACTTTTGGCTCTTTTAAACTTTCTGAAACCATGTCAAAATTTTCCTTGTAGACAGTTTATTCTAAAGTTTGTTGAAAACTTTGGTTTGCTAATGTTTCCTCACTCTTAATAGGAGCTTCTTGATAATCAAGATCTTTCTTTCGAGTTGACTTTAATTCCTTTTCTAAAACTTTGATTTATGTTGAAGAACTTTTGTAGGAATATAAAGACGAGGAATTGGTTTGACTGGTTCTGCTTTCATTTCAGCCTCTAAATAAGTAGACAAGAAATCTTCCTCTAGAGTAGGTACTCTATAAGGATAACTCTCGTTTAGTTCATCATATTTAAAAGATGATTCTTTCTCTTTATTTTCATTTCATTTCTCATCCTCTTGGGTTAAAATTTCTTCCGATGATTGATAAACGAAAGATTTCAACCCAGCACCCATATATCTCATGTCATATAAAATAGGTAAAATTTGCTGAACATTTTCCAAATATTTAGGATTTTTAAGACCAATTCCTTGTTTGGAATGATAAAACCTAGTTTCTTTGGGTTGATTTAAATGAATAGTTTGTTCTATTTGACCCCGTTTTAGAAATTCATCATCTAGGGTCTTTATGCAAGAGTACACACCTACTCTTTCGTCTTCTATCATTCTATATTTTTCTAAACTATCTATGTTTTCCATACTTACAGTCTCTAATTGTTTTGAAAGAACAGATATTTGCGATTTCAAATAGTTCTTTTCATTAGATAGTCTATTCATACAAGATTCAAGATACATATTCCTATCCTGAAAATTAACATCTGTTTTATCACTTCATGATTAGTTAACCACTTCTTTTGATATAGTTTAGATGATTCTTCTAAGGTTTAGGCTAGATGTTCATCCTTGTCACACTTTTCCTTTTCTGTGTTAAACCTAGCTTGTAGATCAAGTATTTGTGTGTGCAGGTTACATTCATTTTAAACAGATAAATTATTTACATGCTTTTGAATGTAAAATGAATGTACCTCATGTGCCTCAGAATCTGAGATGGAACATTCAAGATCCACGGATGTGGCCATCAGACAGGCTAGTGGATCTTGCTTTGTCTCCCCGTCAGCAGTTGTGTCTGATTCGGAATCTGACGTTGTAGCATAGTCGTCCAGTCCAATGCGCCCTGCCATGTAGCAATTCTTTCCTTTGTCATCCTCTTCGTCAGAATCTGCATCGTCCCAATAATTCTCTTGGGCAACCAGAGCCATTGCATCAGATCTCTTCTTTGCGGCCTCCAGCTTCCGCTCATAATAACCAACATCTCTTTCAAATTGGTTTCTGCATTCCCGAGCAAAGTGACCGGTGTCCCACATTTATAGCACAGACGTTCATCATTTGCTTTTGGCTCATCAGCTATAGGCCACTCGTCTCTTCTTTCAACCGGCCTCTTGTTAGCTCCACGAGGTTCACGGTTGTCGTCTCTCCTATTATCTCTACGATCATAGTCCCTCTGATCGTCTCTCCTCTCATCCCGACGATTGTAGTCTCATCTATCGTCTCTGCGATCATCCCTTCTACCGTCACGCCGTTCATAACGGCGATCATCTCGATAGTCCTTACGGTCAACATATCTCCGTTCGGCTCTATCATCTCTTCTAAAATCATCCCTCGTAACAACTGGCTGAGAACCAAGTAAGCAAGAAAGTTAATTTATCAAATATTTATTTAGACTTACGAAAATTTAAAAAAAAAATTTTAAGTCATGAATAGTAGTGAACTCAGATGAATAGTGCCGAACTCGGATGAACAGTACCGAACTCGGATGAATAGTGCCAAACTCGATACATACACACCAAAACTCGAAATATACTTGGAGAAACTCAATTCCTTCATAAATCGAGTTTGGTCTTTCCAGGAAATTTTCTATGTCTGGAAAATCAGATATTTTCAAAAGAGATTATATAAAATAATGAATTTTCACACGTTTTTATACTTTTTAATATTAAAATAATTGAAAAGTACTATCACTTATCACTTTTCAGCCAAATGTCCCTATAAAAGGACAAGATAGCAGTTGACTTTTCATTATTTTAATAATAAACACATTAACTAAACACAATCATCACACCTTTTTCAAAAAGTTACGGCCGAACCTTTACCTCTTAAACCAACACGCAACCAAATTTACTTTTCATTTTTCATCATGAGTTTTCATTTTAATTACCATTATTATAAAATTTAAATGATTATCCCTCTCTATAAATAGAACCCGTCGGTTCTATTCTAAAAATACACCAACACAAAAAGTTACAAGTGTTCTCTCTTTCTGTGCAATCTTCGACCCTTTTCAAAATTTCCTCAAGAATTTCTCCTATAATTCTAAGAAGACCTCTTTTGTAAGTATTCTTTCAATACTACTCTATTTATGAATTTACGCATGCAAATAGCATCATACAAATATTTTTCATGCAACACTCTATATTAACTTCAAACAAATGTATAAATTTTTGTAGAACATATGAGTGTTACTAATATTTCTATAAACTAATATATACATATATGTTACGTCGAAATATATATTTATATATATATATATATATATGTTTAACAAAAATCGTTTAAAAACCACAAGGATTAAGTTATTTTCTACAAGAAATAAATTATTTATATGTATATATACCGATCAACATTATTTTATAAATATATAAAAATATTTATGCACCATTATATAGATATATAAAAATGTTTATACACCCCAAGTTTCACGTAAATATTTTGTATAAAATATTCGAACACATACTATATCAGTATTAATCCAAACACGTAAAAATCTTAGGACGTCCTCAAGTTTCGACACTATAATTCCGATTCAAATCAGATCAAGAAGCATCAAATCAACAAGGTGAGTCTTCATAGCCCCTATTTTCACTATCTATTGGGGTAGAAATACATGCACTATTTTCATATAGACATCAAAACTGTTTATTTCTTATATGTATTACACATGTGTTTATGTGGTTCCATCAGTCCTCATGTCATGAAACGTTAATTACAGTTTTTTGTAACCGCGAATATATTGTGGATAAATGTATCGGGAATCATGTCCCCATTCAAGTTAGTCTTACCGGCTAAAAGTGGATTGCATATATATTTAATACACGGTATTACAGTCAGGGATACTGCACATGGCAAACTCATTTAATTAAGCTTCGGTTGCATGATGACTTATGTAATACATAGATGGAATTTATGCTTTTATAAGTTCAACTCACCTGTTAATGTCCATACAGTTGGTCTTTTAGCGTAAACCTATGAACTCACCAATAATTTTTGACGTATTTTAGCATGTATCTTTAGGTAATTAAGACATGCGCATTAATCGGTAGCAACCTGAGGCTTCCGAATATTTTGGAGTCGCAATATTTTCATCAACCAACAGAGATTTATTTGCATTGTTATAAATCTTTTAATTATGTATTTGAATCTTTGTATATTGCAAACTATTTACATTTTATGTTGGTTTTTAAAACATTCCTTATTTTAAAGTTAAATTGATGTTCTTTCTGAAAAGTCCATGTAGTGGTCGTTCGTTATGATTATGGTTACGCTTCCGCACTCGTCACGCCTCGCTGCCAACCGGGGTTGCAGGGTGTGACAGATTAGTATCAGAGCCATAGTTATAGCAAAATAGGTTGTATTAGTAATCTAGACTATAACTACATCTAAGTTTTTACAGATTTTCAAAAACATTTTGTAATTAACTTAATATGGGACTTTGTGACAGCATCATGTCGAGCCACATTGTAATCATTTTGTCTGACTCGGAGGAAGATCCATCCAAGGAGGAAGACCCCTGGGAAGACGAAGTGTTAGGCACAAAAAGGCCTCAGTCAAACCTGCTCTACATCTTAGGGGGAGATTTTTAATCAAACCTGTTTGATGCACTTGAAGGTATAATTTAAGGCATGTTTATGCCTTATTGAAACCTGAAAAGTGATTTGCAATATCAGCCCAAAGTTGTTTACCCTGTTGCATTCGTTGCAAAAATTGCAGATTGTCCAAGCTATTTAGTATGCTAAACAGGCTGGACATAAATTGTCTACGCTTCTCTGTTCTGTTGAGCAGCTTGGACTAATTCTTAGTCTTCTGTTCTTTGTGAACAGGCTAAACACTTTATGGAATATGTTTCCAAGTCCTCATGTATTGTTTTTGGATAAAAGATTAGTTTACAAGTCGAAGGCAAAGTGGAAAACAGAAACTGCACAGCCTGCCTACGTTGTTCAGTTACATGAAGACAAACAGATATCTGAAAAGGGTGTCAGACCTTTTCTTATATCAAAATGGCCTTAGCAAAAGAAGAAAGATGCAAAGTTTACATTCCACTTTTGGTTAAAGCCTTATGCAACAGTGAAAAAAAAAAAAGAAAAAGACAAAGATTCTGCCATATGAAGAAAAGTCTGCTTTATCAGAACGTGCAGAAAGGTGTCTTGTCTTTTTGGAAAGACATTTCACTATCTCACCGTCCAATGAAGAAGCTTCACTGAGATTCTCAGTGAGAGTATAAAAGGAAGCTTCTAAGGATTGTGAAATATCAAAGAGTGTGAAATCAGATCGTGATTTAAAGTGAGTTTTTCATGCATGCAAGTCTGCTTGAATATAACAGTACGTGTGTTAAGCTGTTCTAATTCAAGCTGTCCATCTGAGTCTTGTAAAATCAGTGAGTGTAATCATTGTATCTAGTCTGAGTGTGTCTTGGATTAGTTGAACAACTGTTGTGAACCTTGTTTGTAATTAACACTTGTTGATAATATACACAAACATTGAGAAAAGAGTGTTGAGTTTTTAAATAGCTGTATTCACCCCCCCCCCCCTCTACAGCTTAGAACAATACACTAGGAAAACCTTTTGGGACCTACAATTGGTATCAGAGCCAGGTTGAGTGTGTGTCAACTCTAGATCTCTCATTCTCCCTACTTTCCCATGGACAACAGCGCTGGAAGTTCATCCTCTTACTATGACAATGGGTCAATGGCCAAACCCCCCAAGTTCAATCATCAGAACTTCTCTGGTTGGAAGTGCAGAATGATGCTCTATTTAGAGAATCTAGATGTACAACTACCAGAGATAGTAATGGAAGGTCCCTATGTGCCAACTTCTGTTACTACTATCACTCCTGCTGTTGAAGAAGCTGCCTCTGAAATCAGAACCTTTGAGAAGGCCAAAGCTCAATGGTCTGATGAAGACAAAAGACTGGTTGCTCTGGATGCAAAAGCCAGGAATAACCTGGTTATCTCTCTGCCTGATGATGTGTTCAAACAGGTTGATAAGATGAAGACTGCAAAGGAGATGTGAGATACTTTGTGTACCGTATATGATGGTCCCACAATCACACTGGACAACAGGATTAACAATCTTGTTAGACAGTATGAACTCTTCTTTGCAAAACCAAAGGAGTCACTCACACAAACCTACACCAGGTTTACTGCTCTTCTTAATGATCTCAAAGCTGTTGGGATCACAAAGGATAGCCTGACTCTGGTGAACAAGTTCTTAGACATCTTGCCTGAAAAGTGGAACTACTTTTCTACCGTCTTGAGAAATTCAGGTTCTGTAACAACCCAACTTTTGACTTGACTTTATTTTCTGCTTTTGAATTAATAATGTAACTTTATTACATTATTTGTATTGTAATTTTAATTAAGTAATGAAAATATTTAATTAAGATAAATTAAGTTAGTGATGATAAAATGAAGATAAATCTGTATTGGAATGAAAATCAGATGTGGAGGGACCAATTGTGTCAACATTTCAAAGTCTAGAAATATAAAGACTCTAAGTCTTTATTTCTTCATTTCTCATCATCTCTCAACCTTCAAACTCTCTCACACTCTCTAAAATCAGCTGGAAATCAAAGAATCAGAAGAAGAAATTCGTGGATTAACTGAAGTATATCAAGAATCAAGTGAAATTTAAGGTAATAAAACTAAATTCTAAGTTTTAGTTTGTATTTTTAAGAATTTAAATGTACAAATTCGAATTTATAAATCTGTAAAAATTATGTTATGTGTTTGAAATATTGGTTAGAAATCATGTAATGAAACCCATAAATGGTTTAGAAACAGAAATCGTAGCTTAAATCATCCAAAATAATCAAAAATCTGAGTTTTTATGAACTTTTATGTTCTTTAGGAAAATTCAATATTTTGGACAAATGTGGATGATTTAAAGTGTTTAATATAGGGAAAACAGTGTAGAAACACCCCAAATTTGATAATATAACGTTGGATTTAATTGCATGTTAGTAAAAATTTGATAGGTGAATTTTTGGTAAAAACCCGTATGGGTCGACCTGCAAACCTGCAAGTCGACTCGGCGAGTCGGTTAAGTGACTCGGCGAGTCGCCAAGAACAACCCAAGAAACTCTTAAATTTTATATAAGTGTTGGATCCGTATTTCGATTTAGATCCGAGTTCGGATATAATCCGAATTCGGTTTGACCCGAATTCGGATGTGATCCAAATCCGTTTTTGACCCGAGTTCGGATGGATAATCTCGGATCCATAGGCTTTTCGGATGCATACGAATTCGGCTGAAGATCCGAATTTCGGACCCCCACTCGCCGAGTCGTCTTAACCGACTCGCCGAGTCGGTCCCTGATGGTGCGAATTCGGATGTTATTATGAAGATCCGAAATTAAGGCTAATAAACTAACTTTTGGATATGCTTTTATGGTTTAATGAAATATATAATTTAGTACCAATACATGCAATATTAAACGAAATATGAGATGTTCAAATGCAAGATTTGGGCATAAAATACATTTGAAAGATTATTAGTTATCAGAATCAACTTGATGAAATAATGATTTATAACCTAAAAGCTAATGATATGATACGATAATTATTCTGGACAGGTTCAGATAAATTCTGAACAAAGAGTAAAAGAATTAAAGATTTAAAGATTGAAAAGTGCAAAGCCAGAGTCCGGAAAGATTAAAGATAAATCCTGAGATAACTCAGGTGGTGGATTGTAAATCTGCTAGATAAAGACCAAGAACCTGTGAGTTATAGATATTCAGTTTTTCATGCTAGACTTCCGGTTGAGACATATTGTTGATGATAGATTATTTGACATTCATACTTATTCAGCTGGATTGTGACCTGTGCACACCATGGTTCGGTGATGCCCTGTGGATCATGATGGCTAGTTGACTTATCATTTCGCATGACATTGTATTTACATTTCAGTTCAGATATTGCTATGAAATTACTGCTATCATGACTTTGAATACTATGCTTTCCTCTTTGATTGCATCTTTGACATATTGATTCAGCTTGTATGATTAGCCTTGTCGGTCTATTGTTCTTGACCATGCTACTTCACCAGTTCTATTGAACTTGGTATAGACACTCCGATGTTCCCCCATGAAGACCGCTGGTAGCTAGCCCAGCATAAGTGGATAGCTTCCACTGAAAGCGTGAGCGTGGGCTGAACATCATCCAGTTCTCTGAGTTCTATGTCTCAATCATCAGTGGCTGTAGCGGCAGTCCAGACATATCACGCTTTGACCCATGATCCGCTTGATTATTGCATGTGAATCTGAAAATCTATATTGTCACTAAGCCATGCTTACAGTTGCTACTTTACATTTTTACAGGAAAAGATAAAGGAAAGTCACCTGCTGGACCTAGTTCTTAGGTCTTACAAGATAAAGATTGAAGTTCACTATAGACCACTACTCAACAAAACCCTTCGGTACTGATTGGCAGAAGATACTTGTGGTGGTCTGGGTAGTTTTGAATTGATCGTATGATGACATGTATTAGATTAGATGGTACCCTTTATAAGTTTAATTTGAAAATTGTAATCTGAATTAAAATTGTATTAAACTTATCCTAATGTTTGTACTTGTAATATGAAATTCCGCAACTTAAATTACTCTATCTTAGTTATGATTGATATCGTGTTGCATGATGTGGGACCTAGACTGGTGAGAACCGCCCCGTAAGGGGTGGTCTTCACAGGATGGTATCAGAGCCCATAGTTTGAGTGAATCGAGTATTACGTGAGTAATACTTGATCTCAAATTGAAGCAATACATATGTATCAATCATCTAGGTGGTTTGAACTGAGATAGGATGTACAGACTGTTAGGATGGGAGAAAGGGTACATAGATCTAAGTCTATAAACTGATAGTTAATTGATTTTAATTTTCAGTAGAAGATGTCAGGATCAGGATCAGGTGACATACCAAGCAACATGAACCCACAACAAATGTATGAAATGATGCAACAACTACTAGCTCAACATTCTGAACAACAAAATAAGTATATGCAAGAACAGCTTCAGGCTAGAGATGAGGCCGAAGCAAAAAGACGCGCTGACAAAAAGAACAAAAGAAAAGATAAACAAATCCAGAACGATGAGTCTGATTCTGATAACTCTACTCCGAATGCCCAAATTGAGCAGCCGAAAGGCTGTAAGTTCAAGGATTTTAAAGCCAACGGTGCCCTTAACTTCGAGGGTACAGTTAACCCAATCCAGGCAATGGATAGGATAAGCCATACTGAAGAAATCTTCAGAATCTCCGATTGCTTGGAGTCCAAGAAAGTGAGTTATGCATCTGCTCTGTTCGTGGGTGCTGCCCGTGCCTGGTGGAAAACCCAGAGAAGTATTTATGGCGAGGAGGTCATCCAGACTCTTGAATGGGAACAGTTTCTTGAAATGTTCAACGCGAAGTATTGTCCTGCGGATCAACAAGACAAGATGGAGGTTCAACTGTTGCAGTTAACCCAAGGAACCAAGACTGTAGACGAGTACGAGCACGAATTCTCACGGCTCTGTGGATATTCCTCGTATCAGGTAGCTACTGAAGAAAGAAAGATGAACCGATTTCGTGGAGGACTTAACCCGAAATATCGACACCCAATGAGCGCAATAAAGTATAATTCGTATCTCGAAATGGTTGAAGCGGCAAGGCAGATTGAGAGAGGATATTTAGAGTACGGTGATCAACTCTATGCTTCATCAATGAACCCGACTTGTCCATCTCCCCCAAAGAAGCAAAGATTCGGCAGATTCTTTAAGCCCAACAAGTCTCAGTCCCAGCAACCCCAACAATCTCAGCAATACAGTTCGCCACAGAAAGTTCAAGCTTATTCGCTTACAAATGAACCAAGATTCTGCAAGAGATGCAGAAAATCGCATATGGGATTGTGTAATCCAGACGACGTCACGTGTTATGTGTGTAGCAGAATCGGCCATAGTAGAGAAGAGTGCCCCCAACGAGGTCTTGGTTGTGCTAAATGCGGAAAGCGTGGTCACTTCATGTATCAGTGCCACAGTGGACAACGAGGTCAATCACAGTCATCCGCTGGAGGTTCTACAATGAAAAGCTCAGCTGCAACCCAACTGTTAGGACCCGCGCCTTCCAAATAACGGCGGAGGAAGCGAAAGAAACCCCGGATGTGGTTACCGGTACGTTCTTACTAAACTCAATACCTGCGCGTGTGTTATTCGACTCCGGTGCAAGCCGTTCATACATCTCGACTACTTTTGCGCAAAGATTATCTGTGTTTCCTTCAAAGCTTCCTGTTATACTTGACATAGAGACAGCCAGTAATAATTACATTATGGCTGATTCCGTTTATCGAAATTGCACATTACTTGTTAATCACGTGGTGTTTAACCTCGATCTTATCCCGATACCGCTAAAAGAGTTCGACGTCATCGTCGGCATGGATTGGTTAACAAACAACGAGGCTACAATCGTCTGCAACCGCCGAATCATCCGAATCAAGACTTCAGACGGCCGAGTGTTAGAGATTAAAGGCGACAAGAGTAAAGGTGCTCATTGTTTTATATCGGTTGAGAAAGCGCATAAGTATCTTTCTAAGGGTCACGAATCCTACTTGTGTTATGTCTTGTCTGAAACTGTCTCTAAAGATAGCAAGAAATCAGTGTCTGATATTCCGATCGTCTGTGAGTTCCCAGACGTATTCCCTGATGACATTTCTGGAGTGCCACCGGAACGACAAGTTGAATTCGGGATTGACTTAGTTCCTGGTGCGGCTCCCATCGCTAAAGCCCCCTACAGACTTGCTCCTGCCGAAATGCAGGAAATGTCAAAACAATTGCAAGATCTGTTAGAGAAGGGATTTATCCGACCGAGTTCATCTCCGTGGGGTGCACCTGTCTTGTTCGTAAAGAAGAAAGACGGAACTCTCCGAATGTGCATTGACTATCGTGAGTTGAACAAAGTCACAATTAAAAATAAATATCCTCTGCCCAGAATTGATGATCTATTTGATCAGCTACAAGGAGCCAGCTATTTCTCAAAAATCGATCTTCGTTCTGGGTATCATCAGCTGAAAGTTAAAGATGACGATATTCCAAAGACAGCCTTCCGAACAAGATATGGTCATTACGAATTTCTCGTAATGCCTTTCGGATTAACGAATGCACCAGCGGCGTTCATGGACCTCATGAATCGCGTGTGCAGACCAATGTTGGATAAGTCAGTTATCGTATTCATAGACGATATTCTGATTTACTCCAAAACGGAGGCTGATCATATTGTTCATCTACGTCAATTGCTAGAGTTATTGAGAAATGAAAGACTCTATGCAAAATTCTCAAAGTGCGAGTTTTGGCTCAGACAGGTAAAATTTTACATTGTCTCGAGTTATTTCTTAAAGCGTTCGTTGTTTCAAAACTTGAATTCTACTTTGATTTCTTTATAGATTCAATTCCTTGGCCATGTTGTATCTGGCGAAGGCATCTCCGTTGATCCATCCAAAGTCGAGGCCGTTCAAAAATGGCAAACGCCTCGCAATGCCTCTGAAATCAGAAGTTTCCTTGGATTGGCTGGTTACTACCGGCGATTCATTAAGGACTTCTCGAAGATTGCTGTGCCTCTTACAATGCTAACACGGAAGAATACACCTTTCGTATGGTCTGATAAACAGCAATAGGCATTCGATATTTTGAAACAGAAACTCATTCAAGCGCCAATCCTAGCCTTACCAGAGGGCAATGATGACTTCGTTGTTTATAGCGATGCATCTGGTACAGGTTTAGGTTGTGTCCTCATGCAAAGGGGAAAAGTCATTGGCTACGCTTCAAGGCAGTTGAAGGATTACGAGAAAAGTGCACCAACTCATGATCTTGAGTTGGCTGCCGTTACCTTTGCATTAAAAATTTGGCGGCATTATCTTTATGGGACTCGGTGTCAGCTTTACACCGACCATAAAAGTCTCAAACATCTATTTACTCAAAAGGATCTAAACATGAAACAGCGTCGGTCCTTGGAGCTTATCAAGGACTATGATTGCGAGATCCTATATCATCCCGGCAAAGCCAATGTGGTCGCGGATGCATTGAGTAGAAAAGTCTATCCGGAAAAGTGTTGCTATGCCCTGACTCCGACTGTATTCTCTTCTGATCTCATCGAAGACATTAAATTTTCTCAAGCCGAAGCCTTGAAAGAAGAGAACATCTGTTATGAAAATCTCAAGGGGCAACTTCAATTTCTGTCTATGAATCATTTGGGACTTCAATGTCTCAAGGGAAACCGAATCTGGATTCCTAAATATGGTTCTATTCGCAACACTCTTCTGTCTGAAGCCCATCAGTCCAAGTTATCCATTCATCCTGGCAGCTCAAAGATGTATTTCGATCTGAAAGCTGATTATTGGTGGCCAGGAATGAAGAAAGACATCGGTCAATTCGTTGAAAGCTGCATAGTATGTCAAATGGTTAAGGCAGAACACCAGAAGCCCTTCGGAGATATGCAACCACTGCCAGTTCCTGAGTGGAATTGGGAGCATATAACCATGGACTTTGTTACAAAATTGCCAAAGACCAAGAGACAACACGACTCCATCTGGGTAGTCGTTGATCGATTAACGAAGTCAGCACATTTCATACCGATGAAAGAGACATACTCACTTGATAGATTGGCACAGATGTACATCACCGAGGTAATTTCACGTCACGGTGTGCCAAAATCTATCGTCTCTGATCGTGATAGTCGTTTCACTTCGAGATTTTAGAAAGCACTGCAAGACGGGTTGGGTACTCGAATCTCAATGAGTACAACTTATCACCCTAATGCAGATGGCCAAAGTGAACGCACTATCCTAACTCTGGAAGATATGCTCCGTGCCTGCGTTCTTGATCTGGGTGGTAACTGGGATGACCATTTACCCTTGGTCGAATTCTCATACAACAACAGTTATCATTCCACGATTAAGATGGCTCCTTTTGAAGCTTTATACGGACGAAAGTGCAGAACTCCCACCTGTTGGCGTGAAACAGGTGAATCGCGTTTAGCAGGTCCTGCCCTTCTACAGATGACTCATGATAAGATTCAGCTGGTCAGAAGGAACGTCCTTGAAGCTCAAAGCAGGCAAAAGTCGTATTACGATAATCGTCACAGATCCATCAGTTTCGCAGTTAACGATTGGGTGATGCTGAAAGTATCTCCAATGAAAAATGTGGTCCGGTTCATAAAGAGGAACAAGCTAGCTCCGAGATTCATCGGCCCGTTCAAGATTGTTGAAAAGATAGGAAATCAATCTTATCGTCTTGAACTGCCAACTGACTTAGCTGGAATACATCCTGTATTCCATGTTAGTCATCTACGAAAGAGTCTAGCTGATGAAAGAGAGGTAAAGATACCACACGTTAATGTGCAAATTGATGAGAAGCTTCGAGTGGTTGAAGAGCCGGAGTGTATTCTGGACTCGAAGACCAAAAAGCTTCGTAATAAAGAGATACAGATGGTGCTCGTCCAGTGGAAACACCACAAGGGTTCGCATCAGTCTTGGGAATCCAGTGATGTTATGAAAGCAACATATCCAAGTCTGTTCGAACATAGCTAACTTCGGGGACGAAGTTTATGCGTGGTGGAGCCCATTCTGTAACAACCCAGCTTTTGACTTGACTTTATTTTCTGCTTTTGAATTAATAATGTAACTTTATTACATTATTTGTATTGTAATTTTAATTAAGTAATGAAAATATTTAATTAAGATAAATTAAGTTAGTGATGATAAAATGAAGATAAATCTGTATTGGAATGAAAATCAGATGTGGAGGGACCAATTGTGTCAACATTTCAAAGTCTAGCAATATAAAGACTCTAAGTATTTATTTCTTCATTTCTCATCATCTCTCAACCTTCAAACTCTCTCACATCTCTAAAATCAGCTGGAAATCAAAGAATCAGAAGAAGAAATTCGTGGATTAACTGAAGTATATCAAGAATCAAGTGAAATTTAAGGTAATAAAACTAAATTCTAAGTTTTAGTTTGTATTTTTAAGAATTTAAATGTACAAATTCGAATTTATAAATCTGTAAAAATTATGTTATGTGTTCGAAATATTGGTTAGAAATCATGTAATGAAACCCATAAATGGTTTAGAAACAGAAATCGTAGCTTAAATCATCCAAAATAATCAAAAATCTGAGTTTTTATGAACTTTTATGTTCTTGAGGAAAATTCAATATTTTGGACAAATGTGGATGATTTAAAGTGTTTAATATAGGGAAAACAGTGTAGAAACACCCCAAATTTGATAATATAACGTTGGATTTAATTGCATGTTAGTAAAAATTTGATAGGTGAATTTTTGGTAAAAACCCGTATGGGTCGACCTGCAAACCTGCAAGTCGACTCGGCGAGTCGGTTAAGTGACTCGGCGAGTCGCCAAGAACAACCCAAGAAATTCTTAAATTTTATATAAGTGTTGGATCCGTATTTCGATTTAGATCCGAGTTCGGATATAATCCGAATTCGGTTTGACCCGAATTCGGATGTGATCCAAATCCGTTTTTGACCCGAGTTCGGATGGATAATCTCGGATCCATAGGCTTTTCGGATGCATACGAATTCGGCTGAAGATCCGAATTTCGGACCCCCACTCGCCGAGTCGTCTTAACCGACTCGCCGAGTCGGTCCCTGATGGTGCGAATTCGGATGTTATTATTAAGATCCAAAATTAAGGCTAATAAACTAACTTTTGGATATGCTTTTATGGTTTAATGAAATATATAATTTAGTACCAATACATGCAATATTAAACGAAATATGAGATGTTCAAATGCAAGATTTGGGCATAAAATACATTTGAAAAGATTATGAGTTATCAGAATCAACTTGATGAAATAATGATTTATAACCTAAAAGCTAATGATATGATACGATAATTATTCTGGACAGGTTCAGATAAATTCTGAACAAAGAGTAAAAGAATTAAAGATTTAAAGATTGAAAAGTGCAAAGCCAGAGTCCGGAAAGATTAAAGACAAATCCTGAGATAACTCAGGTGGTGGATTGTAAATCTGCTAGATAAAGACCAAGAACCTGTGAGTTATAGATATTCAGTTTTTCATGCTAGACTTCCGGTTGAGACATATTGTTGATGATAGATTATTTGACATTCATACTTATTCAGCTGGATTGTGACTGTGCACACCATGGTTCGGTGATGCCCTATGGATCATGATGGCTAGTTGACTTATCATTTCGCATGACATTGTATTTACATTTCAGTTCAGATATTGCTATGAAATTACTCCTATCATGACTTTGAATACTATGCTTTCCTCTTTGATTGCGTCTTTGACATATTGATTCAGCTTGTATGATTAGCCTTGTCGGTCTATTGTTCTAGACCATGCTACTTCACCAGTTCTATTGAACTTGGTATAGACACTCCGATGTTCCCCCATGAAGACCGCTAGTAGCTAGCCCAACATAAGTGGATAGCTTCCACTAAAAGCGTGAGCGTGGGCTGAACATCATCCAGTTCTCTGAGTTCTATGTCTCAATCATGAGTGGCTGTAGTGGCAGTCCAGACATATCACGCTTTGACCCATGATCCGCTTGATTATTGCATGTGAATCTGAAAATCTATATTCTCACTAAGCCATGCTTACAGTTGCTACTTTACATTTTTACAGGAAAAGATAAAGGAAAGTCACCTGCTGGACCTAGTTCTTAGGTCTTACAAGATAAAGATTGAAGTTCACTATAGACCACTACACAACAAAACCCTTCGGTACTGATTGGCAGAAGATACTTGTGGTGGTCTGGGTAGTTTTGAATTGATCGTATGATGACATGTATTAGATTAGATGGTACCCTTTATAAGTTTAATTTGAAAATTGTAATCTGAACTAAAATTGTATTAAACTTATCCTAATGTTTGTACTTGTAATATGAAATTCCGCAACTTAAATTACTCTATCTTAGTTATGATTGATATCGTGTTGCATGATGTGGGACCTAGACTGGTGAGAACCGCCCCGTAAGGGGTGGTCTTCACAGATACCATCAAAGGTATGGATCTTGTAAACTTATATGGATCCTTACTAAATGATGAGCAGTCAAGGCAACAGAAAAAGAAATGCCTTGGAAATGTCTAAGAGAGGTGCTACCTTAGTGGCCAGCGTGAGACAACCTGTCAGTCAGGTGTGTGATGTGTTCACACAACCTGATCAACAGGCTGATGATGAAAGGGAAGAAATGACTGAAGAGGATGACAATGCAGATCTTGCTGAACTTGATGATGAACAAATGATTGTAATGCTTGTCAAAAGGTTCAACAAGAAAAGGTTTGGAAGACACATGCAGCAGGGGAACTCAAATGCTGTCAAAAAGAAGGCATTTGATAAATCTAAGGCTGAGTGCTTCAAATGTGGCAAGACTGGCCATATAGCTGCTGACTGTGTGTCAAAAGCTGTTGGACAGTCATCCAAACCATACAAGACTAATAGGGACGATGGCTACAAGGTTAAGTACCTTATGGCCATGGCTAAGCTGAAAAAGTTGGAAAACTCAGTGGCTTCCAACAAGCAAAAGGGACTCATGGCTGAGACATGTGATCAGGAGGAGTCTGATTCATCCTCAGATGAAGAAGACAACAACTATCTGATGGCCAACACTGACGTCCCATCAACCAGCGACTTCAAACAGGCCTTGGCTGAAGCTCAAGCCTTCAGCAGCTTAGAGAACTGGAACCCCACAATGATGTACAAGGTACAAAACTTTATGGGTTACAGTTCTGAAGAAAAAGTAAAAATGTTTGAATATATGCTTGTTGATTTAAAAGCTGCTGTTGAGAAGCACAATGTTTTACTGTCTGAAATCTCTAAACTTAAAAATGATCTTGACACAAAATCCAGCAAACTAGACAGCTTCCATAAGTTGGAAACTGAGCTTGATGAATTAAAACACATCAACTCCATTTTACTTGAATAAAAGAGAGAGACAGATGTAAAACATGCAAAGCTTCAAAAGATAGTTGACTCTTGGTGCCAATCTGCACAAAAAGTCAGCCATTGTATCAGTCAACAGATCACTGCACAAATCCAAGCCTATCTTGGAGGGGATCTTGACAAAGCAGCTTCTATTGTTGAGATTAATAATCTGAAAGGTGGCTTATCCACTCTTGGTGAGCTTCCCAGCACTTTCATCCAGAAAGTAAATGGTAAGCTAGTCTCAACAAACAGGCTTGTCACGCCTCAAAATACTGACAGCTTGTGTGAAAAAGCCCCAAAAGCTGATGATGGAATGTGTTCTCCATCAAATCAGCCTGCTAAGTGCTCTGCTGATTCACACAAGCAGAAGAAAGGAAAACATGCTCAAACTGCAGCTGTGGTAAGCAGCCTGCTTTCAACAAGGGTAAGTCTCATGTTCAAAGCAAATCTGCTGTGGTTTTAAATATGTTTTCAAATCAAAGTCGAAAACTTATTATAAATGAAAATAAGTCTTTCAAAACCAGAAGCAGTGATTATGTTGATAGGCAGCATCAATCACATCTCAGTAAGGGCAAAGGCAAAGCCGTTGCTCAAACTGAGAAATCTGGGAATAACTTTCCCAAACCTGTCGAAGGTTAAAAACCAATCAAGCATCCTGTATTTGACATCGGTCCTCACAACAAGAGGAAAGAAGAAACAGGAAAAGCTTTTGCTATTGTGTCTTCCACCGAAACTGTTGATTCATCTAAGAATAGTAATAAGTTTGCTAAACCTGCTGACAGAATCAACAAAAACAATTCAGAATATGTTTCTGAAAGTTCTTCTTCCAAAAAGGCTAAAAAGAGAAAATGCTATAAATGTGGGAAGAAGACACACATGGCCAAAGACTGTCCTGAAACTGAGGACATGAGGCCTGTTGACTCTACTAGTTCCATCATTGTTAAAACAAGCAGTGTTGGAAGTAACTTAGTCAATTAGAGTGGTATCCAAACTGATACCATTCAAATAGGAAATATTAGTGTGGATATCACTAGCCCATCAACAAATGTTGATGAAATAGGAGAACTCATCACTATGATGAGTTCCCCTAAAAGTAACTAATATTTTCCTATGACACTCTGCAGGACAAACAACCATCCCAGGTTTGGTACTTGGACAGTGGCTGCTCAGGACACATGACAGGTTGCAAGGACATGCAGAGTGATCTCAGGCCTGAAAAATAGCCAAAAGTCACATTTGGTGACAATGTAGAGGGATCCACTAAAGGATATGGAACTCTTAAAGCTGGTGCTGCAGTGTTCAAAAGGGTAGCCTATGTGGTTGGGCTAAAACATAATATTGTAAGCATAAGTCAACTTTGTGATGCTGGCTACAAGGTTAACTTTGATGAGCACCTGGGTTACATATTGGATCCCCAAGGCAAAGTTGTGATGTGTGCTCAACGAAAGAAAGGTGTATATGTTGTGGACATGAAATCTGCTGATCCCACAACTGAAACCTGCTTTCTCACAAGAACCAATGCAGACCTGAACTGGTTATGGCATAAAAGGCTGTCACACCTGAACTTCAAGAATATCAACAAACTCTGTAAGAAAGAGTTGGTAACAGGATTGCCTTCTATGACCTTTGTTAAGGATAAACTCTTCACAGCTTATGAGAAAGGAAAGCAGAGAAAATCATCTTATAAATCCAAGCATAATTTTTCTATTGATACTCCTCTCTTCATAATCCACATGGACTTATTTGGACCAGTCAGTGTCCCAAGTTTAAGAGCAAGAAGATACACTCTAGTAATGGTTGATGAGTTCTCCAGGTTTACATGCGTGATCTTTCTGAAGAGCAAAGGAGAGGTTGCTAGAGAAATCATTGGATTTATCAAGAAGATGGGAATGTTGAACTCTGCTCAAGTAAAGCAGCTTAGAAGTGATCATGGTACTGAATTCAGAAACAGTACTCTTGAGGACTTCTGTGAAGAAAGAGGGATCTCACAGAACTTTTCAGCTGTAAGAACTCCACAACAAAATGGAGTTGATGAAAGGAGAAACAGAACCCTCATTGAAGCTGCTAGAACCATGCTGTGTGCATCTGGTTTACCTTCATCATTCTGGGCTGAAGCTGTCAACACTGCCTGCTTCACCCAAAACAGATCCTTAGTGCTAAAAAGGTTCAACAAGACTCCCTATGAGCTCCTCAAAGGGAGGAGGCCAAACATTAGCTACTTCCATGTGTTTGGATGTCCCTGCTTCATTCTGAATCAAAGAGACCAACTGGAAAAGTTTGAACCCAAAGCTGATGAAGGTGTGTCTGTTGGATACTCTGCTATCTCCAAATCCTACAGAGTATACAACAACAAGAGAAAGGTGATAGATGAATCTATCAATGTCACCCTTGAAGAGTCCAGGAGTGCCTCCACCAAAGCTGTGCCTGAATCAGTTTCAGGAGAATTCAGATTTGATGATCCCATGCATTCTAATAGTGAAGAGAAGGACTCAAAAGCTTCCACTACATCTAGAGTGGACCTGCTAACCATGATTGGAATTATGATGATTATGTTGATACACCCTGTGTGAATAAGTGTACTGACTTAATTACAACTTCATGTCCTGAACCAATCAACGCTGATTTTCCTGGATCCGATGCTTATATGTTCAACAATGGAGAGTCATGCTCAACCAGTGAACAGGCTCAAGATATCAGTGTGTCTAAAAATCTTGAGAGCTGTTCAACAGGACCTGTTGAAGATGCAAACAACTCAGGAGAATCCTCATTGAAGAATGATCCTAAGTGGATCAGGTGTCACCGAAATGATCAAATAATTGGTGACATCAACAAAGGGATACAACAAGATGGGACAGCTTAGGGAACTTTTGTATGTTCTCTAGCTTTGTGTCCCTAATGGAGCCAAAGAAAGTGGAGGAAGCACTTAAAGATGCCAATTGGATCACTGCCATGCAAGAGGAACTCAATCAGTTTGAGAGAAACAAAGTATGGAAGCTGTTCCCTGCTCCTAAAGGAAAGACTATAATTGGCACCAAATGAGTTTACAGGAACAAGATGCATGAGCAAGGTCATGTCATTAGAAATAAGGCAAGACTAGTTGCTCAAGGCTACAGATAGGAGGAAGGCATTGACTATGATGAAACATTTGCTCCTGTGGCCAGGCTAGAGGCAATTTGTTTGTTTCTAGCCTACGCTGCTTATAAAAGCATGAAGCTATTTCATATGGATGTGAACAGTGCATTATTAAATGGTAAGCTGCAAGAAGAAGTCTATGTCAAGCGTCCTCCAGGTTTTGAAAATGAACATCATCCAGGTTTTGTCTATAAGTTGGACAAAGCCCTCTATGGTCTAAAACAAGCCCCTAGAGCCTGGTATGACACTCTTACTGATTTCCTTATGACCAATGGTTATTCCAGAGGTAAAGTGGATACCACACTGTTCATAAAGAAGATGAAGTCTGATATTCTTCTTGTTCAAATATATGTGGATGACATAATATTTCGTTCAACTAATGAGCAATTATGCTAGAATTTTTCATTACTCATGAAATCAAAATTTGAAATGAGTATGATGGGAGAACGTACTTTTTTTGTAGGATTACAGGTTAAACAAACCTCAAATGGAATTTTCATAAATCAAAGAAAGTATACTTTAGATCTATTGAAAAAGTTTATATTTGATCAAAGTTCTCCTATTAAAACCCCAATGGCAACCAATGTAAAGTTGGATGCAGATGCCAGTGGCAAAGCTGTTTCCGTAACAGCTTACAGAGGCATGATTGGGAGCTTGCTGTATTTAACTGCTAGTAGACCTGATATTATGTTTGCTACCTGTTTATGTGCTAGGTTCCAAGCTGATCCAAAAGAATCACATCTAGCTACTGTGAAAAGAATCTTCAGATACCTTAAGGGTACACCAGGTTTGGGTCTTTGGTATCCCAAAGACTCAAGCCTTGAGCTAACAGGTTATTCAGATTCTGATTTTGCAGGCTGCAGAGGTGGATGTCAACTCCTTGTGGTAAGTCGATAAGTTGGTGTAGCAAGAAGCAGAACTCAGTTTCTACTTTTACTGCTGAAGCTGAATACATTGCTGTTGGAAGCTGCTGTGGGCAGATTCTATGGATGCAGCATCAGCTTGAAGACTATGAACGTGTATATAAGAAAACTCCTATTCTGTGTGACAATACAAGTGCCATAGCCATCTCTAACAATCCAGTGTTTCACTCCAGAACAAAGCATATAGAGGTCAGACATCACTTCATCAGCGATCACATTCAGAAAGGTAATGTGGAGGTAAGTTTTATTTCCATAGATGAATAGCTTGCAGACATTTTCACCAAACCTCTTGATGAAAACAGGATTAATTATTTGGTAAGCAAGCTGGGCATGTTAAACAAAAGTGAATAAGTGTCCAAAATGTTCTAAGTCATTATATGTTTCACACTGCTCAAGTTCCGCAGAACAGCTTAGACAGAACAGGCTATCCATGTTCTATACTTAGCCATTTTCTGCAAAACTTGAACAGCTTGAGCATATAACAGGTTTGACAATAACAGCTTATATGTCAAGCCTATTCTGATGATCAAACCTTCACCCTGCTCACACCCTAAATCTGTCATACAAGACATTGTCTTGTAACCTGATCAACTATTGAACACAACAGGTTCTTACATAGCTGAACAGGTTAAAGGAACAACCTGAAGAGTGAACAGCTTGTGATGACTCTGCTCATCACAGGTTTGACCAACATCTGTTTTAATTACCTTTCTTCACAATTAATATACCTAATTTTTGTTTTTATTTAACTTAATTACTTCGGATAATGTGTGTTTACGTGTGTTAGTATTTAAAAAGGGCTCAAGTAGTCTGACAACTGTTCTGACATGGACAACCGTTCCGTTTTCCGTTAACGAACATTTCAAATCAACCGCCCAAACGTTTCTCTCTCATACCCACTCACATTCAAATTCTATAAATAGCCCCTACTGTTTCATCTTCGTCTTCCTCACTACTTCCATAACTCCCAAAGAACCCTAAAATTCGACTAAGTGTCCTGTGCTACTACTTTCACTACTTCCCAAATGGCTCTCCGAAACAACCCCTTTCTACCAGTATTTGTTGGTCCTGATGTTCAGAAACATCCCTCTATCACCACAATGCTAACTCTGAAACCTACCAACTATCTTGCAAACCTAACCATCGCCCAAAATTATGTGTGAAAAGGCTACGAAGAAATGGTGGAGTTTCTGAAAGTTCACCCCCTGGTGTCCTGTACCAGGAAATGGTGTATAAGTTCTGGTACACCTGTGCCTACAACCCAGATACCAAAGTCATCAGGGGAACTATACTCAATGGGACTCAGACCATTAAGATCACCACTCGTCTGATCAGGAAAGCTCTTCGTCTCCCTGTGGTTGAAACATATGATCAGCCACAGCCTGAAGATGAACAGATGAGGAATCTGCTACACTTCTGTGGTATAGCAGATGCCAAAGTTGGAGCTACACTATTTAGGAAGGATTTGTCTCCAACCTACAGTTTCTTATTTGCCTCTGTGGTGATGTGCTTTAGCAGTAAGGTTGGTTCCTTTGACCAACTAAGCCGTGATGAGATTCCTATGGTCCTACAGCTTGTGGATAGGACTACAATCAACATGGCCAGATGGATTTTCATGAATTTAAGGAATCTGGTGCAGCAGGAAACACGTACAGCTGCTGTTCGTTATCCCAGATAGTTGAGCCTCATCTTCAAGCACATTTGTGGTGAGCATCTGTATAACTCTCAGCCTTTACTTCGTACTGCTGCATTTCCTGTCATAGGAAATAGAGTTTTCTACACTCCAGTTCTCCCAAATGAGCCTCCTCTGTCTACACCAATGAGGAGGTTGTTAGGATTGGTGGAAGGACCCTCTGCTGTGAGGGTGGATTCAGAAGCTGCTCCCAAAGGAAAATCCAAATCCAGGGTCAATTTTGTTAAGAGGACCCTGGAAACGACTGAAGCTGGGCCTATCCACAAGAAGGCCAAATCAGCCAAGTCTAAGTCTGCCCCATCAGCCTCTGTGGCAGAGGGGGAGCAGGCTTCTCACCCTGGTTCATTTGTTGAACCTGAAGCCTCTGTGGCACCTAAGACTATGGAACAGGCCAACCCACCTGTTTCTAACCCAGTCTCAAAAGCAATCCAATCAGAACCTCTCATCACCTCCCCACAATCACCCACCTCATCTCTTAAATCATACCAACGCAAATCCATTGCCAAAAAGAAACCAACAGCCAAACCAGCCAAAATAGCCCAAACCAGCCCCTCTGTTCCCTCTCAACAGGGTTCAGTTGAAAAAAAAGCACACCCTGCTGCCTCTCCTATTTTGGGAGAAGGTTCAGCACATTTTGAGCCTGCTTCACTCCAAAAAGAGTCCACCCAGAGTCAGCCTAGACCCTCTGGTTCCTCCCAATAGGAGCCAGTTGTACATATGGAGACAGCCACATCCACTATTCCGGCCTCCCAACAGGCTGAGAATACTGAAAGACAGGTTTTCTCTCCACTCCATACTGAGTCCACACAGTCCCCACCTCATACTTCTTCACACCCTGAGTCTGCACGAGGTGCCCACACTGCTGGATTAGACCATCCAGTAGCTCAGCCTCCAATCTCTGTTCCTCATGATACAGCTGTTGTACACCCAATAGCTACTGAAGGACCAACCACCCAAGCTGATGAACCTCAGGGCATAGAACATCCCTTTAGTGAGGCTGCTCCTCATATGCAAACTCCATCAGCAGGTTTCACCACTGCTTATGTTGAAATGCAAATCTCATCTCCTAATGATGAGGTACCTTTAAACAAAGGTATTGCAGAGGGAACCACCCTTGGCCTTCATGAAGGTGCTGCAACACAAGCAACATCTGAAAGCTACCATCCTCTACCCCTTCTCCTGATGATGCAGCTACAGCCACTGCTGAAGGACCTATCGACCTCTCCAAGCTGGGCCACATTACTTTTGCCCAGGCTATGGAGCTTCTCTCAAAAGTACCTTCTCCTTCTCCATCACATCCCCAAACACCAGCCTCATCATCTTCATCTCATTCATCACCCTCTACACAATTCAAACAGTCTACCCATACACCTCAATCCCCTAAAGATCTGCCTTTGAAGGATCAACATTCCTTGTTGACCAACAAAGTTGGCTCTTTAGAAAATTCAATGTCTTCTCTACCCTCTCTAATTTCAGACTCTGTGTCTGAACAGCTCAGAGGATTTTTAACGTGTTCAAGTATTCCTTTCTATCCACTCCTCAAACTAACCACTCCTCACAGCTGCTTGCACTTACTGCACAGCTGCAAAATATCTCCACTTGCCTCTCCTCAATTCTATCACACCAATAGGACTCTGTGTCCTCTATGACAGCCATATCCCAACAGCTGTCCACTCTCCTAACCACTTGCAATTCTACCCTTCCTGCTACACTGGCCAGCCTAAACAATCTAATCGTCTCTCTATCAAATTCTGTGTCAGCAAACCTTGCTGATGTGCAGGACTCTCTTGAGTTACATCTTGCACATCTTCAAAGTTTGCTATTCACAGCTTCTGATAGAGACAATATTCTCAAGCTGACCTCTATTGCTGAATCCCAATCATCCTCTCTTCAAACCTGTCTTTCCCAACTTGCAGAGGTGAAGGACAACCTAGCTTTCTTAGTGCATAGCCTGGTTGGTCCCAAACCTGCTGCCAAAACTGCTGCAAAGCCTGCTGAATTTGTTTCTTCAAGCAGACCAGTTGTTGAAGGTGCTGGTCCATCTCCTTCAAAGGGGGAGAAGTTTCCTGACTCGAAGACTAAGTCTAAGGGGGAGAAAACCTCTTCTCCTAAGGAGAAATCAGCATCTACTGGTCAAACAGCAGGTGCATCGGTAACAGGTACAGGTCCAGTTGAAGGTGCCTCTCATCAAGCTAAAGCTGCTCAGCCTACTCAGGCTGGATCTCCAAATCCTGCACAATATAAGGGGGAGGAATTTATTCCTGAGGACAGGCCAAGCAGCAGAAGGAGGCATCTAATTCTGGAGGAAGAAGAAGAAGAGGAGGAGGATATTCCTGAAGCTGTTACCACTACAACAACTAAAGGAAAAGAAAAAGTAGTTGTTGATCCTGATCACCAGAAAGCAGCACAGCTGAAGTTTGACAGAGCAAGGGCTAAGGAAATGGGTCTTCCTATGGACAAATACTATGAGTTCAGAGATGAACTGCTCAAAGCCCTGGAAACACTGAGAAAAGAAGAAGCCTCTGCCAAAGCTGCCAGATCCTTTGCATTCAAAGAGGCAAGCAAAATCAAAATGCCCTCTTTGGATGTGCAAAGGAAACTGCTGGAAGCTGTTAAAAAATCAGCTGGTGAAAAGGAAGGTGAAGAGGAAAAGGGTGCTCCGGTCTCTGTGGCCAAGCCTAAGCAAGCATCCTCTACAAGGTTTCAGTTCCACTTTGACAACTTGGCAAGGAAAAAGTTCCATGATGTTGCTGAAAGAAGGCTAGCCAAGGAAGCAATTGTCAAAGTTGTACCCACATCAAGAAAAGGCAAACAGTGGAAATTGCAAATAACCATAATGGGAGCAACAGGCCCAGAACTGGAGACTTATGACTACACTAATGTTGCACAAATGGGGTACAGGGAATCGGTTGAGCTGGCAGCTGCCCTAAGCTAGTCTAAGTCTGAACGGCTAAGACTATCAGGGCATATGTCAAGAAGCTGATGGAGAGAGTGAAAGACCTTAGCCTGATCTCAAAAGAAGTAAGTGAGGGTATCTCTGTGACTTACCCCAAGATAAAGGCCAAAAGGACCAGAAAGGATTCTGAGCTGGAGGAACTCCTGATCTTGATTGAACAAGGTGATTATGCTGTTGAAATCAATGGAGTTGACCACAGCCTGCCAAAAGGAGTAGAATTTGAAGAAGGCAAGGTAATTGAAGAACATGAGTTGGGAGCATTTTTTGTAGATCTCTTAACTCAGAAGAAGTGCTTTCAAAGAGCATCAGACCTACACAAAGTGCGTCTCAAACAGCTTGCAGCCTTAAGACTTGCAAACTCCTTCAGGCAATCCAGCAAGTGGAGAGCAGCCATCTGGGACCAGCTCAGAGGCTTTTATGAGAGAGGTGAACTTCAAGATCCCAACTTTATGTTTCTCAGAGTTGAAATTCAAGATCTGGAGGAAACAAGGGATGAGCTTGAAAGAATGTTTGAAAGAGGACTGCCACCATAAATGCAGTAAACTCCACCTAGTATCTGAGTAGGTGAAGAATGGAAGTTGTCCATCTGTTGGACAGGCTTGCTATTATCTGCTCTCAACATCAACAGTCCAAATTGTTGAACTCTTTTGTACATTAGTTGTACTTAGTTACATGTGTTGTAACTTTTCTTATTTACATTAGTTGTAATATACATTAGTACATTAGTTGTACTTCTGTAAAAACATATGTTGTTTATATAATCAAAATCAGTATATAAACTGATCTTTTACTTTACTTAAATGTTGCAATTTCATTTTAGCAAGATGTATTGTAAAATTTATAGTGATTATTGATAAAATCAGCTCAGACTGATTATTGCAAATAGGGAGAGATTGTTATGCACAAAAAGGCCTCAGTCAAACCTACTCTACATCTTAGGGGGAGATTTTTAATCAAACCTGTTTGACGCACTTGAAGGTATAATTTAAGGCCTGTTTATGCATTATTGAAACCTGAAAAGTGATTTGCAATATCAGCCCAAAGCTGTTTACCCTGTTGCATTCGTTGCAACAAAGGCAGATTGTCGAAGTTGTTCTGTCTGCTGAACAGGCTGGACATAAACTGTCTACGTTGCTCTGTTCTGTTGAGCAGCTTGGACACATTCTGAGTGTTCTGTTCTTTGTGAAAAGAACCTGTTCTTTGTGAACAGGCTCAACACTTTATGGAATATGTTTCCAAGTCCTCAGGTATTGTTTTTGGCTACAAGATCAGTTTACAAGTCGAAGACAAAATGCAAAACAGAAACTGCACAGCCTGCCTACGTTGTTCTGTTACATGAAGACAAACGGATATCTGAAAAGGGTGATGTAACATCCTCGAATTCAATTACTGTAATTCAGATCTATTTAAATGGATAAGTTATAATTAAGTTGAATTATGAGCAATTATTATGTATTTGGGAGATTTAAAAGTTTGTTGTTATTTTAAGAATATTTAGAACACTGAATTATTATTATTATGGAGTATTAAGATTAAAAACTTAGTAATGATAACAATAAGCATAAATCAGTATTATAAGGAACCGGTTAAGTTGAGGGGTGAAATGTGCAAAAATGATGAAAGTTGAATAAAAAGGCTAAAGAGCCATTCATTTCTCATTTGCACTCTATCTCTCTACTTCCTCTCTCTAGAAAACTCTCTCTACCTTCTCTCTAGATTAACTCTCAAACCGACCGGCCGATTATCAAGATTTATACGTCATCGGAAAGATCTCGAGGAATACTACAACAATCTACAGTTGCATTCTTGATTTCGTACGGATTGAGGTAAGAATCGACCCTTTTAAGCTTTATTATTTTGGTTTTTGAAGGCATAAATTCGAGTTTATCATTTATTGCGTGAATGGAGTTAGTTTTGCTTAAGTTTTAGCAAAAATATGATAGAATATGTGTAATAGAATCGAACCTAGGCATAATACATGACATATTCATGATTTTTAGGCTTTGAAATGAAGGATTTAAGTTGTGGATATGAACAAACTCGAAAATACCAAGAACAAAGTCGAAATGCAAGAACAAAGTCGATTTTTGTACTAAATTCGAGTATGTATTTGAATTTAACACATGGAATTCGAATTTAAGCACCTAAATTCGAAAAAGGTTCGAATCTAACCCCTCAAACTCGAATGGAATTCGAATTTAGTCCCTAAATTCGAATGGGGTTCGAATTAAGCCCCTAAAATTCGAATTTGATGCCTAAAAATTGAAACCCACTCTCTAAACTCGAATATATTGAATGAAACACATAGACAACACATAAAATAACAAAAGTTATTCAAAGGATAAGGTATGAACTTGAGTTAGGTTCAAACTTAGTTGTGGTTCGAATTTGGATATGGATCCGAAATGGAGAAAAATATTGCAAAACTTGTAAAAACTTGGTTTTATGGATTTAAACAATTATTGACATGAGGTATTACTGCAACTGACTTACAGGTCCCTTGTGGTGTTGTTTAACCCACAGTGGGGTACTTTGTGGATCCGGTTGAAATCCCGAAGAGGAATAATATTGATTGGAATTACCTAACGCACCCACTGTGAGTACCTTTGATTTTAGCATGTCTGCATCTACTTTATGTTTGCTATGTCTACTGAGGCATGTTGTTTCACTTTCGTTTGGCACTCTACTAACTTGCGTATATATATTGATGCACATTCATACTTGTTGCATGTCCTTTCTTTTGTTGTGCATTCTGTTGATGGACCTGCGTGGTCGCATCTGTACTCTGATGTTACTGTGCTATATGAGCCAAGAGTTTGACACCTCTATGGTCAGGATAGACAGTATGACATCCCCGATGGTATGTTTGCCTAAGTTTGGTGGGTTTCTTAATGCCGAGTGTCAGCTCGAAGGGGCTGCGGGCTCGGGGTTGCGTACTTTGAGTACGCGTAGAGTATACGGTATGTGTTACCGCGGTTACTCTGGGTGGCATCATAAAGATTTGTAGAATGTGTAAAATCATATGGTATTCACTAAGCAATTCGCTTACCCCTTTAGTTGTTGAATTTTTACAGGAAAAAGGAAAGTCTGCCGCGGGACCATCTAGCTAGGACGTTTATTGAAGTATTGAAGATATCTACTGTTTACCTCGGTATTTGATTTAAGGAATCATTGTTGTAGTAAAATTTGGAATGATATAATATTTCTGAGTCTGTAGACTTAGATTGGTACCTATGTAGCATTTTAGGATGGTAGTCTCTGTGGTATTATTCTATTTTGTATTTTATGCTTCCGCACTTTAATTAGGTAATCAGATCATTATGTAACTGTTTGATGGTAATTAATCCTAGGTGAATTGTAAATGGTGGTTAATGTGGCAAGGGTGTCACAGGTGACATACCTTTTCTTATATCAAAATGGCCTTAGCAAAAGAAGAAAGATGCAAAGTTGACATTCCTGTTTTGGTTAAAGCCTTATGCAACAATGACAAAAAGAAAAAGACAAAGATTCCGTCATATGAAGACAAATCTGCTTTATCAGAACATGCAGAAAGGTGTCTTGTCTTTTTAGAAAGACATTCCTCTGTCTCACCGTCCAATGAAGAAGCTTCACTGAGATTCTCAGTGAGAGAATAAAAGGAAGCTTCTAAGGATTGTGAAATATCTAAGAGTGTGAAATCAGATCGTGCATTAAAGTGTGTTTTTCATGCATGCAAGTCTGCTTGAATCTAACAGTACTTGTGTCTAAGCTGTTCGTATTCAAGTTGTCCATCTGAGTCATGTAAAATCAGTGAGTGCATCTAAGTGAGTGTAGTCATTGTATCTAGTCTGAGTGTGTCTTAGATTAGTTGAACAACTGTTTTATCTGTCATCTCAGCTTGAACCTTTCCGCAGTCAAGCTTGTTTGTAATTAACACTTGTTGAAAATATACACAAACATTGAGAAAAGAGTGTTGAGTTTTTAAATAGTTGTATTCACCCCCCCTCTACAGCTTAGAACAATACACTAGGGAATCCTTTTGGGACCTACACGAAGAACCTATGGAAGAATCAGACGAGGACGAGCCGATGGAGGTCGACAAATCCTCCAATGGATGGGCAGAACCATCCGAGAAGACCCGCCAGCACGAGTGGCCCCCTCCTACATTCCATATCATCCCGAGGTCCCATCATATAGACCATACCGTCCCCACCCCAACGGTCCGCGTATGCTCTTCATACCCCGAAAGCGGGTGATGATGCTGAGACGGGAGTCTATCCCAATCCCGGCAGCTCAGGCAAGTCCACCACCGCGGCGATGGGCAAAGGCCCGTAGATGGGGCTGGATGCCCGAGACCCTCCGTGAGTGGAGACAAGAAGAAGGAATCCCTTCCCAATTTGAGGTCGAAGGACCATCCTCTGCACCGACCCCACCACTCACTCAGGAGTCCACCGATCAGACAGTACCCTTACTGGTGACCAGAGCTAGCCGCCACGATCTTCAAATCCAGGTACTTAACCAAGACATCGGGGAGATTACCGCTAGGATAGAGCGAGCAGAGATACATAACTCCAACAGATATTGGGCCAACCAACACGCCTTCAACATTCAATAGGACGGACCGGAGGAACTTCGGCAATGACTAGCCGAATGTGAGGCCCGTAACGAGGTGCCAACATTACGCCTCAATGCCCTGGAGCAGGGAGAGACCCCTGATCACTCCCAAACCTAGTACCCCCTTTATCTTTGTAAGGATAGAATTATTATGTAATAGCGTAGGACTTAAAATTTTCGGGTAATAACCCGCCCCGATGTAAGAAATTATGAATTATTAATGAAAATTTCAAGTTATTTATGAATCTGTGTTTGATGATCATAGAACTGTGCCCTATGAAATATTCGAATCTGTAAGACTCAACTTCTTATACCCTGTTTATTTTTTTAAGATAATGCTGCCAAGAAGAGCAATGAACGCTGCTGAAATCAAGTAACTCGTAGCACAAAGAGTAGTCGCCGCCATAGCCACCTACGAAACTAATCGGAATGGTTCTACCAACGATGACGGTGGAGCTAGTCGTACTACAGGAGGAACCGAAACCAATCCCAAGGGTTGCGGGATTAAGGGGTTTTTGAGCTGCAAGCCCCGATACTTCAATGGAACCAAGGGAGCTGTCGGACTGGTTCGAAAAACTAGAATTTGTCTTCCGCGTCAGCAGATGTATAGAAGATGAGAAAGTTAATTTTGCTACTCACACTCTTCAGGACGGTGCATTGACTTGGTGGAATTCGTATGCCCAGTCTGTTGGAATCGACAAGGCTATCAATTCGCCTGGACTGAGTTGAAACAGATGATGACCGATGAGTACGACCCCCAGAATGAACTACAGAAGATGGAATTTGAGTTTTGGAATCTCAAGGTGACAGGTACAGATGTTGCCAGATACACTAACCGTTTCCATGAACTAAGCCTACTATGCCCACAAATGGTGACCACTGAATACAAGAAGATCGTACGCTACATTTGGGGACTCACCCCTCAAATCCAAGGCAACGTCACCGCCTCAAACCCCACCACAATCCAGGGCGCCATCCGAATGGCGAATAACTTGATGGATCAAGTAGCCAGAAGGAATGAGGCCAAAGCGGGAAAGGACATGAGAAAATGGGAAGACAAGTCTAGGAAGAATTCAGGTTCGTAGTCCAAAAAGCCCAAAACCATTAAAGCCTTTGTAGCCGGAGCCGAACCAAGGAAAGACTACACTGGTACCAAACCCCTTAGCAACCAATGCACCTACCACCATAACATAGGTCCCTGCCCAACCCCTTGCGGGAAGTGCAAGTGTCTTGGTCATTTGACCAAAGATTGTAGATTCAACAACAACAACAACAATAATAGTAACAACAACAGCAACAACAACGGCAGCAGCCAGAGGAGGTGTTTTAAGTGTGGAGTTGTCGGGCACTATAGGAATGAGTGCCCAAGGTTGAAAAACGGCGGAGGAGCTCAACGGAGAGCTTTTGTGTTGGGAGCTGGAGACGCTCATCAGGACCCCAATGTAGTATCAGGTACATTTCTTCTCAATAACATTTATGCTTATGTACTATTTGATATTGGGGCTGATAGGAGCTTTATTTCTGATAAGTTCAGTAAACAACTGAATATCACTCAATCCCTTTAGAAACTCCTATACTATAGAGTTAGCCGATGGCAAACTGGTTGAGGCAAATAGTATCATTAAGAATTGCACACTGAAATCAGCAGATCATCCCTTTAAGGTAGACCTATGCCTATCGAACTCAAAGGCTTTGACATAGTTATTGGTATGGATTGGTTGTTAGACAACCATGCCGAAATCCTATGTGGTAAGAAGGTCGTAAGAATACCACTTAAGATAAAGAAAGTCCTAACAGTCCAGCGAGAATGAAAGAACCACCAGTTGAACGTCATATCCTTCAGAAAGTGTAAGGTCTACACAACACGGATCTATCTAGACGCGGAACCGTCAACGAGTGCGGAATCCTCGTTAACGGGTAGACGGTAACAACTCTCACACGGAACACGGAGACTATCAATAAGCTGCACGAACTACGACGGACGCACCTACGAATTGATTCTCTCCGAAACAACACTAATACTGATGATAAACTCGAAATCGCTTTATGCTTAATCCCTCACGAATTCTTCAAAAGTCTCATAATTATTCGAGTCTATCCCTAATTATAGAGGCTAATTCGAGTCTGCCATGGGCCAAACTCGAATCAGGCCCAAGGCCCATTCGAGTTTGTCCCCACTGACACTCTCGAATCTGCCTATTGAGGAACATTCGAATCTACCTAGGAACACATTCGAATCTGTCATAGATTCGAATGCCAATCCTTATAGAATTCGAATTTACTCTATCACCTATTTAACTTAGAATTGAAACTTATGTTTTTAACTTATGTTTGATTTTATCTTTGATCTTTATGTTTGAACTTCTTGTAATGCGTTACATCAAGTTCAAACATACAATCAATAATAATTATCAAACATATATAAACATATATATCAAATACTTGCTAAAACCACAATGTTGGATCACTTAAACTGCTATCGTCACACAGGGTGTACCAACAGACTCCCCCTGGACGATAGCTTCTAATAATTCACACATTTGATTAAGTACTTTGTTTATTATTTATTCAAACTGCTTCCAGCATACAAACCCTGCTCAATACACACCTTAACTACATTCTCATACTTTCTAGCCTCACTATCCATATGAGTGTCGCTTGAGATCTTATGAGCATGTAGTACTTGAAGGTCATCTCTAGACAGATTTACAAGGTGAAGGGGATCATAGACTCTAAGAATTACTTTTTCTTCAAAATCTTCCATCACAGCTTCTCCCGTTTCACTCTCCACATACCACCAGTTTAGGTTTTTCATGACGTCCTGTGGCATTGGCTTGAGTGGCACCTTTCTCAGACATCTCACTGGTCTGTATTGTATCTTCTTCCATGGACGCCCAGTCAGAGGATCAATTCGAGAATGATCCATTACTCACTTACCTATCCTCGGATTGAGACGTTCAAACTTCCTCGACCTTCCTTCTTTTCTTATGATCTTGGCAATTATTTCATCGTAAGGATCATTGCCAATGTTGATTAGCTCTTTCCACGCTAATGCCTTTATCTTAATTTTCGGCAGGGAGTTGAACACTTTCAGAGTTCTTCTAAGGTACTGGAGACCGTCTTTTCTTTTGATAATGAATAGCTGCAATTCCCGATCAAAGAACCAGCTTAATATACTTCCTGACAGCTCTCCAGCACCAGGCACTCGCATCTTCTTCTTCAACACTAACTCCTTTTGCTCTGCCCTAAACCATAGTTTTCTTTTCTCTTCATTTGTAAGCTCTCTGGCAGGCTCTTCTCTTGATGAATCAACATTTAAAGCAGCATTGACTACTTGTATGTTAATCACATTATTTCCGTCTATCATATAAGTATCCGTGATTGGGTTTTGCTGAACGATGATCTCATTGGCTTCATCATCTTCATCAGCACAAACTTCATCATCGGATTTCCAATCTGCTATATCTTCGGGTACAAATTCTCCCTCTTCTAATTCCTCCATATCATCCTCAAAATCAAAGCCCAAGTCCATCGGGTCATCGTCGAGATCCATAAGTGCATCAATCATCTCATTTATCTCAGACTATGTAGGTTTGGATGAACTGGCCTCTCCTTCTTTAGCTCCTGATTGACTCGGCTCCCCCTGAGTCTCGGCATCCTGAGCAGCAGAAAAATCTACTGGCTCATTCTGTCTTTGCGTGCTGGGATCATTGCCGTGGTCATCATCATTATTATCATCATCATCCCTGCGCACTTCTACTTGATCACGGCAGGATGTCTCCCCCTGAGCCTTTATATTTTTCATTAATTACTCAATCAGGGAGCGCATCGATCTTATTTCAGCTGCTTGATCAGCGACAAAAGTTTTCAGCTCCAAGTTCTCTTCCTGTACCTTGTCCACAATCTTTTTCAGGTCGGCATTTTCATTATCCAGATTTGCATTATGCTTCTGAATCTCACCGATAGCCGTTGTTAGGCCTAAGATCTGGATCTGTTGGAAGTCAACTCTATCTTTTAGCTGAAAAAACCTTTGATTGTCTGCGTAGGTGGATAAGGTGGATGGAATGGATTGTATTGGGGTCCGAATGATGGGTGATGGGATGTACGGTTCAACATGTGGTGGTGATGGTGGAATGGTAGTTTGAGGGTCTTGAGGCTGAGGAATTTCAGGCTGTGCAGCTGAAGCTGAGGTAGCTCCCTGCATAAAACGATGACGCTTAGCCCTTTGCCTTGTCAATAACGTTGCAACTTCTTCTTCTTCAAAATCAGAGTCATCAGACTCCCTTAATGCTCGACGCCGCGTAGCTTCTTCAGTCACTACCAATCTCGATCCATATGTCCTGATTTGAAAGGACGGATTTGCAGTTGCATTCTCTGGAGCTTCAACTTCTATTTCTTCCATATCTTCAGATTCAGTGGCTGAAGATGACAAGTCATTACCAGTTTGATCAGGTTGATATTCATCAACTTCCCTAAGGACATCATCTTCTCCTTCCGGAGGGTCTAACAATTGATCAACAAGCTCAGCTGTTATCTCTTCATTAGCATGGGGACCAGCTTCCCAAATCTCATTCAGTGTTTGACATAACTGATCAGATTCAATTGGTACGCTTGAAGGCCCTGCTTCTTGTGCCTCTGGAGGTTGACTAGTCGAAGGCCTACTTGCCTGAGTTTGACTCGCTGCTGATCTTTGGCGTCTCCTCTGTTGCTGAGCGCGCGGTTGTTGTTGTTGCTGTTGTGGCTGTCGAAGCTGAACTTCCACTTCACCTGCCCAATTGGCATTATCCGGTGCTACAAAGTTCTCGTCTATTACAGCTCCAAATAAAGGTCGCTCGACCGGAACTGCTAACCTTCCTCTATGCGCAGAGCAATCAGCAAAAATCCTTTTGTCTATAACCGCCACACTTTGAATCTCATTATGCTGCGGCAAATTAGGCAAGAAGTGCCGGATGAGCATCATTATGAAACGAGGATATAGAAGAAATCTATGTTGCTCAGGAGCCGTTATTTGATATACAAATTCCGAGAAAAACATTTCTGAAAAACTGAAGCGCCGATTATAAACCAATGCGATAATCCCTGACTGGATCTTCGATACAATATAATCAAAGCCCGCTTTCTTGGCCGCAAAGCACACCATGAATACGTGCGCCAGAAATCTCCATTGCCCTATGAGTCCACTCTTCTTTAAGGATGCCTTGGTAACGTCCAAACTATAACCCATTCTCAGAAAGGCAGCCTGCCTAATATTTAACGGAAAATCTATAGGCCCAGACTCTTCCTCCTGAGTTCCCAGCTGCAGAACCTGACGGAGCATATCAGCAGAAAACACCAACGGCTGTCCTGCTATCCTTGTCCTTAGAACAGTTGGGGTGACGGTACAGTCAACTTGCAAATGTTCATAAAACTGCCGCACATAGGGAATAACGATCTGAATGTTATGGGATAATGCAAACGAAATCCTAGAATCCACTAGGAAATCAATCATCTGTCGGAAGCCCTGCGCTTCAGGGATATTATGGTCGGGGGGAATGACCATATTATGCTTAGGCACGAACACTCTATCTGCCATGTCTGCACAATAGGTAAAATATTAGAATTATTAAAAATAAATAAACTTGTTTAAATTCAATTTTGTTTTATTTTGAACTTGTGTAAGTACAAAATCCAACACATATGAATTTCTACAAGTTTAATTAAAATTAAATTGAATAATTCAAATAGATTGACAAATTCGAAGAAACTCTATTTCGAGTTTGATGACATATTCGAATGTTATGACCTTCTCGAGTTTACTGACAAACTCGAGAGTGGTCTTGAACAGATTTGAAAATGTCGTCCCACATCATCACCAAACTCCATGATTTTAACCATTTTGGACTCAGAAAATCACATTCATTAGTCCTACTAGGTACTAATCAAAAATATTTGCTTTTAATTTGACTCTTTACCGGTCCAAACTTTGTAATTTTGAAAAACAAGATTTCGACCTATAAACCTTCAATAATCGGTGATTTTGGCTTAAATGGTGTATAAGACTACTTAAATCTTGTACAAACCAGTTGTTTATACCTAGATCCAGGAGTAGAATCGAACACACAAGCAAGAAACTCGACAAATAGTTGTGTTTAGTGAAATCGGCAAACTCGAGAACAATAGATTCGAAATCGCTGGATAGATTCGAAGGCACAGATTCGAAAACAGATAAGAGTAATGACCATTACTGTTAACCTATTTATACCACCTACCTTCGAGTCTATGGCCACTTTCGAATCTACTGACAGATTCGAGATCACCCAAATTTGAGTTTAACCTAAACTCGAATTACCCTCTGAACTTTGAAAATTTCGAAAATTTTGAAATAAATTCAACTTTTTCAATCTTATGGTGTAACGGAATAAACTATGTCAAATCTTTTACCCTAAGCACAAGATTTTCACGCAGTGTTTATTTTATTCAACTATGAATGCACCCTCAGTAATTTCTGACCTTTTTCCTAAGTAAAATAACATAAAATAAAATAAAATAAAATAAACTTAAAATAAAATAAAATAAAATAAAATAAAATAAAAATAAGTAAAAGTAAAAAATAAATGTTAAAATTTTGACCAAAATTTAACTTAGACTTAAACTACACTTATTAAAATTTACAACCTATGCTAAACACTTAACAAAATATTTTTGATGAGCATAGTCAAGGAAAAGTTCAATCAGATAGCGGTGTCAGATACTCACTTTTAGTATTTAAACATTCACACTTAGGAATTTTTTGATTCCTTTGATTGTTTGTCGTGAAATACCCATTTAGCCGATTGTTGGTATTTACCCCTTTAAACATGCTACATTTCGGAATATCCCTTGGCATTTTTATTTATCATGAAATTATCTTACGTGACTCGGACATAGACATACTTTTATGATCAAGGCATACAGACAGTGATTCTAACTTGATGGTATTTGCAAACTTTCTTTAAAAGACAAACATCGGACACAGGTCTGTATTTTCATACGACAAAGTGTCTTAGTTTGACTTAAGGTTTATTTTTAAAGCTAGCAAGACAGCGGTGACAGGTCTGTACCGACGTACAACAAAGCGACTTATCTTGCTAACCCGAATCAAAACAGAGGCAACAGGTCTGTACTTACGTACAACAGAGTTACATGTTTTTGACTCTCAATTTTGTTTGATTTTTCTATTCTTTCCATTTTAAGATGTATGTGATGTTGCTATACGTTCCCAGAAAGTTTGCACACCTTATTTAGACTCAAAGTTTGTATGTCTTCTACATAAAAATTAAGACCGATTGGTCATACATCTAAGTTAGTGACACGTTTGACTTTTTCTTGAATATTTTATTAGCCTTGAGTCTCCCTATATGTATAATGCCTACCAACACCTCAAACTAAAATTAAGTATAACACTTAGAATTTTAGGTGCATTATGTGTGAAAGCCTAAACACTTAGAGTTTGTAACGACTGTGCTAATTTTCGTCACTTTGAACCTATGCATCTAAGACTTAACTCTTTTTCTGATATTCTCTTTTTTTTGAATTTTTATGATTTTCTCTCTTTTTTGTTTTGTTTTTTATAAGAAATAGCAATAAACAAAAAGATAACCTACTAACTTACTAAAAATAGAAACTATCCTAATAAAGCAGACTTACTATAAAAAGAAAGAAATACTACAGCTATAAAAGGAAATAAACTTCTACTAAGGTCAAATTACTCTGGGTTGCGCATTCCATTTAGTTGAATTAAATATTCAAAACGTGACTTATCAAAGGCTTTGGTAAATAAATCAGCATTATTATCTTCCGTTGACACTTTTACCAACTTGATTAAGTTCTTTTCAGCACAATCACGAATAAAATGATGCCTAATGTCTATGTGCTTTGTTTTGTTGTGTTTAACTGGATTATTTGTTATAGCAATTGTAGATTGGTTATCTATCCTAATAGGAGTTTGAGTGTAAGCCAAACCGTAATCCCGCAATTGTTGTTGTATCCACAGAACCTGTGAGCAGCAACTACCAGCAGCAACATACTCGGCCTCGCACGTTGACACGGCTACCGACGTCTGTTTCTTGCATTGCCAGGATACCAGTCTCCCTCCTAGGAATTGACAACCTCCAGTCATTGATTTGCGCGTCAAGCTGCATCCTCCGTAGTCAGAATCCGTGAACGCCTCCAACTCTAGATCTCCCTCCGCGTCATACCAAAGTCCCAGCTTCGGTTTCGACTTGAGGTATCGTAGAATCCGCTTCACAGCTTTCATGTGCATCTCCTTAGGATTAGCTTGAAACCTAGCACAAATACACACAGCAAACATGATGTCAGGTCTTGAAGCAGTTAAATACATAAGTGATCCAATCATGGCCCGATATAACGTCGGATCCACATCGATATCACTTTCAGTACCCGGTCCGAGATTGTGATTCACTTGAATCGGCGTGCTGAAATGGGCAGTCAGTTTCGTTCCTTCCATCCCGAAGCGTTCCAATATGTCATAGACATACTTCGTCTGATGGATAAACATACCTTCCTTCTTCTGGTCAACTTGTAACCCCAAAAAGAAATTTAACTCTCCCATTGCACTCATCTTGAATTTCGACTTCATCACCTTCTCGAAATCTTTGCACATTTGTTCGTCTGATGATCCAAAAATGATATCATCTACGTACACTTGTACCAAGATGAAGTGTTCTCCCTTTCTCTTAACGAACAGCGTACTATCTATCCTACCCCTTTCAAACCCGTTCTCTAACAAATGGTTGGATAAAGTCTCGTACCACGCCCTTGGTGCTTGATGCAATCCATATAGAGCCTTATCTAAACGATATACTCTATCTGGATATTTTGGATCTGTAAATCCGGGCGGCTGTTCTACATACACGAGCTCCTTCACTTTCCCATAGAGGAAAGCACTCTTAACATCTAGTTGATATACCTTAAAGCCCTTGAAGGAAGCAAACGCCAGAAACAACCTAATGGCTTCCAGCCTTGCTACTGGTGCAAACACCTCATTGTAATCAATTCCCTCCTCTTGGTTGAAACCCTTTACAACTAACCTAGCCTTGTTGCGAGTGATTATACCCCGATCGTCTCTTTTGCACTTAAAAACTCATTTGGTTCCTATTGCAATTTCCCCTCGAGGTAATGGAACTAACTCCCACACTTCTAGTTTCCTAAACTGAGAGAGTTCTTCCTGCATCGCTTCAACCCAGGAGTTATCCTTTAGTGCCATTTGCACATTCTTAGGCTCTACTTGCGAGATGAAACAAGAATAGAGAAAGGTATGATATGCCTCGGAGTCGTTTATCATCGACAACAACACAGTGTTGTTATTTAAACTACTCATAGTCCTCACACCCTCGTTAGGATTTCCTATGATGCTTTCTATAGGATGGTTCTTGTTGATCCTAGAGGTCTCTATCTCGTCAACTCTCAGATTATCTCCTAAGTTAGATCCTATTTCACCTAATGGGGGAACATCCTCAGATTCAACATTTTCCTCCTCGTGGACAGTTTCCTCAGAGTTGGAATCTGGTGCCTGAGTCTGATTCTCAGTTGAAGGTGCCCCTGGATCAGTAACTTCTGGAGATCCATCTGCAGTCGAAGTAGGCTCGGATGTTGGTTGAAATGTAGTCCTCGGAAAGGTATGACCTTCGTCATTCAGATGCAACGTCGCCATGTCCTTTTTGATTGTACCTGCATTTTCATCCAAAGGAATGTTAAATGACTCAAATAATTTATCATAGTCAAATATCCATTCCGGACCTGTTTGGGGTTCATGTGTATAACTTGTGACTTCAATGTTATACACAATTTCCACTGTACCATTTGTTTTGTTAAAAACCCGTTTGTTTGGTGAGTTCGGCACATAACCTAGGAAGTATCCTTCGTCAGCCTTTTCACCAAACTTAGGTTAATGTTTTGTTCGCAGTAAAGTACATGGTACCCCAAACGGTTCGAAGCCAGTTAAATTAGGTGGCCGTTTATTCAAAATTTCATAACAGGTTTTGTTCAAAGATTTGACAGTTAGGACCCGGTTTAAAATATGACATGCGGTATTCACTACCTCCCCCCAAAACATGGTAGGAAGCTTTGAATCCGAAAGCATAGTTCTAGCTGCCTCAATCAATGTCCTGTTTTTACGTTCGGCCATGCCATTTTGTTGAGGCTCATATGGTGCACTAAATTGATGCACTATGCCCTTTGATAGGCAATATACACCAATTACAGTGTTTTTGAACTCAGTTCCATTATCACTACGAAGCCTTTTAACCCGTGTTCCATAGGAATTCTCCACTTGGTCTAAGAACCCGATGAGCTTGGAAGCCGTCTCGTCCTTTGTACCTAGAAAGAAAACCCAAGAAAATCGTGAGTAATTGTCAGTGATAACTAAACAAAACCAACTACCTCCTATACTCCTTTTGTTGATTGGTCCGAAAAGATCCATATGCAACAAATCGAATGTAGAGGTGATGGAATTCTGAGTCTTGGACTTGTGTGTCTTCTTATGTTGTTTGCCCTTCTTGCATGGTAGACACTTGTCCTCGAACTGAAAACTCTTCATAGGCACACCTTGCACCAATCCATTCTTCGTTATGTAGTTCATTTTTCTTAGGTGCAAGTGAGCCATGCGTCTGTGCCACAACACTGATTCAGTCTCCGAAGCTTTTGACAGTAAGCAGATCGGATCCATCGAAGTATCCGGCTTGTTCATATCGAGCATGTACAAGTCATTCTTCCTTGGAGCCCGCATCAATATCCATTCTTCAGGTATCTTGAATCCCGGTTTTAGCACTAACGCTTCAGTGTCAGTAAACAGCACTGAATTCTTCCTATCACAGATTTGAGATACACTAATGAGATTATGAACCAGTTTATCAACGTGATAAACTTGATCCAAGGTAATCGTCCCATTAGTGACTTCTCCAGTACCAGTGATGGTTCCTCCTTTATTTCCCGCGAATGATACAAATCCCCGATTCCCACCCTTGAAGTCTGTAAGGAGACTTCTTTCCCCTGTCATGTGCCTGGAGCATCCACTGTCGACGAACCATTTGTTGTTTGGACCTGTGGTAATCTCCTGCACATGAAAGAAAATAGGTTAGTTATCACGGGGAACCCAAGCCATAACTGACTTGGTAATACCATTCTCGTCCACATACTTAAACTCTTTCAAATACCCATCTCGCCTTTCAGGTGACTTGGGTCGTTGAACAGGAGTTTGTTGTGGTGCCGAGTGATGTACATTCACTCTTTGCCTTTGAGTAGGCATTTGTTGTTGAGCTCTTGAATAATTCCGATTATATTGTATTTCAGATTGAGATCCCTGAGCTCTAACCGGTGTGTAATGTCTAACAGCAGTATGTGACCTAACTGGAGTGTATGCCCTGCTAGGTGTTGTGCTCTTATAGACTTGTTGAGGTCCTGACATAGATTGATTAGGGACTCTATTCGGTGAATTAGTCCTAACCACTTCATTTGGTCTACCTTTTACCGGTATTTGTTTCAAAACCTGTTTTGGTGTAGCCTGCACAGTTTTCTCGGTATTCTGAGAATTACTAGTGCTCGCCACACTTGTTGAAGGTTTAGGTTGTTCTGGCTTCACTGTCTTAGGTGTAGTATCAACTTTCCTATGCGGACAGTTAGAAGCGACATGTCGCCTCTCGTGACATCTAAAGCATGACATTTTGTCAATTGGCTTCTTGTGTGAGCCCTTTGTCTTAAGAATGTCACTAGTGTCTAGTTCTTTTTAAACATCTATTGTGACTGGTTCATCATCCTGATCATTAAAATCAATTTTTTGTTTTCCTGCAGGTGTTTCACTAGAGGCAGACACAAATTTGACTTTCTTAATCTTGACGTTTGTATCAGTCACCTTAGGTGTATTTTCTTTTACAGGCTCAGACACAGGTGCAGGTATGTCCTCTAAGTCTACTGATGTCTCAGTTTTCTCCTGAGGTTGAGGCACGTAGTTTGCATTAAAAGGAGGAGGAATCTCATGAAATCCTAGACCTACAGGCTTTTTAGATTGGCGTTGAGCTTCTAAAACTTTCCCTAGGTTCAGACTTGAGTTCCTAAACTTTTCTAGCTTACTATTGGCCTCTGCTACCTTCACCTTAGTTTCAGCTAGCTCTATGTCTTTGTTCTTAAGATCTTTGGTCAAGGCCTCTACATGCTCATACATCAGCTCTAACCTAACACACTGCTCACTCAGCTTGTCTTTCAGAACTATTACATCTTGAGCATCAGCCTTAAGTTTTTCCTTAAGATCTTGCTTAATGTCATTCAGGCTAGCATTATCAGATTTTAAAGACTCATTTTGAGCAGATATGTTCTTATGTGATTCTAATACTAGATTTAATCTGTCGTTAGAAGTAACACATAACATACATAATTCATGAAAAAGAGAGTAAGTCAGACTAACCTTTGTGTGGTCGGATTCCACGTTGGCCATTTGAGCGGCAAACTCCAGAAGCGTCTGATCATTCGTCTTCTCCACCCACATCGGACTGCTGTCCCTTGTGGTCTGCTCTTCCCCTTCACATCCATTCTCCGTGACTTCAGCCATAAAGGCTCTAGCATTTGATTCCGGATGTGAGCTCCAGTCGTAGGTACCATCTAGTTGTCTGTCTGATGTTACGTTTGATAACAGACCAGCTAGATTGGCTTGACCGGTAGATGAACTTGGAAGGTATCTCTGTTGAGGCTGATTCTGAAGCTGTCCATGACGCTGATTGTGCCCTTGGTAAGTATCTACCTTCGGTCTCTGACATTCTCTGGCGAAGTGTCCCAGATCTTGACAATTGTAGCATTTGACTTTGGACTTATCAAACCCAATCCCCTTATTATTCATAGTCAGATTCCTCCCAGTCTGTTTAATGAATCTTTTAACCCGTTGGGTTACCATGGCCAGTTGCCATTTGAGATCCATCTCCTCAAGATCGTCAGGGTCTACCTGATCATAGTCTTCATCCCAGAGAGCAGGATCGTTTATCTTCCCCTGAACGCAGTTTCCATACGCGGCAACAAATGACGCAAGCAAGTTCAAATGTTCTTCAGCCGATTTAGCACTCATGGGCATCTTAGAGTAGCCCTGAGATGTTGATGCCTGTGCTGCTTGAGGTTGCTGTTCTTCCGATCTTCCTAACCCTAAGAACGCTCTATTCAGTGTGTCATCAGTCTCCGCTAGTGACGACGTTTCTCCGGTGAAAAACGTTGTAGCAGTCTTCAGATCAGCTGCGGCTGAAGGTTTTATTGATTTTCCAAAATATATGGCTGGATTTTGGACTTGTTCAAAATCCGTTTCGGCCTTCAGTAGCTCGAAATGATATGCCCGCAACGTTCCCACGATATCCTCCAATGATTGGGGATAATACTTGTCTTCATTAAGTTTAATCATAGCCACATACATCGCCCACTTGGCTGGTAAGGCATCAAGAAGCTTATTGTTCTTTTCTGTGTCATTATACTCAATCCCATGACTTTCAATCTCCGTCAACAGATGATAAAAGCAGGTGATGGTATCGTCCAGCTGTTCATCCTTCAACGCCTTGAAAATAGCAAACTGCTGTTTCAACAACTCCATGCGCTTCCTTCTAACCCTCGGATTAACCTCACACCTCTTTTCCAGTGACTCCCAAAGTTCTTTAGATGTCTTTTGAGTCCGGAATGTGTGTAGTATATCTTGAGGCAAAGCCATTCGAATTATCGAGAAAGCTCTGTTCTCGGCTTCATACAGTTTCTTATCATCCTCCTTCATCATCTGGTATGATAAGACTCTTTGGCGGCCTTCAACTTCTGAGATAGGTGGAATGTATCGTTCGTCAATACATACCCACATGCGCATGTCATTGAAACGCACAAAATCGACAAATCGATCTTTCCACCAATAATAATCTTCGAGTTTCATCAGCTTAGGCGGAGTGTTAGCCTTTCCGACCTCATGATCCATTTCTAGAAACTTTTGAAGATTTGACATCGTTTTCAAAAGTAATTGAATTTGAACTTAATAAATTTAATTCGAAACTAATTTAAGTTAATTCTTTCGACTTTAGATAGATTCGAATATAATTAAATTTAAATTTATTTGGGATTAAATTCGATTAACTTGTGTAATTCAATTAAATTCGAAATTGATGACAGATTCGAAAGTGTCTAAATTCGAAGGTCAAGACAAACTCGAACACTCAGTAGATTCGAAGCAACCTGTTCGACTATAGTCCAAACTCGAAGCAAACTCGAATCACTGCAAACTCGATCGACTTTAGCACAAACTCGAACCCAACTAAACTCGAAACACTCTTAATCAAACTCGAAAGGAGCGGATTTTGGTTAGACTCGAGACTGAGTAAAACCCTAATGACTCCTAACAGATTCGAGCGCCGCAAACTCGAAAAACGGCTAACACTTCGATTTCTTTACGTTTTGCAGATTAAATCAATATTTTTACAACGAAAAATATTGATTTCGATCAAAAACGTGAAAAACACGAAGTATTTCCCGGATGACAATTTGCTAAGCTCGAAAAACACCAAAAAAAACATGAACACGAGAGAATAACCGTCCAAAAGCGTCAAGAAACCTAGGATGTATCTATATGAACACGAAGAACACTAAGAACACCCCGTAGTCTCTGATACCACTTGTAAGGTCTACACAACACGGATCTATCTAGACGCGAAACCGTCAACGAGTGCGGAATCCTCGTTAACGGGTAGACGGTAACAACTCTCACACGGAACACGGAGACTATCAATAAGCTGCACGAACTACGACGGACGCACCTAGAATTGATTCTCTCCGAAACAACACTAATACTGATGATAAACTCAAAATCGCTTTATGCTTAATCCCTCACGAATTCTGCAAAAAGTCTCATAATTATTCGAGTCTATCCCTAATTATAGAGGCTAATTCGAGTCTGCCATGGGCCAAACTCGAATCAGGCCCAAGGCCCATTCGAGTTTGTCCCCACTGACACTCTCGAATTTGCCTACTGAGGAACATTCGAATCTACCTAGGAACACATTCGAATCTGTCATAGATTCGAATGCCAATCCTTATAGAATTCGAATTTACTCTATCACCTATTTAACTTAGAATTGAAACTTATGTTTTTAACTTATGTTTGATTTTATCTTTGATCTTTATGTTTGAACTTCTTGTAATGCGTTACATCAAGTTCAAACATACAATCAATAATAATTATCAAACATATATAAACATATATATCAAATACTTGCTAAAACCACAATGTTTGATCACTTAGACTGCTATCGTCACACAGGGTGTACCAACAGAAAGGTTGTCATGGAGTGTTGGTTCAACTGGTAGAAAAGGAGTCGAAAGAGAAACGACTCGAAGAAATTCTGGTGGTTTGCGACTACCCGAGGGTCTTTCCAGAGGATTTTCGTGGACATCCACCAGCTAGGCAAGTAGAGTTTCAGATTGACTTGGTGCCTGGAGCTGCACCCATCGCACGAGTGCCCTACCGATTAGCCCGTCAGAGATGCATGAATTATCCAATCAACTGCAAGAACTGTTGGATAAAGGATTCATGCGACCAAGTTCCTCACCTTGGGGAGTTCCAGTCTTATTCGTGAAGAAGAAAGATGGATCCTTTAGAATGTGCATTGACTATCGAGAGCTGAACAAGTTAACCATCAAGAATCGATACCATCTCCCCAGAATCGATGATTTATTCGATCAACTCCAAGGATCTAGTTTTTACTCTAAGATGGATTAGCAATCTGGATATCACCAAGTTAACGTTCGGGAAGAGGATATACCCAAGATAGCATTCAGAACTCGTTATGGACATTACGAATTCTAGGTGATGTCATTCGGTTTAACCAACGCACCAGCTGTATTCATGGTTCTTATAAATCGAGTGTGTAAACCGTATTTGGATAAATTTGTAAAGGGTTCATAAACGATATCCTTATATACTCCCGAAGCTAAGAGGAGCACAAGCAGCATCTGCAGATAATCTTAGAGCTTCTAGAGAAAGAACATTTGTACGCCAAATTCTCTAAGTGTGAATTTTGGCTACGAGAAGTCAAATTCCTAGGGCATGTGATCAGTAGCCAAGGAATTCAAGTAAACCAGTCGAAAATCGAGGCTATTAAGAACTGGGCAACACCTAGAACTCCAACGGAAATTCTTCAGTTTCTAGGTCTTGCCAGTTTTTATAGATGATTTATCGAAAACTTCTCTAAGATAGCTGGTTCGCTAACGGAATTAACTCGGAAGGATGTAAAGTATATCTGGGGTGAAGACCAGGAGACGACATTCAAACTGTTGAAGCAGAGATTGTGTAGTGCGCCTATTCTGTCCCTACCTGAGGGAACAGAAAACTTTGTGGTCTACTGCTATGCCTCACACAACGGATTAGGTTGTGCGTTAATGCAGAAGGATAAAGTCATCGCCTACGCATCGCGACAACTCAAAATCCACGAGATGAACAATACGACTCATGACTTGAAACTCGGAGCAGTGGTGTTTGCTCTTAAAATGGAGGCACTACCATTACGGGACAACGTGCACGGTATTCACGCATCATAAGAGCCTTCAGCACATCCTGGACCAAAAGGTGTTGAACATGAGGCAACGGCGCTGGGTTGAATTGCTAAGCGATTACGACTGCGAGATCCGTTACCACTTGGGCAAGGCACACGTTGTAGCTTGATGGACCCAGTCATATGAGCATCAAAAATTAACCCAACGCACACTATATAGATAGGGAAAGTGGGATCGAATCCACAGGGAAAGTCAGGTTGCTAAACTAGCTTTAGAGACTGTTTGGATTGAGTTTGTAATCATTTGTTTTTAAATAATAATCTACTATCAGTTGCTACTATTACATTCTAACACGGAGGAATTGGATTAAGGAAGTTTCACTTAAGGAGAATGGGTGCTTGCTCTCTCGTTATACATACTATGACAATTCAGAATGTTACTGACACCATTTACATGACTTAATTTGAAGTCACAACTTATGGTCTGGAGACAACGTATACCACTCTATTCGTGGTCTTCCTCCCCTATCGAAAGTTGGCACAACCAATGACATGGATATCAACTGTTCCAAATACATTCATTGCTTATTCAAGTTCATTCATGCAATTGTAATCCAAATGATAGTTTCCATATAAACGAATTAGCTTTCACAACAAATATTCTTAAGACAACGTATGCAACTCGATTAATTGTCTTCCCCTTTTTATTGAGTTGGCATAACTAATGATATCACTATATCCTGTTATATACAATACCCATTGTATAAAGACCATTCATTCAAATGCATGTTTCACAACCAATGTTTTTAAGACAGTGTATGCAACTCGATTAATTGTCTTCCCCTTCGTTACAGAGTTGGCACAACTAATGATATCACTATACACTTTTATATACAACACTCGTTGTTTAACAACCCATTCATTCATTCACAAATAAGATCCACAACCCCTTTTAGCACAAATGAAAACTGAAATGACATAACATTCATTTATACCATAACATGCAAACTTAAGAACAAACACCAAATGTGTTTAGCCCAACATGATTTGGACTTGCACACTAACAATGATAAACATAGATGAAAACATTCAAACTACCAATAATGTGTAAATACAATAGATTGGATGCCAAATGCTTGATCCTTGCTTGATCTCGTTGTTTTTCTCCTCTGGTTCGCCTCCTAGAACTCCCTTTCTGTGTGTGTAACTCCAAAATTGTGAACCCCCCGAAGTGTGGTAACTGTCTTCCTCAAAAACACAGCCTTCTCAGCAACTGCCGCACCAGCGTCTCCCCTAGCGTCTGAAACGCTGGGTAGGACGCCGCCTCCAGGATATCAGACGCTCAGCTTCTGTAATGTGCCGCTTTGGACGCTACTCCGGCGTCTGGGACGCCCTGCACGAATTCCACATTCTAGCCACCATTTTGCATATTTTCTTGCCAAACAACTGAAATCAAAAAACTTACATTAGCAGTACCGATTTTCTCACATTTACACATTAAAACACAGCAAAAACACATAAAAATAGAAGTGATTTATATCACTTATCAAACCTCCCCAACTTACACCTTGATCGTCCCGAACAAGGCATCAAAACAGAGACAAAAGAATTAAACATCTGAGTTTTCCAGCCTTAAAAGTGTGAACTTATGACATGAGAAAAACAGTGAACGGATAGAACTCAAATGCTAGCATGTTCAAACTATGGACATTTTCCTCACAATAAATCCTTAGACATTGATTTTTAGCTCAAGGTTATGAGTTGCTTCAGTTAAAGCCCAATTGCACGCTTTATATCTCAGCACTTTTCTGCTCCTTTCTTTCGAGTTTATACTCATGACTTTCCTAGTAAGTCCACGTAACGGGAGTTGGGTCAATCAATCCCAAACCAAACGGTCTTAGGTGATTAGGCATGACAGTACCTCACAGACTTAATATCCCGAACTTACTAGGCCACATGTTAGCTTATTCAGCTTTTTTTTTCTTTTCTTTTCTTCTTTTTAATTTTTGCTGTGCTATGCATATATTAGTCTGCCCCTTATTGCCATCAATACCAATGATCTATTAAAGAAGGATTCGACCAATATCTCCCATGCTAAACACTCAAATTCTATCACACTCACCTTTCATCAAACCAAAAGCTACTTCCTTTTTAAGCTATCAAACCCACTATGCTTACCCCCTCTTGAACTCTTTTTTACACACTTAGCACAGAACAATTCATGCATATGAAGTTAAGGAATGATCATGATACTACCACTATAACACACAATTGCAAAAATAAACTAAACACCTAAGAAAAATGCTAAAACTAGAAATACAATAATTTAAACACACGTAAATGAAACGAAAGTACCATATAGTAGAGCATCCTCTCATCTATTATGGTGGCCCAAAGATGCCACTGAAGTAGGCTGCAAAACCTTTTTGATCTCGAATTTGAGGTGTGGATGGAGGTTGATGAAATGGTGCCAATGCAGGATGTAACACTGGATTGCCCATGCCCCTTGCAATAGATTCATAATTTGGAGCCTAATACCTCTCAAATGGTGTTTAGGGCAGCTCAGCCCTATAATCGGCATAATGCCTCATCTCATCAGCATACTGCCACTGGTGGCTGTATAAATAGGCATTCATGAACGTCCCAGCCCTCACACCCAGGTAGATGTCATCCAGTTGCCTCCATTGTGCTCCTACTTCCGACTGCAACCAGTTGATTTGCCTCTGCTGTTCTTCCGTCAATCCGTCCTGCCTCTGCCACCTCTCTCGCTGCTCATTCCTCATGCCAGTCACTTCTGTGCTCAGGTTAGATAGCATCTGCACAATGTTACTCAGATCTCCTGCTTCACCTCTTCTGACAGCTCTGCTCTGTTGCCTTTCTGTCCTCTCCTCTTCAGGGTACGGTGTCACTACCCCTTTCTTCTTCACAGTGTCATAGATCTCATATCCGTCATCTACTTCTCTCAGTATTATATCCTTCATTGAGTTGACCTTGATCCATAAACTACTCTCCTTAATGAACCTAGTTGGGGTAGTCTCAGCCATTACACCTTTCACTTGCAAAAACCTAGATAGCAACCACATATGAGGTATCACATGTCTATCCCTTGTGTTGTACATATTCCATAGATCATCCATCACAACCCAAGCAAAGGACAGTGGCTCCTCTCCTGTCAACAAGGCATGCATGATGCTCACGTCCTTCAACCTCACCTTGCTAAGATCCCCAGACCTTGGTAGAATATTTGTGATCACAATCTTGTGGAGTACTTATGCCATCGGCTGCAAGTCACTTCTCCTAAAATCCTTGTACCCGGATACCTGCTCCCTCTGGAGATCAAACGCTGCCATCATCTTTTTCTACCAAACCTTAGAGTACATCATTCCCGTCCCAGCCAAATAACCTTCAGTCCTATACACATATGCTTGCCTTTCTCCTAGCCTTAGATTTGACATCCATTCTGCAACAACGAACGGGTACAACTCCTCTCCTCCCATGTCTAATACCTTCTCCCATCCTAATGCCTTGAATAATTCCACAACACCATAGTTGCCAAATTCATCTTTGTCCAGCTTCTTCTCGTAGATGTACTTCGTGTCTTCCCCCCATTTTTCCATAAACAACTCGGCTCTGATCCTCTCATCATGTTCAGACAATGACTTGGTTGGATCCCATACGATAGGAGGGCGAACATTTGGTGTTGCTGGTGCGGTTTTCTTCTTTCTGGCTATGCTTTTCACTCTTTGTGATGATGATCCAGACATGGTCAATCCTGAAATGCACAAACAACAAACGCAACCATGGTAGTGAACTGTTAGTATCAACATATTCATTCGCACACATATAACCTGCAGTCCACAAAAAGGTTCCATGTCACAAACCCATATGGAAAAGCATATGCCAAAAATACTATATATAGATACGGTAAGTGGGATCGAATCCACAGGGAAAGTTAGGTCGCTAAACTAGCTTCGGAGAATGTTTGAATTGGAATTGAAATCATTTGTTTTGAGTTAATTTCCTACTGTAAATTACTACTGTTGCTGTGACACACAAGAACTGAATTCAAGAAGTTTCACTGGAGGAGAGAGGGTGTTGGCTCTCTTGTTATACATACTATGGCAATTCAGAATGTTATGGACACCATTTACATGACTTCATTTAAAATCACAACTTATGCTCCGAAGACAACGTATACCACTCTATTGGTTGTCTTCCTCCCCTATAGAAAGTTGGCACAACCAATGACATGGATATCAACCGTTCTGGATACACTCATTGCTCATTCACATTCATTCATGCAAATATAATCCAATTGGCAGTTTCCATATAAACGAATTCGCTTTCACAACAAATACTCTTAAGACAAAGTATGCAACTCTATTAATTGTCTTCCCCATTTTAATGAGTTGGCACAACTATTGATATCACTATACCATGTTATATACAATACCCGTTGATTACAACCATTCATTCATTCAAAAATAAGATCCACAACCCCTTTTAGCACAAATGGAAACTGAAAATTAATTAAACATTCATTCACACCATAGTATGCAAACTAAAGAACAAACACCACAAAGTATTTAGCCAAGCATAGCTTGAACTAGCATACTAACAATGATAAACATAGATGAAAACATTAAAACTACCGATAATGTGTAAATACAATAGATTGGATGCCAAATGCTTGATCCTTGCTTGATCTCGTTTTTCTCCTCTGGTTCGCCTCCTAGAACTCCCTTTCTGAGTGTGTAACTCCAAAATTGCGAACCCCCCCGAATTGTGGTAACCGTGTTCCTCAAAAACACAGCCTTCTCAGCAACTGCCGCACCAACGTCTCCCCCAGCGTCTGAAAGGCTGGGTAGGACGCCGCAACTGCGTGTCAGGCGTTATGAGGACGCTCATCTTCTGAAATCACACATTTTATGTGCTTCTTTACCGTCTAGGACGCTGGCTTGGACGCCGAGCACTTTCCTGCAGAAACTGGTGTACCAGCGTCGACCCCGGCGTCGCGGACGCTGACCGGGATGCCGAAATACCGTCGCGTACGCTAACCAGGACGCCGAAATCCCGTCGCGGACGCTGGCTTGGACGCTAGACGTTTTTTGAACTCCCTAAGCTATCATTTTGCCTCTTTTCTTACCAATCACCTACAACAAACAATTCACATCAGCAGTACCAACTTTCTTGCATTTAACACACTAAAACACAACAAAAACACACAAAAACATAAGTGATAAATATCACTGATCAAAGCTCCCCAACTTACACCTTGATCATCCTGAACAAGGCATTAAAACAGAGCCAAAAGGATTAACTAACTTGAATCCATTAACCCTAAAAGTGTAAACTCAAGGAACACTAAAAACAATGGTGAAATAGAGCTCAACTATTAACATCTTGCAAACCACAGCCTTTTCTCCCTCACAACAAATCCTTTAGTGCTGATTTTTAGCTCAAGGTTACGAGCTGATTTCACTTTAAGCTTACATGCATGCTTTTATTTTACTGAATCTGTTTTTCTTTTCTTTTCTTTTCTTTTCCACTAACACTTATAATCATGACTTTCTAATAAGTCCATGTAACGGGATTTGGGTCAATCGATCCATAACCAGGCGGTCTTAGGTGATTAGGCATAATGGTACCCCACAGACTTAATTTCCCGGACTTACTAGGCCACGTCTTAGTTTCCTCTTTTTTTATTTTTTTTATTTTTGTGCTATGCACTGCTCACTCTCCTCCTTATTGCCATCAACTTCAATGATTTCTTGTAGAGATATTAACCAAGATTTAACATGTTAAACATTCAGCTTCTATCCACACACACATTTTTAGCATCTCAAGGCTTCCAAAATTTAAAGCTATAGAATCCAATTCACTTAACCCATTGTTCCCTCATTCTAATGCTTGCACAAGATAATCTAGATGTAAGGGGCCAAATATGATCATGATATTACCACAACCTTGACATACATGCATAATTAAAACCAAACAAACCCAAAGATAATTTAAAAGCTAAGAATGCAATGAAATAACAAAAGTAGAAATGAAACGAAACTACCAGCTATGAAGGCATCCTTCACTGTTGCGGTGGTCCAAAGATACCACTATTGCAATGCCATCAAAGTCTGGGGTTTGGTAGCTCTCAAATGACGTGCAGGGTAGGTCTGCTCTATAGTCAGTGAAATGCCTCACCTCCTCTTATGGATCTACTTTGTTGTCACTCTGTCCTCTCTTCTTTAGCATATGGTGTGACTACCCCTTTCCTCTTCTCATAAATATACTTGGTGTCTTCCCCCTACTTCTCCATAAATAATTTAGCTCGTATACGTGCATCGTGTCGGAAAGAAGCTTGGTAGGGTCCCACTTCACTGGAGGATGAATCACTGTTCTTGTTGTGGTTTTCTTCCTCTTTGCTATGCTTTTGACCCTTTGAGAAGTCGATCCGGACATTTTATACCTGCTATTCACAAAGAACAAACAGACTAGGAACATGTATGGTGAGCTAATCAGACTTACACACACATATTTTTCCTGCGTTTACCTTGCAACATAGAATAGTCTAAAACGCTCGACCCAACTCTTTGACATGCAAACCATGCAAAAATGCCTATGAATCATGTAAAATCGAAAAAATTGGACACCCCCTCCCCAACTTAGAGAAAAGTGATGTCCTCATCACAAAATAAAGCATATAAGCAACACAAAGAAGCACTAATTAAGCAACCACAGAAGAGATATAGCAAACAGTACCCTAACATTGCATAGAAAAGGAGGGGGAAAGAAGAAGAGAAATTGTTAAGAGTTAAGTACATGCAATTGTTTCATCGCCACAGGCGGCAGAAAAGGACCAAATCAAACCAAAAGAACCCATTGTTTATCACACACACAACACCCTATCAAACCAAGTCAGCATCACATCCTGAAATACTTCGAAGATGCACCTAGACCAATCATGAAACCATGTTCACCTGATGGTGAACGCCCCTTGGATTCCCCTTCTTGGTCTTCTTGTCGTGGCACTGGTGCTGGTGGTGGTGTTACACTCTGCTCTCCCTCTTTGGTTACTATTACCAAGGCTGTTAATTTGTCTAACTTCTCCGTGTTAGCTTTCAGCGCTGGTAGCACCACATTTTGTAGTGTGTGGTGAACCTTAGATACCATCGTAGCTAACTCCTCTGCTGCCTTGATAAGGTCGTCTGTGAATGTTGATGGAAAAGAAGAAGTGGCATCAACATGAAATCGTGGTTCAGGAGTGGGGAAACGTGGTCTGATCAACTTGGTTTCGAATTTATTGGCTTGATCCCGGATAATGGCAAAATCACCTACACAGGTTAAAGACATTCTACCAAATAGAGCCCTGGTGAAATAATGTTCATTATCTGGGATTGACAAAGAAACAGGGTTCTGTGGAATGGCCCCCATCAAGTCAAATAAATAGGATAACAGTCTAGCATGAGCCAATTCAGTCCTGTGAGATGGTCTAAAGAGATTCTAGGCTTCCCGGCCAATAGAGCATGAACAACAAAAACTTCCTTCACTTTAATGTTGGTGGTGTCGGGGTTGCGAGGCAAGATGTTGTAGAGAACAAGTTTCCAGACAACCTTTGCAAGAGGCTTCAGGTCCTTCCTATGAAATGTTGTGTAAGTTCTTGCTTGGGTTGGTGTCAACTCAAAGATGTTTGTCAGGTACTCTTGCCACATCTCATGATTAACTACAGGTATCTCCTTCATACTCTCCTCATCCCATAGCTCAAAATGAACAGGATCATCTTCACAATCCACTCTATGGTCAAAACCCATAATCTGCTGTATTTTCTCAGCAATGAGCTCAATCTCATGCCCCCTACTATGGCCTGCAAAACCAAGGATCCATGTGTGGCATCCCTTTTTCTCTTAACCGTTGCACAAAACTCTTTCAACACTTCAGGGTAAATTACCTCCTTCTTCCAGTCGAGTGCTTCCATCCACCCCATCTTACTAAAACAATCAAGTACACCATAGTCCTTGAATTCCTCACGATTGACATCTCGCTCTAAGTAAAAACGCAAGTCATCGTCCACCAATATAGTCTCGGGCTGAGTTGGTGTTGGTTGAGGAACTGGTGTTGTGTGAGAGGAAGACGAAGTCGTTTTGCCCTCTTTCTAGTAGCTGGGGTAGCTGCCCGTTTCCTAGCGGATGCTCGATTCATGACTAAAGAAAAGGATATGAGTAATATTAGATGTTATGCACATAGTTGTGGATTGCGTGAACACCTCATGAATGCACATTTAGAATGGTGAATAGGAGTGCAATGCAACCTAGTACCAAACTAAGCTCTTTACTCTCTAAAAACTATACCCGATGTGGGTTTTGACCGTTAATGCCTCAAAATCACTCATCATAGTGCTTGCTGCACTATCCACGTCACTCAATAGATCACCCCTCCCTAACTTAGTTGTAAAGAGAGAAGTTACCAATTTGGTTCTTGAAACTCTTTAGACTTGACCATCAAATAACCCTTAAGCTAGAACACCCACAATCGATACTTGAACGCGCATACATAACTACCACTAAGAACACACATTGACAGGTATTACCACTCATAGCCACATTCAACCCATGATACAAAGTTATCAAAGCCCTAGTTTCAGAACTAGGAACCCTAGCTTCCCTAAACCGCAAATGTGCATGACATACCTGAAATACATGAAGAATGTAACTATATACACACATGATCAATACACAATGTCAAGAATCGCACACAAGCCTACAAAGAGCCCTAATCGGTTCTCTGAAACCGTAAGAACATCACCAATGCAAGGGATGAACTTGAGATGATTACCTGATCGACGGACGGGAAGGAATTGGTGAAAGAGAGTGGCAACAATGGTGGAACCGTTCGGCGTGTGAAAGAGAGATGAAAGCGTTTTAGAGAGAGAGGGACGGTAGGTGTGAGTAAATGACGCGGAATGGAGGTTTAATTGATGAAAAATTGCACGAGCGTTCTACCTAGCGTCTAAGACGGCCTCCCAGCGTCGGTGCGGCGGAAATGAGCGTCCCAAAAACGCTTACCTACTGTTTCATAATTTATTTCAGCCTCTAGACGCCCACTTGGACGCCGCTTACTTAAGCGCCCCTTCGAACTGCATCCCAGCGTCCTCCACGCTGCCTTGGCGTCCAAGTCCCTTGCTGAGCGTCTGACCTACGCTCACACTCTGTTCCTTAATTAATTTCAACGTCCCAAACGCCTACTAGGACGCTGCTACTCCAAATTCGTCCAACACTTGTGCTAAAAACTTTCCAACTTCCACTTGCTCAATAACGGTCACTCCCGCTCATTTCCAAATTAAAAACACACACTAAATTAACTAAACACAACTTTAAACAAATACAAAAACAACCATTTTCGTAGAGAACATGACTATACTTAGCATGTATAGCAAGCCTTTAAACCACCCAATTACTTAGATGGACGAGTCTAGTCTTGTGTGGGTTTGTAATGAATATACCCACAAAATTCGTACCTGCTTTACTTACAGAGATGAATAGATTGGCTCTTTGAGAGCCACTACCTCAATTAAGGTTGCTTGATCACCATCAGTTCCAATAGGACCTTCGACATACATTTTAAGCCTATGACCTTTCACAGTAAAGGAATGTCCATGCTTAAGGTCCTTGATCTCCACAGCTCCATTTTCATAAACATGAATAACTTCATAAGGTCCCGTCCATTTACTCCTCAGCTTACCTGGAAACAGTTTAATACGTGAGTTATAAAGCCAAACCTTGTAACCAGTTGCAAAAGTCTTCCTTCTTAAGCATTTATCATGGAAGTGCTTAGTCTTTTCCTTGTAGATCCTTGCACTTTCATATGCCTCCAGTCTGATTTCCTCCAACTCTGCCAGCTGAAACTTCCTCATTTTACCTGCATCAACAATATCAAAATTAGCATTTCGAATTGCCCAAGTGGCCCTATGCTCTAATTCTACGGGTAAATGACAAGGCTTCCCATAGACCAATCTATAAGGTGACATTCCAATGGGAGTCTTATAAGCAGTCCTGTAAGCCCACAATGCATCATCCAATCTCAAGGACCAATCCTTGCGACTAGGCTTAACAGTTTTTTCTAAAAATCCTTTTGACTTCCCTATTAGACACCTCAACTTGACCACTCGTCTGTGGGTGATAAGGAGTGGCAACACGGTGGGTTACCCCATAATGTTTCAACAAAGTGTTGAACTAAAAATTTGTGAAATGAGTTCCCCCATCACTAATAATAGCTCTGGGAATCCCATGGCGTGAGAAAATGTTCTTTTTCACAAATTTGCACACTAGTTTGTTGTCATTATACTTTGTTGTCGATCAGCCTCAACCCACTTAGATACATAATCTACGGCTACCAAAATATATTCAAAACCAAAAGAAATAGGAAAGGGGCCCATAAAATCTGTTCCCCAAACATCAAAAATCTCTACAGTTAATATGGGAACCATGGGCATTTGATCTCTCCTGTATATCCCCCCAACCTGCTGGCACCTAAGACAAGACTTGACATACTCATATGCATCTTTAAAAAAGGATGGCCAAAAGAAACCATAGTCTAACACTTTATGGGCTATTTTCTTAGCACTAAAATTCCCCTCACATGCTAAACTATGACAATGAGTAGGGATATCTAGTTGGTCCGTCTCCGGAACACATCTTCTAATGAAGTGATCAGCACCAATCTTGAATAGATCAGGGTCGTCCCAGACATAATACTTGGCTTGGGCATAGAAACTTTTCCTCTGTTGTGATGTCCAATGACTTGGTGTCTTACCTGTCACAAAATAATTAACTAAGTTAGCAAACCAAGGTAATTTAGACACAAATAAAACCTGTTCATCAGGAAAAGATTCCTTGATCACTTCAACAACATTTGGAACCAATGTGGGCAGCCTTGACAAATGATCAGCCACCACATTCTCTGACCCCTTTTTATCTCATATCTCCATATCAAACTCTTGCAGCAACAGAATCCACCTTATCAGTCTAGGTTTGGCATCCTTTTTATTCAAAAGGTACTTCAATGCACTATGATTTGAGTAGATTATCACTTTGGCACCCCAAACATAAGCACGAAACTTATCCAGGGCATACACTACTGCCAATAACTCCTTCTCTGTGGTAGTGTAATTTTGTTGAGCCTCAGAAAATGTCTTGCTGGCATACTAAATCCCAACCGGTTTCTTATCTATTCTCTGTCCCAGCACTGCTCCCACCACAAAGTCAATTGTGTCACACATAATTTCAAATGGCTTAGTCCAATCAGGTGACTGCAAAATAGGAGCATCCGTGACCTTGGCCTTTAACAACTCAAATGCCTTCAGGCATACTTCATCAAACACAAACTCAGCATCCTTCACAAACAAATTACACAGTGGCTTGGAAATGGTGCTGAAATCTTTGATAAACCTCCTGTAAAATCCAGCATGCCCCAAAGATGACCTAACTCCCTTTACACTGGTGGGTGGTGGCAAAGATGATATAAGCTGGATTTTGGCTTTATCCACTACCATTCCTTTCTCAGAAACCACATAGCCTAATACAATTCCTTCCTTGACCATAAAGTGGCTCTTTTCCCAGCTCAGCACCAAATTCGTTTCAGTGCACCTCTTCAAAACTTGCTCTAGATGGTGTAAACACCCCTCAAACGTCTTGTCAAAAATGGATTAGTCATCCATGAAAATCTCTAAAGAGCCTCTTACCATGTCTGAGAATATTGCCATCATGCAACGCTGAAAGGTAGCAGGAGCGTTACACAACCCAAACGGCATTCGTCTATAAGCGAATGTCCCATAAGGACACGTGAACATGGTCTTTTCTTGGTCATCAGGGTGAATAGGAATCTGATTGTACCCCGAATATCCATCCAAAAAGCAATAATACTTCTACGCTGTCAACTTCTCAACTATCTGATCTATGAAAGGTAACGGGAAATGATCCTTCGAAGTGGCTGCATTCAACTTCCTATAGTCTATGCAAACCCTCCAGCCCGTTACTGGTCTAGTTGCAATCTGACCATCTTCGGTGTTTATCACTGTGACTCCAGACTTCTTAGGCACAGTCTGTGTAGGGCTGACCCATTGGCTATCAGAAATGGGGTAAATAATACCCGCATCTAACCACTTCAGCACCTCCTTCTTTACCATCCGTTGTGCATCTCTTGAAGGTTTAATGTCAGCCTCTGTGATAATTCTATTCATACAAATTGTAGGATTTATCCCCTTAAGATCAGAGATTGTCCAACCCAAGGCTGCTTTATGCTTTCCCAAAACTTCAATTAATGCCCTTTCTTTCTCTTTTGTCAAATCTGAAGCTATGATTACTGGCAAACTCTCTTGTGGCCCCAGAAATACATATTTAAGATGCGTGGGTAAGGCCTTGAGTTCCAGTGTGGGAGCTTGCTAAGTCGTGCTGATCAAATCTTCAACTTTCACAATTACATCGGTTAACATACCCCTTGGAATCTTAGTGGATCGATCAGCTAGTTGTAAAACCACATTTATGGGTGTTAGGCTTCCTAAGTCGTGTTGATCAAATAATTTTCCAGGAAGTATGTTAACACTTGCTCCCAAATCTAAAAATGCTTTTTTAATCCTAATGTCACCAATAGTAACAGAGTTAAGAGGTGAACCTGGATCTTTAAGCTTGGGTGGCAATGAACTTGAGACTACAGCACTTACCTGCTCTGTGAGGTTGATTTGCTTTGGCAAAACTGTAGGATACTTGCGCTTCTGAGTGCACAAATCCTTCAGAAACTTTGCATAAGTCGGAACTTGCTGCAATGCTTTCACCAGTGGAATGTTAATCCTCACTTGATTGAATGTTTCCCATAGATCCTGTATCTGTGGCCCTTTCTTTCCAAACATTGGTCTATTCGGGTCCTCTATAGCTGATGGGTATGGAGGTGTTGGTACAGGCTTTGGTTGCTCTTCTTTTTGCACCACAACTTCCTCGAACTGAACTTGCTTTTTAAACTTGACCTTCTTCTCAGATTCGAAATGTGGGACGTTCTTCCCATCATTAATGCTCTCCTCAACATCACTATCCATATCTTCCACTTCCGGCATCACCACTTTGTTATCAACCTTCTTGCCACTACGCAAGGCGGTAACCTTCTGCAACTCACTAACTTCGTTCAACTCTTCCACCTCATGTACTGATTGCTTCTCTTTGCCTTTAGAATGAGAAGGATTGACTTGAGTATTACTTGGTAATCTGCCTTCATCTCTTTTCATAAGCTGATCTGCGATCTGTCCCATTTGCTTTTCTAGACTGGCCATTGACTAGGTTTGCACATAAGATTGTTGCTTCAGATAATCCATAAGCTGATCCATCTTTGAGTCCTTGGGAACTTCATGAACAATAGGTTCCTTCTCTTCCTTGGTACCAGATGATGTACAACCATAGAAAATCCTACCCTGTGAATACCAATTCCCTTGTTCAAATCTGGGTTTTGCATACTTCTCAACTCTTTGATCATCCCTCCAACGAAAGTTAGGATGACGCCTCCACCCAGGATTGTAGGTCTCTGAATGAGGTTCAAACCTATCTTGTCGTGGTCGAAATCCAGAAATCTCGCTCACTTGCTCCCCTTGAACATGGTAGCAAAACTCTGAGGTGTGAGTATACTCCCCGTAAGTGACACACATCACAGGTGATCTCTATTCTGTTTGCTCCTTTCTCATAAAGACGTCCATCTTCTTGCTAAGAGCCTCCATATTTGTAGTGACATCTCTTTTCCAAGCATTATCAATCCCCAACATTTGAACTCCAATTGATGTATCAGACCCAGCTTGTACCTTAGACCCCTTAGCCAGCTGTGATGACAATTCACATGCCTCATCATGCTCCTTAGCAAAAAATGTACCCCCCCCCCCCCCGAAGCTGATGTGATCATATTTCTGCTCTCATGGCTAATACCATCAAAGAAGTTCTTCACCAACATCCACTTGGGTACCTCATGATATGGACATGCCCGCAACATCTCGTTCAATCTCTCAAAAGCCTCATGAAATTGCTCCCCCGGCTTCTGCTTAAAACCAATAATGATATTCTTCTTTTCTGTGGTTTTACTAATTAAATAAAACTCGATGAGGAAAGCTCTCTTCATCTCCTCCCAAGTACGGATACTATTTGCTGGTAAGGAAGTGAACCAATGCTTTTCTTTGTCTTTAAGAGAAAAAGGGAACAATTTTAACTTGAGAGTGTTCACAGGTAGTCTTTGCACTCTGTTAGCTTTGCAAATAGCTGAGAATATAGCTAGGTGATCATATGCCTCTTCACTTTTTGTTCCATGAAACTGAGAAATGATGCTGAACAAGTGAGTCTTTATCTCTGGCTCATTCTCAACTTCAGGGTACTGAATCGGTGACATATCAGGAACATCACGCTGTCTGTAATGAGACTCCACAGTCCTCCCGTCATCCCCCATATATACGTTGGGTTCAGTATCACTTTCAGGTTCCTCTGAATGTATGGATTGCTCTTCTGAATCATATGTCTCCAGTGTATTTGGATTACCACTAGTCTCACCACTAGGCCAATAACCTCTATGTAACTTCCTCAATGAACGAGCAGTCCTTTCAATCTCTGTCTCGTGTTGCAATGGAGAATTTCGCGCAGAATAACGAGTATGCATATACCTGAGATACACACACACACGTGAAGATTCTAAACTTTGCTGTTCAGAATGTTTAAGACTATGAAAATACCGAAAATTAAACTAAAATAAAACAGAATTAACTAACTACTATAAACAAGGATATTTACAGAAACAGTTAACCCAAAACTATTTTAACAATCGCTGTCAATCCCCGGCAACGGTACCATTTTGATGGACCCAGTCGTATGAGCATCAAAAAATAACCCAACACACACTATATGGATAGCGTAAGTGGGATCGAATCCACAGGGAAAGTCAGGTTGGTAAACTAGCTTCTGATACTGTTTGGATTGAGTTTGTAATCATTTTTTTTTAATTAGTAATCTACTATCAGTTGCTACTATTACGTTCTAACACGGAGGAATTGGATTAAGGAAGTTTCACTTTAGGAGAATGGGTGCTTGCTCTCTTGTTATACATACTATGACAATTCAGAATGTTACGGACACCATTTACATGACTTAATTTGAAGTCACAACTTATGCTCTGGAGACAACGTATACCACTCAATACGTTGTCTTCCTCCCCTATCGAAAGTTGGCACAACTAATGACATGGATATCAATTGTTCCAGATTCATTCATTGCTTATTCAAGTTCATTGATGCAATGTAATCCAAATGATAGTTTCCATATAAACGAATTAGCTTTCACAACAAATATTCTTAAGACAGCGCGTATGCAACTCGATTAATTGTCTTCCCCTTTTTATTGAGTTGGCATAACTAATGATATCACTATACCATGTTATAAACAATACCCATTGTATAAAGACCATTCATTCAAATGCATGTTCCACAACCAACGTTCTTAAGACAGCGTATGCAACTCGATTAATCGTCTTCCCCTTCGTTACAGAGTTGGCACAACTAATGATATCACTATACACTGTTATATACAACACTCGTTGTTTAAAAAACCCATTCATTCATTCACAAATAAGATCCGCAACCCCTTTTAGCACAAATGAAAACTTAAATGACATAACATTCATTTATGCCATAATATGCAAACTTAAGAACAAACACCAAAATGTGTTTAGCCCAACATGATTTGGCACTAACAATGATAAACATAGATGAAAACATTCAAACTACCAATAATGTGTAAATACAATAGATTGGATGACAAATGCTTGATCCTTGCTTGATCTTGTTGTTTTTCTCCTCTGGTTCGCCTCCTAGAACTCCCTTTCTGTGTGTGTAACTCCAAAATTGCGAACCCCCCGAATTATGGTAACCGTCTTCCTAAAAAACGCAGCCTTCTCAGCAACTACCGCACCAGCGTCTCCCCCAGCGTCTGAAACACTAGGTAGGACGCCACCTCAAGAATATCAGACGCTCGGCTTCTGTAATGTGCCACTTTGGACGCTACTCAGGCGTCTGGGACGCCTTCTGGGACGCCCTGCACGAATTCCACATTCTAGCCACCATTTTGCTTATTTTTCTTGCCAAACAACTGAAATCATAAAACTTACATTAGCAGCACCAATTTTTTCACATTTACACATTAAAATACAGCAAAAACACATAAAAATAGAAGTGATTTATATCACTGATCATAGCTGATGCGTTGAGCCGAAAGGAACGGGTTTAGCCCTTGAGGGTCCGAGCTTTGGTCATGACAATCCAGTCAAACCTAAACTCTCCGATTCTCAAGGCACAGAAAGAAGCAGTGAAGGATGAAAACCTACTGGATGAAGCTCTAAGAGGCATGAACAAGCAGTTTGAAACAAAGTCCGACGGATGCCAATAATTCATGAACCATATTTGGCTTCCGATGATCGGAGGACTAAAAAAGCTGGTCGCGGATGAAGGCATAAGACTAGATATGTGATTCATCTGGGATCCGACAAGATGTACCATGATTTAAAAGACTTGTACTGGTGACCGAACATGAAAGCTGACATTGCTACGTATGTCAGCAAGTGCTTAACATGCTTAAAGGTAAGCCCGAACACCAGAAACCGTCTGGGCTATTGGTACAGCCAGAGATCCCTCGGTGGAAGTGGGAAAACATCAGTATGGACTTCATAACCAAATTGACAAAAACATCTGGTGGTTATGACACCATTTGGGTGATTGTGGATCGACTCAACAAGACCGAGCACTTCTTGCCAATCAAGGAGACTGATAAGATGGATAAGTTAACACGAATCTATCTTAAAGAAGTCGTCTCAAGGCATGGAGTCCTGGTGTCGATCATATCGGATAGAGATAGCCGATTCACATCATGATTCTAGCAATCGTTACAGGAGGCGTTGGGTACACGGCTGGACATGAGCACGGCCTATCACCCACAGACGGATGGTCAGAGTGAAAGAATGATTCAGACGTTGGAAGACATGCTAAGGGCATGTGTTATCGACATTGGCAAAAGTTGGGACAGGCATCTGCCATTAGTCGAATTTTCCTACAACAACAGCTACCATTCGAGCATTAAGGGTGCTCCATTCGAGGCACTTTATGGGCGAAAGTGTCGGTCACCGCTTTGTTGGGCTGAGGTAGGAGATAGCCAGATCACTGGACCAGAGATCATCCAGGAGACTACTGAGAAGATAGTCCAGATTCGTAACCGGTTAAAGACTGCTCGGGATTGACCGAAGAGTTACGTGGATGTCAGAAGAAAATACTTGGAATTCCAGGAGGGAGACCAAGTCATGCTCAAAGTCTCGCCTTGGAAAGGCGTAATCTGCTTTGGAAAACGAGGAAAACTCAATCCTCGTTATATCGGGCCATTCAAGGTTTTGGCACGGTGGCCTACCGTCTTGACCTACCCCCAGAACTCAGAAATGTGCATAATACGTTCCATGTCTCCAACCTTAAGAAGTCTTGTCTGATGAAACACTCGTCATACCGATGGATAAGTTACACTTGGATGATAAGCTACACTTCGTGGAGCAACCAGTAGAAATAATGAACCAAGAAGTCAAGAAACTAAAACACAGCCGGATACCAATAATAAAGGTTAGATGGAAATCCAAACGTGGACTGGAGTTTACTTGGGAACGTGAAGATTAGTTCTGAGCCAAGTACCATCATCTATTCACAGATACCCCTACAACAGCAAGCACGAGCTGAATTTCGGGACGAAATTCTCCTAATAGGGGGAGACTGTAACAACTGGCTCAGAACCAAATAAGCAAAAATTTAATTTATCAGATATTTATTTAGACTTAGGAAAATTTAAAAAAAATTAAGTCATGAATAGTACTGAACTCGGATGAATAGTACCGAACTCGGATGAATAGTGCCGAACTCGGATGAATAGTGCCAAACTCGATACATACACACCACAACTCGAAATGTACTTGGACAAACTTGATTCCTTCATAAATCAAGTTTGGTCTTTCCAGAAAATTTTTGAAGTCTGGAAAATCAAATATTTTCAAAAGAGATTATTCAAAATAATGAATTTTCACACGTTTTTGTACTTTTTAATATTAAAATAATTGAAAAGTACCATCACTTATCACTTATCACTTTTCACTTTTCAGCCAAATGTCCCTATAAAAAGAAAAAATAGCAGTTGAATTTTCATTATTTTAATAATAAACACATTAACTAAACATAATCATCACACCTTTTTCCAAAAGTTACGGCCGAACCTTTACCTCTTAAACCAACACGCAACCAAATTTACTTTTCATTTTTCATCATGAGTTTTCATTTTAATTACCATTATTATTAAATTTAAATGACAATCCCTCTCTATAAATAGAACCCATCGGTTCTATTCTAAAAATACATCAACACAAAAAGTTCCAAGTCTTCTCTCTTTCTGTGCAACCTTCGACCCTTTTCAAAATTTCCTCAAGAATTTCAACTCAGATTAAGAAGCATCAAATCAACAAGGTGAGTCTTCATAGCCCCTATTTTCACTATCTATTGGGGTAGAAATACATGCACTATTTTCATATGGACATCAAAACTGTTTATATCTTATATGTATTACACATGTGTTTATGTGGATCCATCAGCCCTCATGTCATGAACCGTTAATTACATTTTTTTGTAACCACGAATATATTGTGGATTGATGTATCGGGAGTCATGTCCCCATTCGGGTTAGTCTTACCGGCTAACAGTGGAATGCATATATATTTAATACACGGTATTACAGTAGGGGATACTGCACAGGGCAAACTCATTTAATTAAGCTTTGGTTGCATGATGACTTATGTAATACATACATGGAATTTATGCTTTTATAAGTTCAACTCACCTGCTAATGTCCATACAATTGGTCTTTTCGCATAAACCTATGAACTCACCAACAATTTGTTGACGTATTTTAGCATGTAATTTTAGGTAATTAAGACATCTGCATTCATCGGTAGCAACCTGAAGCTTCCGAATATTTTGGAGTCGCAATATTTTCATCAACCAACAGAGATTTATTTGCAGTGTTATAAATCTTTTAATTATGTATTTGAATCTCTATATTTTGTGAACTATTTACATTTCATGTTGGTTTGTAAAACATTCCTTATTTTAAAAGTTAAATCGATGTATTTTCTGAAAACGTCCATGTAGTGGTCGTTCGTTATGAATATGGTTACGCTTCCGCACTCGTCATGCCTCGTTGCCAGCCGGGGTAGCAGGGTGTGATATCCCTCCTATCATCTCTCCAATAGTCATCTCTCCTCTCATCTCTCTAGTCATCCCTTCGACCATCAGAAGACCTCCGCGGGCCTGTATCATAGCGAAGCTGATTGTTGGTGTTGTTAGAGAAAGGTCTTTGTTGAAGACGATTAGTCCATAAGATAATCTATTCCTGAATCGTTGCCTCTTCTTCATCGTAGGACTCACGCGGGGGTGAAGCATATCTACACTGAGATGATGAGGAACCTTGAGTATAGGGTGCAGGAGATAGTGTCTTGTTTGAGATAAGGGCCAGAGAATCAGCTTGTTTGATCCCGTGTTTGCAGAGAGTAACAGGGATGCTAACGGATTATCCATCTGCTTTTGGTGATCGACATCTCCCTGATACTTTTTTAGTTCCTTGAATACCACATTTATAGATACATTCGGAATGTCCAAAACTCGTCTAGTGGCATGACATGCAACATGCCATTCAGGGGCTAAGGAAGCAAAGAATTGGATGTTGATGTCATCCTTATCTTTCTTGATGTGCAGCTTGTTCAATTCGTTTAGAACTGCACAGAATCTAGTGAATGTAGCCTAAAGAGACTCCCCGTCTTTAGCCCTAAACTCAGTGAATTTTTCCTTAGCCTCCTCGATTTTAGATCGGTCATCTAAATCAGCCCCCAGCATTTGAAATTCCAGTTCATCCCACATCTATTTGGCAAACATCTTGTTGTCCACCCCAACAAGTATATCGGTGGAAAGGGCTTCGTAGATGACATACTCTGCCCGTTTATCTGCACGCTGTCTGTCCCTCTCAGCCTCATTTGCAGGTTCACGTTCAACATTAGATGCATGAACATGTGGGTCGGCTTCGGGCCTGGCAGGTATTTTCCGATACTAGATGACAGGGTCTTCAGTAATGGATTGAAGCATAAGATTTCCATTTGTTTGCATACCGATAAATTTTATGAATCTGGACTTTTACTTCTCGTATTCATCAGGATAGAGAACAGGTGGTCTGTTCTCAGATCCTAGAATAAGTGCCTCGCGGGACATGGTTAATAGTGCTGATTATAAAGAATGAGATCTTGAAGGTGGAAACTGAATTTCAGATAAACAGAACTTTGGATGAACAATAACTCAGTTGAACAGTAACTCAGATGAATAGTGATTCGGTTGGTCCAAATTTGGTTGAAATGTGGAAAATTCGGATGAAGTAGAATTCAGATGAACAGTGAAGTTCGGATGGTCAGAACTTCAGATGAATAGTGGAAAATGTGATGGACTGAATTCTGATGGAGCAAACTCGGATGAATGTTTATCGGATGGACCGAAATTCGGATGAACAGTGTAAGTTTGAATGGACACTAAAAAAACTTTTCAACTTAAAAAGTCCGAATTCGGATGGTATCCGAAGTTCGGATGGTCCGAGATGGAATTTAAAACGTAAGCACAAAAATTTTTAAGTCTTTAAAAATAATTTAACAAAACTTCGGATGGTCCGAAGTTCGGATGTGTCCGAAATGAGTTAAATTTTGGTCCGAAATTGGATCTGAATTGGACCAAAATTAGGTCCGAGGTGGTCCGACATATGGTCCGAAGTTTAACAGTTATGAATTTCCAGATTTTTCCCAGAATTAAAACAAGCAGTTTTTGGCCTAAAAATTATTTCTAAAAGTTTGGGAAAATATTTTAAACACTTTTAGGTACTTAAAACACACCAAAACACCTAAAAATCTATTAAAATATGACCAAAACCGAATCAAAACCCATATTCTTTGATGATTCTAATCAGATTTTTAATGACAAAAACACATAATGATTGAACCTAAACAGCTCGAAATCACTATACGATGAATACTAGATGATTATAGGATGAATAAACACGATAAACAAAAATATTAAGATGAAAAATGGATCAGTTGAAATCCACCTTCTGAGCTCTGATACCAATTGTTGTAAACGTATTCCCAGTATTACATCAGCACTCGTGTAATGATTTTAGTAATATCCAATGCAATACAGAATAATGATGCAATGATTTGCAAGGAATAATGATGAATATGACAAAGAGAATGTTTTGACAAAAGCGGCGGCTGTGATATCAAAAATTCCGTATTGTCTGAAACCCCCTTTTAAATGAAATTAAAAGCAACTTTCATACTATTACATATTTGCCCCCTCAACTTGAAATATAAAGGATACCAATAAAACAAAGACTATAAATGAATTACAAGGAGATAAACTAAAATATTTATTACAAAATAAAGTCACAAGATCGAAATTAAATATCTAACATTTAGTCAATGCAACCGCACTCTCATTGTCGCAGAATATTTTAATGGGGTCTTGTACTGTTAGGACAACCGCAAGATCTCCAATGAAGTTTTTTATCCAGATGGCTTCCTTTGAGGCCTCGCTAGCAGCAATATATTCTGATTCGCATGTAGAGTCTGCCACTGTATCCTGCTTCGAATTCTTCCACGTCACAACTCCCCCATTCAGCAAAAATACCCAACCAGACTGTGACCAATTGCCATCTCTATCTGTTTGGAAACTCGCGTCACAGTAACCTGTCACTTTGAGTTCATCTTCTCCACCATAGACCAAGAACATGTCCTTAGTATTTCTCAAATACTTCAGAATATTCTTGACCGTTATCCAATGACCTTCACCAGGATTCTACTAATGTTGACTCATCATGCTCAAGGAAAATGAGACATCATGCTTCATAGACATCATGGCATGCATTATCGATCCGATGGCTGAAGCATATATGTAAGGTCACCTACCTACGGATCCAATCTTGACGCGACGCCATCCAACGAGTGTGGAATCCTCGTTAGCGGCTTAACGGATTGATCCCACACACGAAACACGGAGACACACACGATGATAGACGTAAACTCGAATGTCCCGACACGTGATTCTCTCCAAGAACACACTGAAAAGTCTCTGCAAGTTCGTAATCGCCAGGAAAGCAATTTCTACAAAGATTGTTAATCAAAACTCATTAACTCTTAATTATAGACCTCAGATTCGAACTTGCCCTGGACAAGTTCGAGAAGGCCTAAGCCCACGAACTTGTCCACCATAAGTTCGAATCTAGGCCTTTGAACTAATTCTAGAACTTGTCTTTGAACTTGTTCTAGAACTTATGTTTGAGCTTACCTTTGAACTTATGTTTGAACTTATCTTTGAAATTATGTTTGAACTTATTGTAAAACGTCAATTACAACCAAGTTCAAACATATATATAATCAATATCAATATCAAACATATATCAATCATATGTATTAATGTGCAATTACGAACACTTGGACTATTACAAAATATCATCTATACTTAGACTGCTATCGTCACACAGGATGCACTAACAGACTCCCCCTTGACGATAGCTTCTAACTATATATATTTTGTCTAAGTACTAGGTCTATACAAACTACTACCAGCATATAATCATTGCTCTATACAAACCCTTACCACTTTTTGGAACTTCCTGCCTTCAGATCTCCAGCCTTCGTGGAAGAAAATCGGCTGAGCATGAAGCTTTTTCAGGTCATCCTTGGATAGGTCAATTAGATGTAGCGGATCGTATACTTTCAAAATTGTCTTCTCTTCTAGATCCTCCAAACCTACTTAAGCCGTTTCATTGTCTACATACCACCACTTCATGTTTGCAAGTACATCCTGTGGCATAGACTTCAGCGGTGCTATCTTCAAACACCGGACTGGCTTGTAAACCATCCTAACCCAAGGTTTACCGTATGGGGATCTATTCTTGTCTTTTCTTCAACTCTTTTGCCTGACCTTGGCTTTAATTTTTCGAACTTCCCAGACCTGCCCTCCCTTTTGATAATTTTTGCAATTACTACAGTGTAGGGGTCGTCTCCCAAGTTGATAAGCTCCTTCCACTCCAATTCCTTCACCTCACATTTGTGCAATGTATCAAACACCTTTAAGGTTCTCCTCAGATACTTAAGCCCGTCTCTTCTTTTAAGAACGAAAAGGTGCAGTTCCCTATCAAAGAACCAGCTCAGAATTCCGCCTGAAAGCTTTCCTGGACTTGGCAGCCTCATCCTTTTCTTTACTGCCATGTCAGTCTTCTTCTCCTCCTTCTTTAACCATAGCCTCAACTCTTCTTCTTTCGTTTGTTCCCTTTCAACTGTATCAGATTCTGATTCTGATTCTTCCATAGATGCTAAGTTAAGCTCATCTAAGTCTATCACATTCTGATCATTATTTACATATTGTTCAGTAATAGGCTGCTTCGGGATCAATACTTTATCAACATTATCATCCTCATCCTCTATAACTTCATCATCTGATTTCCAGTCCACAACGTCTTCTGGAATGAATTCCCATTCCTCAAGATCTTCTTGATCAAAACCTAACTTGTCTTCATCATCAAGATCCATTAACGCCTCAATCATTTCATGCTCAACATCTTTTGAGGCTTCACCTCCTCCCATACTCGACGAACTGGGCTCCCCCTGAATGATTGCTTGGTGAGCAGTCCTTTGGGAAAGATCTGCTAGCTTACCTTCTTTTTGTGCATCTGGATCATTGCCTTCCTCATCGTCTTTCCTAGCCTTTCTCAACTGATCATCCCTGCAACTACTCTTCCCCTGAGCTCGTAGATCTTTCAAATCCACCCAATGAGGGTCTGCATCGTCTTCAGCTCAGCTTGTTGATTAGCCACAGTTGTTTTTAACTCGGCATTTTCTTGATCCAACCGAGCATTGTGTTGCTGCAACTCTTTTACTGCTTGAGAGAGTTGGAATATTTGGACTGTTTGGAAGTCCACTTTTCCCTTCAACTCAGTGAACCGCTGATTCTCGGTGAAAGAAGTCGATGTAGATGGAATGGAGGCAGATGTAGATGGAGTTGTGGTTGATGATGATGGAGCAGCCGGTAACACAGTTGGAGAAGCTGAAGTGGATGGAGCTCCCTGCATAAATCTATGCCTTTTTGCCCTATGCCTAGGACCGAGAGGAACCTCTTCTTCTTCTTCAAACTCCGACTCTTCGGTCTCTTCTTCAATAGGTGTCGGCCTATCCGTTCTGCTGACAACTAGCCTTGATCCATATCGTCCAATCGTGATATCCGGATCTTCAGCATCAGAACTCGATTCAGATTCTGACTCGGAGGCGATCTCAACGTGACCTTCTGCCTCAGTCTGTTCCCTTGCCCCTTCTTCAGCCTAGACCTCTGTGTCCATAAACTGAGCATTAGAGGGCTGATATTCATCAATCTCCTTAAAAATGTCATGGAAATCAGCTGGAGGCTCTAAAACGTCTTGAACCAGTTGTTCAGCAATATTTTGCTCCGCAGCTGTTCCTTGAGCCCATATTTCCTCAAGAGTTTGCGCCCTCTAGTCGTATTGAGGAGCCGAACTCGATGGCCCAGCAGCTTCAGTAGCTGGCTGTGGGCGAGGGGTGGATCTAGCAACCAGAGCTCTTCTAGCCGGTGCTCTTTGCCTTTGCGGCTGTTGTTGCTGTTGCTGTTGCTGTGGGGCTTCACCAATCCAATCGTCACCCTCCGGGGCAACAAAATCTGGATCTATAACTGCCTCAAACAATGGTGCCACTTGGGGCCTGACCTGCTCAGCCCTTCTCGCATTATGGGTCTGGCAGTCAGCAAATATGCGTTTATCGATCAAAGCCACGCCACTTTGATCTGGAAGTGGTGGCATATTCGGCAAGAAATGGTGTATGATCATCATGGAAAAGCGGGGATACATCAAAAATCTTTCCCTGATCGGAGCTGTGATCTAGTGCACGAACTCCCCGAAAAACATCTCGGAAAAACTAAATTTCTTGTTGTATACCAAAGCAATCAACGCCGATTGCAATTTGGACACCATCGTGTCAAAGCCCGCCTTCTTTGGTGCAAAACACACCATAATCACGTGGACAAGATATCTCCATTGTCCAATCAGCCCACTTTTAACATACGACGCCTTCGTTATATCTTCGGCATACCCCATCCTCAAAAATGCAACTTGCCTAATAGGTAGTGGAAAATCTATCGGGCCTGCTTCTTGTTCCTCAGAGCCCAGCTGTAGGATCTGCCTCGACATGTTAGCTGAAAACATGATTGGTTGACCGCCTACTCTTGTTCGCAGTACAGTAGGGGTAACTGAGCAATCTACTTGCAGATGCTCCCAAAATTGTCGTACATACGTCAGGGTAATTTGTAGGTTGTGGGTGAGTGCATATGATACGCGAGATTGAGTCAAGAATTCAATCATCTGACGATACGGTTGTGCCTCTGGCAATTGGAGATGCACTGCCATGACCATATTGTGCTTATTATAAAAATCCCAATCACCCATATCTGCACACAGAATCAACAACCAAAATTAGTAATTAAAAATAAAATGAAACTTGTTATTTTCAAATTTGCATAAGTTCGAAGTTCAACACATTCGAACTTAGACAAATTCGAAATTATTTAAAACCATTCAAATTTAAATAAATTCAAGATATATATTCGAACTTGACTGACTTCAAACTTATAGATATTTCAACAAGTTCAAACTTTATGACAAGTTCGAACCCGACGAACAAGTTCGAAGTCGGTCATATTCAACTTAAAAACTAAGATTTTAACCCCATTTGACTTAATCAACAGTATAATCTAGTCCTATTGGGTTCTAATCGAAGTTATTTATCACTTATTTGAAGTTTTATCTTTTAAAACTCGTGATTTCAAACCACCTAGTTTCAAATATTTTAAACATCAAATAAGTTCAATTTTTGCCACAATAATGTCCTAAACTACACATACTTAGTATTATGATGAGTACTATACCTTAGTATACGTGCATGTTCGAGAAATAAAGGGAAAACTTCGAGGAATAGAATGAAATTCGAGAATCAGAAAGTTCGAGAATAAGTTCGAAATCGCCGGAGCACAACTTCAAGATTTCAAATTCTAGGGTAGGTGCCTTAAATGAAGTAATGTTGACCTATTTATATCAACTATTGTTAGGCACAAAAAGGCCTCAGTCAAACCTGTTCTGCATCTGAGGGGGAGATTCTTAATCAAACCTGTTGATGCACTTGAAATGTATAATTTAAGGCCTGTTTATGCCTTATTGAAACCGTTTAAGTGATTTGCAATATCAGCCAAAGCTGTTCTATGTGTTGCATTCGTTGCAACAAAGACAGTTTGTCCAAGCTGTTCAGTCTGCTGAACAGGCTGGGCAGAAACTGTCTACGCTGCTCTACACTGATGAGCAGCTTGGGCAGTTATAAGTGTTCTGTTCTTTGTGAACAGGCTAAACACTCTTTGGAATATGTTTCCAAGTCCTCATGTATTGTTTTTGGCTAAAAGATCAGTTTACAAAGTTGAAGATAAAGTGGAAATCAGAACTGCACAGCCTGCCCACGCTGTTCTGTTACATGAAGACAAAAGGATATTTGAAAAAGGGTGACAGACCTTTTTCTTATATCAAAATAGGCCTTAACAAAGGAAGAAAGATGCAAAGTTGACATTCCTTATTTAGTTAAAGCTAATGCAACAGAAGACAAAGTGAAAAGACAAAATTTCTGCCCACATGAAGACAAGTCTGCTTTTCAGAATGTGCAGAAAAGTTTATGTTGTCTTTTCAACAAGACTTTCCCTTTTTCCTTTCGTCCAATGAAGAAGCTTCACTTAGATCCTCTGAGTGAGTATAAAAGGAAACTTCCAAGGATTGAAAGATTAAGCCAAAAAGCTAAGTGTTGAACCCAAGAGTGAACGTGCATTCAAGTGTGTCTTTCGTGCATGCAAGTCTGCTTGGATAAAACAGTGCTTTGTGTCCAAGCTGTTCCTCTGAGTCTTGTAAACACAGTGAGTGATTCTTAGTAAGTGTATTCATTGTAACTAGTTTAAGTTTGTCTTAGACTAGTTAAACATACTGTTGTATCTGTCATCTCAGCTTGAACCTATCCGCATTCAAGCTCGTTTGTAATTAACATTTGTTGATAATACATACAAACATTGAGAAAATTGTGTGTAGTTTTTAAATTGTTGTATTCACCCCCCCTCTACAGCTTAAGGCTATATACTTGGGATATCTTTCGGGACCTACAACTGGTATCAGAGCAGTTTAGAGTGTGTGTCATTCTAGATCTCTCATTCTCCCAAAGTTTCCATGGACAACAGTGCTGCAAGTTCCTCATACTATGACAATGGTTCAATGGGCAAACCTCCAAAATTCAATCATCAGAACTTCTCTGGTTGGAAGTGCAGAATGATGCTCTATTTAGAGAATCTGGATGTGCAACTACCAGAGATTGTAATGGAGGGTCCCTATGTGGCAACCTCTGTTACAACCATAACTCCTGCTGTTGAAGGAGCTGCTCCTGAAATCAGAACATTTTAGAAAGCAAAAGCTCAATGGTCTGATGAAGACAAAAGACTGGTGGCTCTTGATGCAAAGGCCAGAAATAACCTGGTCATCTCTCTACCCGATGATGTGTTCAAACAGGTTGAGAAGATGAAGACTGCAAAGGAGATGTGGGATACTTTGTGTACCGTCTATGATGGACCCACAATCACACTTGACAACAGGATAAATAATCTTTTTAGACAGTATGAACTCTTCTTTGCAAAACCAAAGGAGACTCTCACTGAAACCTACACCAGGTTTACTGCCCTTGTAAATGATCTCAAAGCTGTTGGGATCACCAAGGACAGCTTGACTTTGGTAAACAAATTCTTAGACGTCCTGCCTGAAGAATGGAATTATTTTTCTACAATCTTAAGGAATTCAGGTACCATCAGAAGTATGGATCTTGTTAACCTGTATGGATCCTTACTGAATGATGAGCAGTCAAGGCAACAGAAGAGAAATGCCTTGGAAATGTCTAAGAAAGGTGCAGCCTTTGTGGCCAGTGTGAGACAACCTGTAAGTCAGATGGGTGATGTGTTCACTCAACCTGATCAACAGGCTGATGATAAGGAGGAAGTGTCTGATGAGGAAGACAATGCAGATCTTGCTGAACTGGATGATGAGCAAATGATAGCCATGCTTGTCAAAAGGTTCAACAAGAAAAGGTTTGGAAGAAACATGCTGCAGGGAAGTTCAAATGCTGTCAAAAAGAAGGCATTTGACAAGACCAAATCTGAGTGCTTCAAATGTGGCAAAACTGGCCATATAGCTACTGACTGTGTGTCAAAAGCTGTTGGTCAATCATCCAAACCACACAAGACAAACAGGGATGATGGCTATAGGGCTAAGTACCTTATGGCCATGGCTAAGCTGAGGAAGTTGGAAAACTCAGTGGTTTCCAACCGACAAAAGGGACTCATGGCAGAGACTTGTGACTGGGAGGAGTCTGATTCATCTTCAGATGAAGAAGACAATCAATGTCTGATGGCCAACACTGATGTCCCATCAACAAGCAACTTCAAACAGGATCTGGCTGAAGCTGAAGCCTTCAGCAGCTTGGAGAACTGGAACCCTACAATGATGTATAAGGTACAAAATTTTATGGATTACAGTTCTGAAGAAAAAATTAAAATGTTTGAATATATGCTTGTTGATTTGAAAGCTGATGTTGAGAAGCATACTATTTTATCATCTGAAATCTCTAAGCTTAAAGCTGATCTTGAAACAAAATCCAGTAAACTGGACAGTTTCCATAAGTTGGAAACTGAGCTTGATGAATTAAAACACATCAACTCCATTTTGCTGGAAGAAAAGAGACAAACAGATATAAAACATGCTAAGCTTCAAAAGATAGTTGACTCTTGGTGCCAATCTGCAAAAAAAGTCAGCCATTGCATAAGTCAGCAGATCCCTGCACAAATCCAAGCCTATCTTGGAGGGGATCTTGACACAGCAGCTTCTATTGTTGAGGTTAATAATCTGAAAGAAGACTTGTCCACTCTTGGTGAGCTTCCAAACACTTTTATTCAAAAAGTGAATGGTAAATTAATCACAACAAACAGGTTTGTCAGGCCTCAAAACACTGACAGCTCGTGTGAACCTAGCTCAGAAGCTGCTGATGGAATGAGTTCTCCGATCAAATCAGCTTGCTAAGTGCTCTGCTGTTTCACACAAGCAAAAGAAAGGAAAACATGTCCAAACTGCAGCTGTGGACACCAAGCCTGCTGACAAAACAGGCTCTGGATCTAAAGCTGATGGTAAAAGGCATACTAATCCTTTTAATGCTAAACATTTTGAAAATAAGTTTTCAAAAGGAAAGCAGTCTGCCTTTAACAAGGGTAAGTCTCATGTTGAAGGCAAACCTGCTGTGATTTCAAATAAGTTTTCTAATCATAGTGGTAAACTGGTTTTAAGAGAATAAGTTTTTCAAAACCAGAAATAATGATTATGTTGATAGGCAGCATCAATCACATCTCAGGAAGAGCAAAGGCAAAGCCATTGCTCAGCCTGAGAGAGTTAGGAATAAGTTTCCTAAACCTGTGGAAGTTCAAAAGCCAATTAAGCTCCCCATCTTTGACATCTGCCCTCCTAAAAAGAGGAAAGAAGAGACAGGCAAAGCTGTGGCTATTAAACTTTCCACTCAAGCTGTTGATTCATCAAATAGTAATGAGTTTGCTAAACCTGCTGATAGAATCAACAGAAATAACTCAGAATGTGTTTCTGAAAGGTATTCTTCCAATAATGCTAAAAGGAGAAAATGCTATAAATGTGGAATGAAGACACATCTGGCCAAAGACTGTCCTGAAGCTGAGGACATGAGGCCTGCTGACTCTGGTGGTTCTCTCATTGCTAACAAAAACAGTGTTGGAAACATCTTAGTCAATGAGAATGGTATCCAAACTGATACCATTCAAATAGGGAATATTAGTGTTGATATCACAAGTCCATCAACAAATGTTGATGAAGTAGGAGAACTCATCTCTGTGATGAGTTCCCCTAAAAATGACTAATATTCTTCTTGTCACTCTGCAGGAAAAACAACCATCCCAGGTTTGGTACTTGGACAGTGGCTGCTCAGGGCACATGACAGGTTGTAAGGACCTGCTGAGTGATCTCAGGCCTGAAAAAGGGCCAAAAGTCACCTTTGGTGATAATGTACAGGGATCCACTGAGGGATATGGAACTCTTAAAGCTGGTGCTGCAGTGTTCAAAAGAATAGCCTATGTGGTTGGGCTGAAACATAACCTTGTTAGCATAAGTCAACTGTGTGATGCTGGCTACAAGGTTAACTTTGATGAGCATCTGGGTTACATATTAGATCCCCAAGGCAAAGTTGTGTTGTGTGCTCAACGTAAGAAAGGTGTATATGTTGTGGACATGCAATTTGCTGATCCCACAACTGAAACCTGTTTTCTCACAAGAACAAATGCAGACCTAAACTGGTTATGGCACAAAAGGCTGTCACACATGAACTTCAAGAACATCAACAAACTCTGTAAGAAAGAGTTAGTGACAGGTTTGTCTTCTATGACCTTTGTTAAGGATAGACTCTGCACAGCTTGTGAGAAAGGCAAGCAGAGGAAATCATCTTTTAAATCCAAGCATAATTTTTCTATTGATACTCCTCTTTTCTTAATCCATATGGACTTGTTTGGACCTGTCAATGTCCCAAGTCTAGGAGGAAGGAGATATACTCTAGTAATGGTTGATGAGTTCTCCAGGTTCACATGGGTTATCTTCCTGAAGAGCAAAGGAGAGGCTGCTAGAGAAATTATTGGTTTTGTGAAAAAGATGGAAATGCTGAACTCTGCCCAAGTGAAGCAGCTTAGAAGTGATCATGGTACTGAGTTCAGAAACAGTACTCTTGAAGACTTCTGTGAAGAGAAAGGAATCACTCAAAACTTTTCAGCTGTAAGAACTCCACAACAAAATGGAGTTGCTGAAAGGAGAAACCGAACTCTCATTGAAGCTGCTAGAACCATGCTGTGTGCATCTGGTTTACCTTCATCATTCTGGGCTGAAGCTGTTAACACTGCCTGCTTCACTCAAAACAGATCCTTAGTGGTGAAAAGGTTCAACAAGACTCCCTATGAGCTGCTCAAAGGGAGAAAGCCAAATGTCAGTTATTTCCATGTGTTTGGGTGTCCCTGCTTCATTCTGAATCAATGGGACCAGCTGGCAAATTTGAACCAAAAGCTGATGAAGGTGTGTTTGTTGGTTACTCTGCTATCTCCAAAGCCTACAGAGTGTACAACAACAAAAGAAAGGTGATAGATGAATCTATCAATGTCACCTTTGAAGAGTCCAAAAATGCTTCCACCAAAGTTGTTCCTGAATCAGTCTCAGAAGAATTAAACTTTGATGATCTCATGCATTCAAACAGTGAAGAGGACTCAAAAGCTTCCACTACATCCAGTGTGGAACCTGTTAATCATGATGGACATGATGATGATTATGGCAATACACCCTGTGTGAATAAGTGTACTGACTTAATTACAACTGCATGTCCTGAACATATCAATGCTGATTTTCCTGGTTCCTCTGCTGATATGTTCAACAGTGGTCAGTCATGTTCAACTAGTGAACAGGCTCAAGACAACAGTGTGTCTGAAAATCTTGAGAGTTGTTCAATAGGACCTGGTGAAAATGCTGATAACTCAGGAGAATCCTCATTGAAGAATGATCCTAAGTGGATCAGATGTCACCCTAATGATCAAATAATTGGTGATATCAATAAAGGGGTACAAACAAGATGGGACAGCTTAGGGAACTTTTGTATGTTCTCTAGTTTTGTTTCACTAATGGAGCCAAAGAAGGTGGATGAAGCACTAAAATATGCCAATTGGATCACTGCCATGCAAGAAGAACTCAATCAGTTTGAGAGAAACAAGGTATAAAAGCTGGTTCCTGCTCCTAAAGGTAAAACTATAATTGGCACTAAATGGGTTTTCAGAAATAAGATGGATGAGCAAGGTCATGTCATTAGAAGTAAGGCAAGGCTGGTTGCTCAGGGTTATAGACATGAGGAAGGAATGGACTATGATGAGATATTTGCTCCTGTGGCCAGGCTAGAAGCAATTCGTTTGTATCTAGCCTACGCTGCTCATAAGAGCATTAAGGTATTTCAAATGGATGTGAAGTGTGCATTTTTAAATGGGAAGCTGCAGGAAGAAGTATATGTCAAGCAGCCTCCAGGTTTTGAAAATGAACAACATCCAGGTTTTGTCTATAAGTTGGACAAAGCTCTCTATGGTCTCAAACAAGCCCCTAAAGCCTGGTATGACACTCTTACTGAGTTCCTTATGAGCAATGGGTATTCCAGAGGTAAAGTGGATACCACACTGTTCATAAAGAAGGTGAACTCTGATATTATGCTTGTTCAAATTTATGTGGATGACATAATATTTGGTTCTACTAATGAGCAGTTACGAAAGAACTTTTCATTACTCATGAAATCCAAATATGAAATGAGTATGATGGGAGAATTACTTTCTTTTTAGGATTACAGGTTAAACAAACCTCAACTGGAATTTTTATAAATCAAAGAAAGTATACCTTAGATCTCTTGAAAAAGTTTAAATTTGATCAAAGTTCTCCTATTAAAACCCCAATGGCAACAAATGTAAAATTGGATGCTGATGCCAGTGGCAAAGCTGTTTCAGTAACAGCTTACAGAGACATGATTGGGAGCTTGCTATATTTAACTGCTAGTAGACCTGATATTATGTTTGCTACCTGTTTGTGTGCTAGGTTCCAAGCTGATCCAAAGGAATCTCATCTAGCTGCTGTTAAACGAATCTTCAGATACCTGAAGGGTACACCAAGTTTGGGTCTTTGGTATCCCAAAGACTCAAGCCTTGAACTAACAGGTTATTCAGATTCTGATTTTGCAGGCTGCAGGCTAGATAGGAAAAGCACAACAGGTGGATGTCAACTCCTTGGTGGTAAGTTGATAAGTTGGTGTAGCAAGAAGCAGAACTCAGTGTCTACTTCTACTGCTGAAGCTGAGTACATTGCTGCTGGAAGCTGCTGTGGGCAGATTCTGTGGATGCAGCATCAGCTTGAAGACTATGGACTTGTGTATAGGAAAATTCCTATTCTGTGTGATAACACAAGTGCCATAGCCATTTCCAACAATCCAGTATTTCATTCAAAAACAAAGCATATTGAGGTCAGACATCACTTCATCAGGGATCACATTCAGAAAGGTAATGCGGAGGTAAGCTTTATTTCCACTAATGAACATCTTGCAGACATTTTCACCAAACCTCTTGATGAAACCAGGTTTAATTACCTTGTCAGTAAGTTGGGCATGTTAAACAAGAGTGACTAAGTGTCCTCAAAGGTCTAAGACATTATATGTCTCACACTGCTCAAGTTTTCTCAGAACAGCTTAGGCAGAACAGGCTATATATGTTCTATACTTAGCCATTTTTCTAAAAAACCTGAACAGCTTGAGCATACAATAGGCTGAACAATACAGTTTATACGTCCAACCTGCTCTGATGGTCCATTCTCCACTCTGCCCACTCCTTCACACTGTTCTACAAGACATTGTCTTGTAACCTGTTCAGCTATTGAACACAACCTGATCTTAAATTAGAACACAGGTTGAAAGCACAGTGTGAAGAGTGAACAGCTTAAAGATTGAACAGCCTGTGATGACCCTACTCATCACAGGATTGACCAACAGCTTAGAGCATTAGTTTAATTACCTTTCTTCACAATTAAGTTACTTTATTTTTGTTTTTATTTAACTTAATTACTGCGGATAATGTGGGTTACGTGTGTTAGTGATTAAAAAGGGCTCAAGTGGTCTGACAAACGGTCTGACATGGACAACCGTTCCGTTTTCCGTTAACGACTTTTTCAAATCAACCGCCCAAATGCTTCTCTCTCATACCCACTCACATTCAAATCCTATAAATACCCCCTACTGTTTCATCTTCGTCTTCCTCACTATTTCCAGAAATCCTCAAGAACCCTAAATCGACTAAGTGTCTTCTGCTTCTCAAAACCCAAATCCTTCACAAATGACTCAAAGAAACAACCCCTTTCTACCAGTATTTGTTGGTGATGATGTACAGAAACACTCATCAGTCACCACAATGCTAACATTGAAACCCACTAACTACATTTCCAACCTCACAATCCCCAAAAACTATGTGGGAAAAGGCTATGATCAAATGGTGGAGTTTTTGAGAGTTCATCCGTTGAACTACGCCATGACTGCAACTCCTGGTGTCCTGTACCAGGAGATGGTGTATGAGTTCTGGTATACTTGTGCCTACAACCCAGACACCAAAGTCATAAAGGGCACCATACTCAATGGGACTCAGACCATTGACATCAATACTAGTCTGCTCAGGGAAGTTCTTCGACTCCCTGTGGTTGAACACTATGATCAGCGACAGCCTGAAGATGAACAGATGAAGAATCTACTGCACTTCTGTGGTGTAGCAGAACCTAAAATCGGAGCTACGCTGTTCAGGAAGGATCTGTCTCCTACCTACAGTTTTCTATTTGCCTCAGTGGTGATGTGCTTCGGAAGTAAAGTTGGGTCATTTGACCAACTGAGCCGTGATGAAATCCCAATAGTCCTACAGCTGGTGGATGGGACTACAATGGACATGGCCAAGTGGATTTTTCTGAATTTGAGGAACCTGGTGCAGCAGGAGACACGTCCAGCTACTGTTCGATACCCCAGGTTTCTGAGCCTCATCTTCAAGCACATTTGTGGTGAGCATCTGCACAACTCTCAGCCTTTACTAAAGACTGCTGCATTCCCTGTAATAGGGAATAGAGTTTTCTATACACCTGTTCTCCCAGATGAGCCTCCTCTGTCAACACCAATGAGGAGGTTGTTAGGATTGGTGGAAGGACCCTCTGATGTGAGGGTTGATCCTGAAACTGCTCCCAAGAGAAAAATCCAACGCCAGGTCCAAGATGGTTAAAAGGACCCTGGCAACCACTGAAGCTGGGCCTGTCCCCAAGAAGGCCAAAACAGCTCAGTCTGAGTCTGCTTCCTTAGCCTCTGTGGCTGAGGGGGAGCAGGCTCCTCACTCTGGTTCATCCGTTGAACCTGAAGCTTTTGTGGCTGGTGCCTCTGTGGCACCTGAGACCATGGAACAGGCCAACCCCACTGTTCCTGACCCAGTCTCACACCCTGTCCAAATAGAACCCATCACCTCTCCACAATCACCCACTTCATCCATCAAATACCATCGCAAATCACTCGCCAAAAAGAAGACAGCCCAAACAACTAGCCCCTCTGTTCCCTCTCAACAGGGTTCAGTTGAAAAAGAAGCAACCCCTGCTGCCTCTCCTATTTTGGGAGAAGGTTCAGCACAATTGGAGCCTGCTTCACTCCAACCTGAGTCTACCCAGAGTCAACCTAGACCCTCTGGTTCCTCCCAACAGGAACCAGTTGTACAAATGGAGACAGCCACCTCAACTATTCCAGCCTCCCAACAGGCTGAGAATATTGAAAGACAGGAGTCCTCTCCACTCCATACTGCGTCCACACTGTCCCCACCTCATACTTCTCTACACCCTGAGTCTGCACGAGGTGTTCACCCGGCTGGTTTAGACCAACCAGCAGATCAGCCTCAATCTTCTGTTCCCTATGATACAGCTGTTCAACACCAAACAGCTGCTGAGGGACCAACAACCCAAGCTGATGAACCTCAGGGATCATACCATCCCTTTGGTGAGGCTGACCCTTCTGTGCAAATTCCATCTGCAGAATTTACCACTGCTGATGTTGAAATGCATATCTCATCTCCCCATGATGAGGTGCTTTTACACCAAGGCACTGCAGAGGGAACAACCACTGGCCTTAATGAAGGTGTTGCAACACAAGCAGCATCTGAAAGGCCCCCAACATCAACCCCTTCTCCTGATGATGCAGCTACAGCCACTGCTGAGGGACCCTTTGACCCCTTCAAGCTGGGCCACATTACTTTTGCCCAGGCTATGGAGCTTCTCTCAAATGTTCCCCTTCCCTCTCCATCACATCCTCATACACCAGCCTCATCATCTTCATCTCCATCAACCCAATCTAAACAGTCAACCCATACACCTCCCTCCCCTAAAGACCTGCCTTTGAAGGATCAGCTTTCCCTGCTGACCAACAAAGTTGGTTCTCTAGAAACCTCTATGTCTTCTCTCCCCTCTCTTATTTCAGACTCTGTGTCTGAATAGCTTAAGGGAATCTTTATTCTGTTCAAGGATTACTTCCCTGCCACTCCACAACCTGACAACTGTCCACAGCTGCTTGCACTCACTGCACAGCTGCAAAATGTCTCCACCTCCCTATCCTCAATTCTTTCACTACAACAGGACTCTGTGTCCTCAATGACAGCTATTTCTCAACAGATGTCATCTCTCCTAACTTCTTGCAATTCTACTCTTCCTGCCACTCTGGCCGGCTTGAACACACTCATTGGCTCCCTATCCAATTCTGTATCATCAAACTTTGCTGATGTGCAAGATTCTCTTGAACTACATCTTGCACAGCTTCAAAGTTTGCTGTTCACAGCTTCTGATAGGGAAAACATTGTCAAGCTGACCTCCCTTGCTGATACTCAATCCTCTTCTCTTCAAACCTGTCTTCGTTTTAACAGCTTTTGATAGAGGATTCTTAAAGCAAATTATTAGGTTCGCCATGACGGATCTCGGGCCATTGTATCATTTTTTGGGCATTAAAGTTACACGAGACAAAAACGGTCTTTTCTTATCTCAGGATCAATATGCCAGAGACATAATTCATTGTGCCTCCATGACCTCCTATAAGCCTTGTGCAACACCGGTTGTATCTAATCCTAAATTAAGTGCTCATGTCAGAGCACCTCTTCAGGATGGTACCCTATATCGTAGTTTGGCCAGAGCTCTTCAGTACCTAACTTTTACCAGACCAGATATATCGTATGTCGTTCAACAGGTGTGCTTGTTTATGCACGCCCCTCGCGAGCCACATTTTCAGTTTATGAAATGGATCATCTGTTACCTTCAGGGCACCATCGACCATGGGTTACACATTTCTGCTTCATCTAACTAAGTGTTAACCGCCTACTCAGACGCCGACTGGGGCGGGTGCCCCGATACTCGCCGATCCACTTCAGGTTATTGTGTGTTTATGGGGAACAACTTGATTTCTTGGTCATCCAAACGACAAGACACCATTTCTCGTTCTAGTGCGGAGGCCGAATACCGAGGGGTTGCTAATGCGGTGGCGGAAGTCAGCTGGCTACGTAACCTTCTTCTTGGATTGCATGTTTCTGTTATAAAGGCCACTATTGTTTATTGTGATAACGTTTCAGCGGTTTATTTGTCTGTGAACCCGGTTCAACATCAACGAACCAAACACGTGGAGCTGGATATACATTTTGTTCGTGAGAAAGTTCAAATCGGGCATATACGGGTTCTCCACATTCCGTCATCCTTGCAGTATGCTGACATGTTCACCAAAGGTTTTCCTCGGCATCTCTTTCAGACGTTCCCTTCCAGTTTAAGCGTCAGTTCCACACCCGCACAAACTGTGGGGGTGTAATAACGTGTATGTTATCATGTATATATGGTATATATTATGTCTATATTTAGAGACAATCAGTGGCTTAATTATAGTCTTGTATTTTGTATTCTTATCCCTGTATAATGGGATCTTTATTATTGAATGGGACACAAAATCATTTCATACCATAATCACCTTTAGTTCATTTTGCTAAGAAAGTTTGAGAATTGAAATTTGACAGCCATGACAAATGATGAAAGATTATGGTGGTCACTGGTCATTTGCGTGTACTTTGCATATCAGAGGCAATTCTTATGGATCGGATATTTGACATCATATGTTATTGATAAATAAGAAATTTATGAATATAGTCGACCTCAAAAAAGTAAAGAACAAGAAGCTATTTAAGTATTTATTTTTTGATCATAATGATCTATCGATGCGAAATCTGATTAAAACATTCATCAAAGACTTGCCAGAGTTGCAAAATGAATAGAAAGGGTTTCAGTGACTCGAGCGAAGTTTATGGGAAAGCGGTTGCTAATCAAATCACTATGTGTGTGTCGAAGTTTTTTCAAAAAGGAGTTGCTAATCAAATCACTATAAAAGAGAGTTTGGGTGTATACGTTTTGAAGCTTTTATAAAAACAATTGTTAATCAAAATACTACGAGAGAGAATGTGCCTATGCATGTAAGTCTATATAGAAATGCCTACTTATCTGGTAGATTTTCTAGGTTGTTTGTTTACTTATTAATGTAAACATTAAAAGACTCATTTAAGGTAGGTCCATTAAGAGACAAACAAACATAATCTTGGTAACATTTATATAGTTTCAGCCGTTATTTTTCATCCATTCGAGACCAAGATAATAAATAAGCTCTTAATAGTTTCACTAAAAGAAATAATCAAATCGGGTTTGGGAAATTGGATCTTCATTCATCTTATTATTAATGATTATTATCAAACAATACACAAATATAAAACTCTAACAACTCGTTACAATATTACCTTAGCTTATTGTAATACATGTAAATTACATATTACATCATGCTTAATTTATCTTTTTATAAAAAAACATGAGAAAAATAGGATTTTTTTTCTAGAGTTTATTATTAAAAAACCCAACATATTTTCACGTTTTTTTATGTTTTCATCTATTCATGTCAGAAAAGTTCTCAAGTTAATATTTTATTTCCGGTTTAGTAAAATTTGACTACTGGAATCTGGTTTTTCAATTTTTCAAAAATCCGATTTACCCAGTTATAACCGGACTCTAACAGTCAAATTTCACAAAACTAATAAAAGTAACTTAAGAAATTTTTAGAAAAATATTTAACATGATAAAAACAAAAAAAATCATGAAAACATGTTGGTTTTTTTTTTAATAAACCCCTTTTTCAAACTATAAACCATCAAACATAAACTGATCCAACCCTCTAAAGAAATGCTTAAACTTTACTTCCAAGAATACTATATCAAGCAGAATTCGATACGATGATGGCGACGAATAACGCTTCATATGGAGACACTATTTGGAATCCCACGACCCGTAAGACCGACGTCGCTGCTAGGATACAACAATGTGTACGGCATTTGAACAGGTCCTGTCCTATTCTTCAACTTCTTGTCTAAATTCAACGCCTCGATCTTCCTCTCGATCTCTCTAAGGTTTGCCCCGAATCTGTCGAATGCTTCCAACGCCTCGTTATCTGTAGTCCAGTCGGGTGCGTCTCGTTCTCCGAGAAACACCTCATCTGCAGAATGCCTGGATAATATCTCGATCAACGAAATCCCAAGAATGCTTTGAAGTTGGGGAGTTACGGTTTTCAAGAACGCCTTTTCGGTGTTTGTTTCTAGTTCGTCGTAGTCTGTAGTTCCTTCTTCGGGTATGAACCGACGGCTCGTTGCTGGTCGGTTAGGAAGGTAGCCTCCGTAGGGATACTGTCCGAAATTGACTGCTGCGTGGAGCGCAGAAGCAATCCATATGATTATGGTGCAAGACTCAATGAGTTCTTCGCGAGTGTGCATTTTCGGCCACCATTTTTCGTCCTTTTTATCGCCATGGCCTTTGGTTCGAACCTCTTCCCACCAGCCTTGAAGTTCGTTGTCATTCCGTACTTCTTCATCGGTCTCGTAATAGATACATACGTAGTCCTTCACCCATGTTCTTATCGCAGACCATACCTCGAGCCCATCAACCGCAAACGGGTAATCTTCTATAAGAAGACGAACACCATGTCGGGATTCCGAGTCCTCTACAGCTAATCCTCTGATCAAGAAAAAGACGATATCATATTAAAGATCGGAAAAAAGATAGAAAATTACATGTTTTTCTTCGATATACCTGTCGATTAGATCAGCCGGGAGTGCCTGTTTCGTGAAATCCCACTCCTTATACATGTTACACGACAAATCCATGGCGTATTTATCAGGAAAAACCGTTTTCTCAAGAAGTCCACCGGCATTGATGAGTGTTTGGCGGGCTAAAGCGTTAATATTCATCGTATCACGAAAGTGGGGATGCAAAAGCTTGAGAATCGGATGAAGGACGCTTAGCTGCCTATTTGTTGCGATTATGAACGGCTCTATCGAAGCATGCGTATGTAGCCTGCAGTGAAACTCTATTAGAACTTATTCCAAAGTTGTTTGGATTTGCTTTTGAAAAATTATTGTAGCGTTTTGGAAGCTGATAATCAAATAATAACTGTAATATCAAATGTTGCTGGAAAATTAGTGTTCGGCTTAGCTTTTGCTGTCTGCTATCACAATTATCAAATAATCAGTTTTTAAAGTGTTTAAATTTGCGTTTTATCTTGTAAAATTACCAAATAACCAATAATTAAGCAAATAATCAAATATTAGGCAATGCAATCCAAACATGCAATCGTTTTTTTTTTTCACTTACCAATGACAGACAAGTTGATGATAGCCCGAATCGTTTACGTTAGCATACGCTTTTGCCAACAGCCAAATCGTGCCTTTTGCCCCTTCGGATGCCGGTGTGTGTACAGTACTAATAGTTCCGGCTTTCTCACCATTCGGATGTGGTAAGCTTAATTCAATTGCTAATGGCTTCAACGTAACATCGTTTTGCAAAAACAGTACGGTCCGTGTGGCGTACGTTTTGGTCGCAGTTTCGTTAATGCCTCTCAAATACGGCATCAATGGATCATGGTGATCTAATATATATAGCCTGTTGTTCTTGATTGCCTGAGACAATTATAAACCGTTTGGCTCACATAATAAAATTTACAGAAATCAAAATTTACTATAGTGTTTTTGAACTTTTGAATTACAAAAATAATGAACAATACTTGCATAAAGTTTTTATGTTTGAAAACAATCGACTCCAAAGTCCAAATAACCGATCAATAATCATTACCTCTGATACGCTGAGTCCATCCAACTGATCTTTTATGTGGTCCTCGGTCATTGTACTGTTTTGGTTGCCGAACTTCTTGGGGTCTAACTTGCTAGTCGGAGGGAACTCCTACGAGTGAGAAAATTTAACCGATCAGTTCAAGGGTGCAACCGTCAGAACTGAACTGTAAAACCAAAAAACTGTACCGGAACGGACACCAGATGGTTCTCGGTTCTCATTTTATTGATTTTTTTAGTCTCCACTCGGTTTACTATTTTTCTAAAATATTGGGAAAAATAATGAAACTAGAGATACTGGACACGAACATACAGTTCGGTTCTTGGTTTTGATTTAATTGATTATTCGATTCTGGTTCGGTCCTGTTTGATATTCACACTTCGCATAGCCCCTATGCAAATGTATGTCGCCGAAAAGACGACAGTTGCTTGGAGGCAAAAAAAAGTATGTTGCCAGAAAGACGAAACTTACTCGGAGGCGTCGGATCACGACAGGGTTTATTCCTGCCAGCAATTCTCTTCCAAATTCTTTGTCTGTCCTCCATGCCGATTTATCCTCTGCTCAAATGATTAACGAAATATGAAGTTAGATCGAATTCGAATAGATTTCATCATCAATTCAAGTTAAAGATGTTTTCATTCATTAAAGTACCTTGGATTACTTGCGGGACTGGGAATTTCGACAACTGCTCCCCATCAGAACGGAAAAGTTCCCTGAAGAACTCGAACGGGATTTTTTCTCTGATGCTTTCAAGGAAATTGGATTTCGGTATAGTAAGCCCACCTTCGTAGAGCTTAAGTACGTCCTCAAAAGACGAAAACTCGTTGAATTTGTTGCTTGATATAGCATCAAACTTATGTTTTAGAATACTTTCAAGTGTGCCAACTATCTCGTCCGAAATTTTGTCCAATACAGCCTCGAAACCCGGTAGTAAGCCCTGAGAAACTAGTTTTACCCCATAAGCATAAACATCTCCCATCTTCAAATGACTGAATCGTTCGTCCCTTGGGACATAAATCGCTAAACTCTGATATAATGGGATCCTACTTTCCATGTTCGGATCTGTAGCGAGTAGCGACCCAACAAAGTTTTATCATCACACAACGTACTAATTCGAAAGTATATATCTCGCCATCTATTCAGACTTTCAAGGTCAAACGTAGTATTTTCAATATGCAAAATGAAGTGGTTTTCGTAATAGATTTAGTACCAAGACATCTTACATTATAGAGTTTCGATATAGTTTGTCGTTCACTTCATACTATTTTCAAAATTCATCGAATCGCCAAGAATTTCGACATGAAATTTAACTTGATTTGACCTTAAAAGTCAAACTGCAGCATATGTATCACTAGTATAGAAATTTTAATGAACTTTTAACCTGTCTTTGATAGAGATCGACCCGTTCTACACCTACGAGGATACGGGTATTCAGAAGTCCCTCCAAGAATAGGACGGACTAGTTCGGATCCCTTATCCGGCTCACTCAAATCGTTGTAGACATCATAGTCGTAGACCCTGTCCCATTCTTCACGTTTTCCGGTTCCATTTCCTCTTAGCTCCTCCAATTCTTCCTCTCGATAATGGCGTAACGCATCTGGTGTTTTGCCTGGAAGGTATGTCTGCAAGAAAAACGACACGTAAAGTTGCCAATTTGACAACCAGACAGACAGTTAGCCGTTTGACAGTTTCCTATTTACATGCTTAACTATGGCATACGACCTTTGGTAATAAATGGGATTTAAATCCACTTCCACAGGTAATGGAATTATTAAAAGATCATTAATACATTCTTTAACTGAACTACTGAAGGGTTTTTTATTTACTTGTTAATAGAATCATTAAAAATGATGATAATCATTCACAGGTAAACTGGCCTTTTACCAAATAAAAAGCCAATGATGAGTATATATTTACCTGATTAGAGAAGAAAACTCGATATCGTTTTTCGTAATGTTCTTCGGGATACACCCACGAATTGCAAATGAAATGAACCCGACCATAGTTCGGAACATGGTCTAATGTGAGTGTCTTAAGGTAGAATTCTTTGTGGTGCCTGTTAATGATCAAGAATGCCCCTGGAACCCCGATTTCTTCATCCCAATCGAAATCTAATTCGAAAGTCGAATCGCCTGTCGTTGAAGGAGTGATCACTGTACTAGTCCAGTTCTTCAAGTGTGCCTCTTTTCCAAGCTTTCCCCTCAATCCCCTAACTTAAATTACAAGTTTTAAATAATCAGAATCACACAATCAGTTTCATTAATTACTTTTAAAAGTAGGCTATTAAAACAGTAAGCACTTAATCACTCCTTGATCAGGAACTAATCAAGTTGTAAGGTAGAACCCATCAAATGATCTCTGTGTGATGTTTACCAAGACTGGACCAAAAAACTGACAAACCTGAGCGTAAGTGATACCATCTAGTCTAATTTTTTGTTCTGGTTTTTAATTTTTAATAATATTTGGTTTAGGTTTACGAAGACTGGACCAAAAAACCGACAAACCGAACCAGAACCAGTACCATTTAGTCTGTTTCCAGTTCCGATATTTAATAATTGTTTATTGAGGTTTATCAAGACTGGACCAAAAAACCGACAAACCGGAACGGAACCGATACCATCTAGTTTGATTTTCGATTCCGGCTTTTAATAATTTTTGGTTGAGGTTTACCAAGACCGGACCAAAAACCCAACAAACGGGACAGGAACCAGTACCATCTAGTTTGTTTTTTTAGTAATTTTTGGGTTGAGGTTTACTAACACTGGACCAAAAAACCGACAAACCGGACCGCAACCGGTACCAGCTAGTTTGATTTTCGGTTCCCCTTTTTTAATAATTTTTGGTTGAGGTTTACTTGACCAAAAAACCGACAAACAGAACCGGAACCGGTACTACCTAGTCTGATTGTCGGTTTCTGTTAATAATTTTTGGTTTAGGTTTGCGAAAACAGAACCAAAAAACCGATAAACCGGACCGGAACCAGTATCATCTAGTCTGATTATCGGTTCCGTCTTCTAATAATTTTGGTTGAGGTTTATCAAGACCGGACCAAAAAATCAACAAACGGGACAGGGACCGGTACCAGTTAGTCTGATTTTCGATTCCAGTTTATAATAACTTTTTGGTAAGGTTTATGAAAACTGGACCAAAAAACCAACAAATCGGACGAGGACCAGTACCATCTAGTCTGGTTTTCAGTTCCGGGGACCATAAAACCAACAAACCGAACCGGAAGCATTTGGTTCTCTGTCTACTTCGGTCCGGTTTTATATAAACCATTCAATTAGTACTACTAATACCATCTGATTTGGTTTTCGATTCCATTTTTTCGATCCGGTCCAGTAAATTGGGAATTGATATGTCGAAGGATTTAAACAATTCATTTGGGATTTGGATTTTGAAATACTTCATTGTCATGTTTGGATTAAAAATCAAATAAAATGATTTAGCTCATTTAAGATTTCATATTCCTTACTTCTCCACATTTCATAATTCATCCATCCCCTAAAGATTTCAAAATCCTATCATTTTAAAGTCAATCATTTTAAATTCATTCAATCCAAACGGCACGTTGGAGTGTTGTACGGTACAACCTGTTGAGTTTCCAATAAGGCAATCACCATGGCTGTGTAGGGTGTAGTGGTGTTTATCAAAACCAGTAAAATGGGGATAGTGACAGCTTTATTAACTTGTACCGTACAACCCAATTAAGCTACCAATTGAATTATTGATTCATCAACAACCATTATTGATGCTACCAATTAAGATACTAACTTACTAAGAACCTCGGTTCGGTTGCATAATTGCATCTCATCGGTTTTATGATCCAATTCCAACTTCTGCAAATCTGCTACAATGGCCCACTGTGATTTTCAACAGCTTAAAGAGTTGTACCCTACAACCCACTAAATCATTTCTTTGAAACTTTTCTGTCCTTTTTTAAAAGATAAAATGTTTATTATGAAAAAAAAACATATTTTACGGTTTTTACATTTTTTTTAATATTTTAATTTTTTCCAGAAAAATCCAATTAACTCTATTTTTTCTGGTTTTGTGAAATTTGATTATTAAAGTCAGATTATAATTTGTAATCCGGGTCTTTTACAACCCGAAAACCGAGTTCTAATAGTTAATTTTTATTGAACCATAAATAAAAATTAACTTGAAAGTTTTCTGAAAAAAAAATATGAAAAGACGAAAACGTAAAAAAAAACATGAAACCTTGTTGGTTTTTACATAATAAACCAAAAAGAAACAATTGTCTTAAATAGAGAAAAAGAAGAAAAACATAGAAAATGCAAGAGATGAAAGAAAGAGAGAAAAAAAATAGAAAAAGTAGAGTTGATATTCATGTGATATGAGGAGAGATGTTAAATAATAATTGCAAATAAAATTACCCAGAGAAAAAAAAACCCATAGGGGATGAATCTGCCATGGTGGTCAAACACTTGATTTTCTACAGCTTTAAAAGGTTGTACTGTACAACCCTATAAAGCGTTTCATTTGTCAAATGATAATTTGATACGAAAACCGGCAAATGAATAGGTAGTATGGTTTTGTATACCATGATATAGATTGTAACACATTGTTTTAACCTTTAGTAGAATCATTAAGAGGTTATTTTACATTTCAATGACTTCTTAATGATTCCATTAAAAAGTAACCAAACCATAGGTTGACTTAATAAAAACATTTCAACATTAATATTTATAATATATAGAAAATAATAATAATAAAAAATGAAGATTAGCTCATTTGGTACGAGGGCGATATGTAATTTGGCTCAAGGGGGAACTTCAGAACTTAATTTTCTCACCTAAATTTCAACTTGCATCCGATGGAAATCGAACTAAATGAATAGTTTAGGAGACAACCGTTCAAAAATAAAAAATAAAAAATTAGAGTTTATATAAATTTAGTTAATTAATTATTAATTAATTAAGTTAAATTTATTTGAGTAGATTTGATTTGATTTAAATTTAAATTTAAATTAGATTGTAGTTAATGAGATGAAAAACTAAAAAATGACAAGTGGAAACTAACGGAAACATGACAAGTGGCAAAACGTGAGTGTTTGGATTACAATGGTTAATAAGTAATTATTTACATTTTATAATTAAAGGTTAATTGCGTCAAAATGTAACATACTGTCACAGTTTTTTCAATTTAGATAATACTAAATTTTTTTCTAATTAAGGTAACATACATTCCAAATCAAGTCAATTAAGGTAACCTTATCAGACTGAAAATGTAAAAATTACTGACGTGACAGTTTCTTTGTCCAGTCAGTATTTTTTTTATAGAAATGACAGTTTAATTGTTATATGATGTTACTATTTTCTGCAATTTAAAAATACCTTTTGATAATATCTTGTTATTTTGAGCAAATTTAAATATAATTATGCAATATTAGAAATTAAAAAAAACTGATGACTGGATACAGAAACTGTCATGTCAGTAATTTTTACCTCTTAATCTGATACGGTTACCTTGATTGACTTGATTTGAAAAATATGTTACCTCAAATAGAAAATTTTTTAGTATGTTACCCAAATTGAAAAAACAGTAACAATAGATTACCTTTAAAAGTAATTAACCCTATAATTTCATAAGTTAAAATGTAACTTATCTGTTTAATAAATAATTATTTGGTTATTTTAAAAATTCAAAATGCAAATCGAAACACTTTAAAACTGATTATTTGATAATTGTGAACAAACAACAAAGTTAAACCAAAACTAAAATACTAACCGTACTTTTGTCATAGCTATTAGCTGATTATTAATTTGCAAAATACCGTAATTTTTATCAAACGCAAAACCAAACACCTCTTGGTTATTCTACAAGCTAAAGCGTCAACCACTAACCCGTTATTTGATAAAGGCAATAACAAATACCACAAATTAAGTTTTTGTTACAAATATTACTAGTATATTACCCGTGTGCTACACGGAATAGTAGATAATTTGTTTTTTCAAAACTATATATATCTGAAAAATTATTACAGAAACTATAAATAAAATAACAATATTATATTGTTAAAGTGATTATAGAAAATATATAAAGTGGGTTAAATTTAAAATACATAACTAAAATTAAATAATAAGCAAAAAAGAAAAAAAAAATATAGAATAAGTTTATTATGAAAAAAACCAACATGTTTTCATGTCTTTTGCGTTTTCGTCCCTTCATGTTATTTTTTTCATAAAAAACCTTAAGTTATTCTTTTCTTTTTGGTTTAGTGAAATTTGGACATTAGACCTCGGTTATAATTTGTGAACCGGGTTTTAAAAACCTGAAAACCGGGTTATAATGTCTAAATTTCACTAAACCAAAAAGAAAAAAATAACTTGAATACTTTTATGGAAAAAAATAACATAGAGGGAACATAAAAAACATGAAAATATGTTGGTTTTTTTTTTCATAATAAGCCCTTATAGAATCCAAGAAGTTTGGATAAAAAGCCAACAATAGACGTGAGTTGTAGACTCAAATTTAAATTTGAAATCCAAATAATAGAAGTTATAGACTCAAATTTAAATTTGAAATCCAAATTAATAGGAGTATATATTATTTCTAAAGTAATTTAATTAATGTAACTATTAAAATATTATACACGTGTCGTATCCACGTTATGCCAAATGGCATTCTAGTTAAGTGTCATGTGGCATTTAGTTACTCTTTTAATAGTATAGATAGATATGATTATTAGTTACAATTTTCTAGTAGATTCGGAATGAACAGACAAGTTGATTTTCAACAACTTTAAAGAGTTGTACTGTACAGCCCACTGAAGCATATCATCGACACTTTCATATCCCCAAAGGGGATGAATCTGCCATGGTGATCACTGGTCAAGGTCAACACTCAACTGTGATTTCGAAAGCTTCAAAGGGTTGTACCGTACAACCCACTAAAGCATTTCATGAATCTGCCATGGGGATGGTGGTCACCGGTCAACACTCAACTGTGATTTTTAAAAGCTTTAAAGGGTTGTACTGTACAACCGACTAAAGCATTTCAGTAGTCAAATGAAAACAGGCAAATAAATGGATTGAAATACCAGTAGATTCGGAATGAACAGAGCTGACGAGTTGCAGGGAGACTTTCCGGCCAAAAACCTCGTCGGCGATGGTAGAGACCGAGTGATTGTTCATCAAAACAACTGTCGCTTTCACCTTATTATCTTCAACTTTGATTCTTTTTCTCCGGTCAACGTCAGCCATGGCAGAAGATTACTACGAGCTTCGTTTTCTGATCTGTTTGTTTGACTGTAAAGCTAAAGCGAAAGGGTGTTTCGTTGTGGAATTTAGGTGGGTTTCGATTGGTTGTTTGGTGGAAAGAGAGAGAATTTGATTGATATCTATAGGAGAGAGAGATTACAACGTTGATGACACTGAAGCTTCCCTGCCATATATATATATATATATATATATATATATATATATATATATATATATATATATATATATATATATATATATTGACGTTCAATTGAGAACTTTTGTGCATCGGGGCACCTCGAGGCACTTTTGTGCATAAGATAATCTAACAAGGGTGCACAAAAGGCATTTAGGAAAAACTAAAGATATGGTAATTAATTTATTTTTAAAAATCATTAAAAGATACTTAGGAGTTACATTTTGAATTAAAATCTCATAGTAACTAAATTCCTCATTTTCCTCCCCATTTCTCTCTCTCTCTCTCTCTCTCTCTCTCCCCCTCTCATTTTCTCTCTAATCGTGTTCTTCATGATTTTGATGGTCATGATGATTTGAAGACGAAGATTAACGATGAACAACGATGATGATAAACATGAACAAGAGATGTAACCGATTATGATTGTGAAGAACACGATGCATAGATAGATGATGAAGGATTAATAATGATGATGCATAGATGGATGATGAACAATGACGATGCATAGATGGATGATGAACAATGACGATGCATAGATGGATGATGAACGATGAACAAAGAAAAATGATGATGCATAAATGGATGATGAACAATGACAATGCATAGATGAATGATGAACAAGTTAAACACGATGCATACATGAATGAAAAAATATGAACGACGAACACGATGCATAGATGAATGATGAACAAGTTGAACACGATGCATAATGAATTTGTGTATTTTTTTTGTTAAATGCATCTTTTTTGAACACGATGCATAAATAAACACGATTACGATGAAATGCATCGATCTCTTTCATCTTTTTTTGAATTTGTGTAATTTTTGTTAAATTTAGAAATGTATCAATTGAATTTATTTAGCATTTATTATTTGATTATTTGTTGAAATATTAAATTTAATGAGGTGTGCACATTCCCCAAAATGCCCTTCTTAGTTTTATTCTATAATGCACAAGATGCATCAAATTGTCCAACTATTTACCCTTTTGCCATTAATCTAATCCATACAATTTTTTGATCTAATGGATGATATGGGTTCTTTTGTACCTCGGTGCATAAAAGTTCTCAATTGAACCTCCCTATATATATATATATATACTTAGGATCTTTTGTGAACACTTTATTCGTTGTGAACATTGTGAACAACCATAAAATAGCTTTTAAATCTTATGAATCTCGTTGAAAATACTACCGAACCCTTCTATTAACTCATTAATCTTATTGGATCCTATGGATTTTATTGAATCCAATTAATTTGTCGAATCTCATGAATCTTGTTGAATCTTATGCATCTTGTGCATCTTGTTATAAAAACTACGTACTATGAACCTTTTGAATGTTCTGAATCTTAAATAGACACTTCTATGAACCTTTTGAATCATATGAATCATATTACAAACACTTGTTGATATATATGAATGATTATATGTATTTTTTTTATTTGTTCACAACGAATAACTTGTTCACAATGGATCCCATCCCTATATATATATATATATATATATATATATATATATATATATATATATATATATATATATATATATATATAGTTCGAGAGACTACCATTCGTTATGTTGCGCATCAAAGTTACACCTTTAAAAAAACATAAACATGTTTTAATAAATATTATAAAGATAATATGTAAATTCCATATACTTCTTGTACACTTATTTGATCATTCACATTACTTAATTGACCATTTAGAATACATAAATGATCATTCACATTACTTAATTGACCATTCACATTATTTAAATGATCATTCACATTATTTAATTGATCATTCACATTATTTAATTAATCATTCACATTACATAATTGATCATTCATATTACTTAATTGACCATTCACATTACTTAAATGATCATTCACGTTACTTAATTAACCATTCACATTACTTAATTGACCACTCACATTACTTAAATGAGCATTCACATTATTTAATTGATCATCCACATTACTTAATTAACCATTCACATTACTTAATTGATCATTCACATTACTTAAATGAGCATTCACATTACTTAATTGACCATTCACATTACTTAATTGACCATTCACATTATTTAAATGATCATTCACATTATTTAATTGATCATTCACATTACTTAATTAATCATTCACATTACTTAATTGATCGTTCACAACACTTATTTAACTATTAATATTTCTTGTACACTTATTTGATCATTCACAATAATTATTTAACTATTTACAATTCTTTTATAATTATTTGATCGTTCACATTACTTAAATGATCATTCACATTACTTAATTGATCATGATCATTACTTAAATGATCATTCACATTATTTAATTGATCATTAAATTACTTAATTAACCATTCACATTACTTAATTGATCGTTCATATTACTTAAATGATCATTCACAACACTTAATTGGCCATTCACATTACTTAATTGATCATTCACAACACTTATTTGATCATTCACATCAATTATTTGACCATTTACAGTATTTATTTCATCATTCACAATAATTATTGGACTTTTACACTTCTTCTACACTTATTTGATCATTCACAACACTTATTTGATCATTCACAATAATTATTTGATCATTCACACTTTTCTAAACTTATTATAAATGATCAAATAATTAATGTGAATGATCAAATAAATATTATGAATGGTCAAATAATTCTTGTGAATGATCAAATAAGTGTTGTGAATGATCAAATAAGTGTAGAAGAATTGTGAATGATCAAATAAGTGTTGTGAATGATCATAAAAGTGTTGTGAATGATCAAATAAACGTAGAAGAAGTGTGAATGGTCAAGTAATTATTGTGAATGGTAAATAAGTGTAGAAGAACTGTAAATTGTCAAATAATTATTGTGAATGGTCAAATAATTCATGTGACAATCAAATAAGTGTTGTGAATGATCAATTAAGTAATGTGAATGGTCAATTAAGTAATGTGAATGATCAATTAAGTAATATGAATGCTCAATTAATTATAAAAGAAGTGTAAATTGTTAAATAATTATTGTGAATGATCAAATAAATGTCGTGAATGATCAAGAACGTGTAAAAAAATTGTAAATAGTCAAATAATTCTTGTGAATGATCAAATAAGTGTTGTAAATGAACAATTAAGTAATGTGAATGATCAAATAAGTAATGTGAATGATCATTTAAGTAATGTGAATGGTCAATTAAGTAATGTGAATGGTCAATTAAGTAATGTGAATGATCATTTAAGTAATGTGAATGCTCAATTAAGTAATGTGAATGATTATTTAAGTAATGTGAATGGTCAATTAAGTAATGTGAATGATCAATTAGTCAAATAATTATTGTGAATGATCAAATAAGTGTAAAAGAATTGTAAATAGTCAAATAATTCTTGTGAATGATCAAATAAGTGTTGTGAATGAATAATTAAGTAATATGAATGATCAATTAACTAATGTGAATGATCAATTAATGTGAATAGTGAATTAAGCAATGTGAATGGTCGCTGCAATTACGAAAATACCATTCCAGCTTAAAAAAAAGGGGAGGCGCATGGAGTTTCATTTTTTGATCACAACCATTGATTTATTTAATCTTGTGGCTTTGGATGGGTACCCTTCGTACACTGGATTTTTAAAGGGACTCTTTTAAACATATGTATGTAATAGGTTCTTCTAAGAAGCTAAATATTTGTGAGAACCTAAGAACTAAAGCATAGTTTTTAAAAAAAAAAAAAATCTCTCATATTTATATATTCTTTTTTTTTTTCTCCATTCACTTTCATTTCAACCCTAGAAAAAAACCACGTCATCTGTCATCTCTCTCTTTCTCTCTCAACCATAGAAATTTCATTGCACCCGCCGCCGCCACACCACCGTCGTCGCCGGACTTCCGCCGCTACCACGATCTCGAAGCCACGATGATCTCTTTCTTCCCCTTTTATATCTCTCATGATTTTGGAAGTCGGATGGTCAAGAAATGACGATTTGGAAGTCGGATGATCGAGAAATGATGATCTAGAAGTCCAGTCAGGAGATGAAGATTATTTGTATGATATTATATTTAAAATGAATGTAATAGTTATTAGATGTTTTTTGTTAAAAAAGTTTTTGTTTATGATTCACAAGATTAATGGGTTTTTTTTGTTTAAAATGTGTTTTTGATATATTTTATATTAGTTGTATACCAAGTGTTAGATATATTTGAATAATAAACTGGATCAACCATATTGCTAAATCATTAAAATAAACCATAAAAGAACTCATATCTGAATCCATTGATATCGTCTTCTTTATGCGGAAACCTGACGACGAACTGGGTTGTGAGAGTCTTTCTCACCTAAAGCCTTAATGTTCTAGACCGAACATCAGATCTCTGATAGATGGAGATTAGAGATCTTAGGGTTGCTTTAGGGTATTGGGGACCCTCACTATATATAGAATGGGATTTAGGGTTACCATCAAACTCTAAAGCCCAATAATATTAGTTTATTAATTAATAGTCCAATAAGTGTATTAGAGATAAAGCCCAATAATTTAAACATATAATCCCACTAAATAGAAATTTTAACAATCTCCCACTTGGGCTTATAATGTTTAAAATTGTATTACAAATATCTTTAGGCGTGCGTCTGTAAATTTATCTTTTAGACTTATGTAATCAATCTGGTTCACCATATGTGCCAGTGATGGAACCAACACAGCTTTTATCACTATACTATAAAAGTGACTAAACCAAGATGATCACCATACAAACACATTTAATGACATAGATCAAGTGAGTGGATTGAAGAATACATAAAACTTAATTACGTACTTTCAACTGGTCCAACTTCAGTCTTAAATGAGATCTGATCACATTCCTTATTGCAATGCAACCATTGCACATAAGTGAGTTCAGAAAGAAATTAAAATCATAACCTTTGTTCTGCAGAAAACTACAACAATTCACAATGAAACATTAAGAACGACCTTAAATTGACTCCCACTGAAACAAGGCTACATCTGTAATAACACTTACATGAGCAACATGCTCACGAATACCGTTGGTGTTAGACTTCTGGTTAATGAGTCTGCTAGCATAGATTTTGTTCTTATATTTATGTGAAAAATTGTTTATCCAGAACTCTCTCTTAACAACTAGAAACTTTGTAAAATTTCTATTATTGTCGGAATAAAGCACAACTGATTTATTATCATGGTAAGTCTTTAGTGGTCTTTTAATGCAATTAATACTTGCAACACCATGAAAAAAATTTCACAGCCATAATCTTTTATTTGATGTCTCGTAATAAGCAATGAATTCTACGATCATGTTAAAAAGAGATACAAGAATCTAATTACCAGAATCTTGTACTTTTACTCTCACTGTTAAACATGATGCAACCAGATGTAGAATAACTGCTATTTCAGCATCCAGTAAAATCAAAGTCAAAAAACCAAATGATCTCAACATTTTCGACGTTCATATGTGAGCATGTGTATTTTGTTTTCTATAAATAGCACATCAAATGCTTAAAATCTTTTGTATCTTATTTCTTTCAAAAATAGTTATTTGAACACTAAAATTCTTTTGGGCTTCAAGTTTACAACCTTTCATGTTGAATCTACTCGAAACAATATCGATATAGCTCTTTTGTGACAATCCAAGTTGTAACATCCGACACTAAACCAGGTTAGCAACAATGACCTAATCTGCATTTAATAGCCAATTATAACCTAATCAGTGGTCATTAGAAATTAATCAAGTGATTATCAAGGTTTATTAGAAAATTCAACTCAATTAGAATCAAATCCATCGGTGCGATGAATCGGAAAATCAATTAATCCGATCAATTTACGATATGAGGGATTAATTCAACTAAGTACATAATTAAATAATGATTAGTGACACTAATGAAACACTAATACAATTACTTAACATTAATTATGCAAGACTAAAACAATTCATTAAAACAATGCATCCATAAGTATTTATGAAATTACAAGAAAAGGGAAATACAAGAATACATTTTAAAATACTTTTATACAAAACAAAAAATATAAATACATGTATAATACATGTATGGCCGGCCATAGGCATGTGCCAATTATGGGTTGACTTCTATTTTTTAATAATACTTTAAACACAATCATTTTTGTTTAAAAGTGCACACAACCTCCTACCTTCCATGCCTTTCATCATTTGAAAGACCAAAAATTTCTCTATAAATAGAGAGGCATTTCATTCATTTTAATCAGACCAAAAACATCTCTTTTCTCTCCTATTGGATCCGGCCAAAACACACACACATCACAAATTTTTCATTCAAGTGTTCTTGGTCCAAACCTTGCAATGATTTCAACTTCTACTAAAATCATATTCTAAATACTTCAAAGTAAGTAAATACTAACTTATTTCATCTTATATTTATGTTTTTATAAGTCTTGCATAATATATATAATCACCAACAACAACAAGTTTCATAAAAACTCAAGTTTATAAGTTTCTAGTTTTTATTTTTAAGTTGTTTCTTTAAATGTGTTTATGAATATATGAACACATCATAAAAATGTTAATATTATGAAAACAAGTGATATACATGTGTTTTATAACTTTTTATACAAGTAGTCTTTGAATAAACAACAAGAATCATAAGTTATTTCAAGTTTATAAACTGCGGATTTTCGGCAGAATATTTATATCGACTTTGAAAAATCATAACTAATTCATAACTTAACGAAATGAGTTGATTCTTGTCTCAAAAGTTAGATCTATGTCTTAACTATAGATCTGGAAGTTTTCATAATTATTTTGGAGTTTAAAACCTCCAGAAATTATTTGGGAAACCGAAAGTTTGACAGCTCAAAAATGGCCAACATAGGGTTTTTAACAAGCTTTTTCACCAACCGAAACATCTCGAAAAATGACCGTTATTGATTCTAAAAATCTTTTGTATATAGTAGTTTAATGTCCTAGAAAACCAAAGCCTAAGACGTTTTGGAGCTTGGTCAAAAACAGCCTCAAAGTAGGCCGAAAAACCTCTGAAAAAGCTTGAAATATATATATATATATATATATATATATATATATATATATATATATATATATATATATATATATATATATATATATATATATATATATATAAAATTGACGTTTTAAGCGGGTTTTAATTATAAACTTGTAATGTTGGGTGATTTAAGACATAAAAATCTATAAATATATATATTATCATATATTAGAGATATTAAGTCCCTATTATCATTTAGGACTCGATTAATCTCGCTCGGTGCATCATCCATCCATTTACGCTAAAAAGCATTTTACGCTCGTTTTTAGCATCACAAGCTCGGTGAGTCCTCATAGGCCTATTTTCAATATTTATTGGGGTGGAAATACATGCACTGTTTTCATATGGACATCAAAACTGTTTATTTCTTATATGTTGTAAGGTCTTGACACTACAGATCTATCCTAACGCGACACACACCAACGAGAGCGGAATCCTCATTAGCGGCTTGACGGATATAACACTCACACGGAACACGGAGACTACCACGGCGTTGTACAAACACTACCGAACGAACCTACGCGATGATTCTCTCCAAAAACACTCTAATAACACTGATAAACTCGAGATCGCCCTTTTGCTTAATCTCACACAAATTCTGCAAAAGTCCTCTAATGATTCTAGTTAATCCCTATATATAGAGGTCCCTTCAAGTTTGTCATTGGACAAACTCGAATCCAGGCCCAAGGCCCATTCGAGTTTGTCTACATGACACATTCGAATTTACCTCCCATGTTAAATTCGAATTTATCCTATATTCGAATTTCACATGTCCATCTTCTATTTGAATATATGATTTAACTTATGTTTGAATTAATCTTTGGACTTTATGTTTGAACTTCTTGTAATACGTTACATCAAGTTCAAACATACAATCAATAACTATCAAACACATATAAACACATATATCAAACACTAGTTAGTATTCAATACTTTTAGACAAGATCTAATACGACTTAGACTGCTATCGTCACACAGGGTGTACCAACAGACTCCCACTTGACGATAGCTTCTAACTATTTACATTTTGATTAAGAACTAGATTTATTCAAAGTACTGCCAGCATACAATCCTTGCTCAACACATACTTTAACTACATTTTGATACTTTCTAGCCTCATTTTCCATATGTGCATCACTTGAGATTTGATGAGTGTAAAGCACTTGCAGGTCATCCTTGGACAAATTCACTAGATGCAGCGGATCGTACACTCTAAGAATTACTTTTTCTTCAAAGTCCTCCATCACTGCTTCACCAGTTTCACTTTCCACGTACCACCAATTGAGATTTTTCATGACGTTCTGTGGCCTTGGCTTGAGAGGAACTTTCTTCAGACATCTAACTGGTTTATATTGAATTTTCATCCACGGTCTACCAGTTAGAGGGTCAATTCGAGTATTGTCCATTACTCGTTTACCAACCCTTGGATTGAGCCTCTCAAATTTCCTCGACCTCCCTTCTTTTCTAATGATCTTAGCTATAACTTCAGCATAAGGGTCGTCGCCGATATTAATGAGCTCCTTCCATGCTAACGCTTTTATTTCAATTTTTGGCAAGGAATTGAAAGTTTTTTGTCTTCTTCTGAGATACTGGAGACCATCTTTTCGTTTGATAATGAATAGTTGCAGTTCTCGATCAAAGAACCAGCTTAAAATATTTCCCGATAGCTCTCCAGCACCCGGCACGCGTATCATTTTCTTCAGCTAACTCCTTTTTCTCTGCCCTGAACCACAACTTCTTTTTTTCTTCGTTTGTAAGCTCTCTGGCATGCTCTTCAATTGATGATTCAGCATTTAAAGCAGCTTTGACTACTTCTATGTCAATCACACTATTTCCTTCTGTCACGTATGTATCTGTGATAGGATTTTGTTGAACAATGATCTCATTCGCCTCATCATCCTCATCAACATAAACCTCATTATCAGATTTCCAGTCAGCTATATCTTCAGGCACGAACTCACCTTCTTCTAAATCTTGCATTTCGTCCTCGAAATCAAAGCCAAAGTCTAGCGGGTCCTCATCAATATCCATTAACGCTTCAATCATTTCATGTATTTCACTCTCTGTGACTTTTGAGGAACTTGCTCCTCCTCCTTCTGTTCTACCTTGACTAGGCTCCCCCTGAACTTCAGCATATAGAGCAGCAGGAAAATCTACTGGCTCATTCTCTTTTGGTGCACTGGGATCATCGCCCTCATCATCTCCCCCTTGCTGCTCCTCCGGATCCCGACAACTCGTCTCCCCCTGAGCCTTTAGATTTTTCAATAATTGCTCAATTAGGGATCGCATAGATCGAATCTCAGCAGCTTGATCAGCAACAAAAGTTTTAAGCTCCAGATTCTCTTCCTCGATCTTTCCCACAACTTTCTTCAACTCAGCATTCTCTATGTCGACATTGGCATTATGCTTCTGTACATCACTGAGAGCCTTTGTTAACTGAAAGATTTGGACTTGTTGGAATTCAACCTTGCTTCGAAGCTCAGAAAACCTTTGATTATCTGCGAAGGTTGATGATGTGGATGGAATTGATTGAATGGGAGTTGGAATGATCGGTGAGGGGATGGATGTTTGAACAGGTGGTGGTGGTGGTGGAATGGTTGTTTGAACGGGTGGAGGTTGAGGTATTTCTGGCTCAGAAGCTGAGGCTGATGAAGCTCCCTGTATGAAGCGATCTCTCTTCGCTCTCTGCCTCGGTATCAGAGGAGCTACTTCTTCTTCCTCAAAATCTGAGTCATCTGACTCCCTTGCAGCTCTTCTCCTTCTAACTCCTTCCTCAATCACAACTAATCTTGATCCATATGTCCCTATGTGGATGGACGGATCTGCGGTCACAGTGTCAGGGGCTTCAACCTCAATGTCCTCAACTTCTTCTGACTCAAAATCAGAAGTTGACTCGGCTTCGCCTTCTGGCGCAGGTTGATACTCATCTATCTGTTTAAAAATATCAACTTCTCCTTTTGGAGGCTCCAAAAGATCTCCAACGAGTTCAGTAGTAATCTCTTCATTTGCATTAGGCCCGGCTGCCCAAATTTCTTCTAAAGTTTCCGCCCGTTGATCATTTCCAGGGGCGACATCTGAAGTACTAGCTTCAGCACCTGATGTACCAGCTTCTACTGGCTCCTGTACTACTACTGGTTCCAGTATTTGACTTGTGGAAGGCCTATCAGCCTGGATTTGTCTCGCAGACGGTCTTTGCCTCCTTCTCTGTTGCTGAGGCCGTGGTTGTGGCGGTTGCTGTTGCTGCTGTTGCTGTGGAACTTGTAAATCCCCTGCCCAGTTGTCACCTTCAGGGACTACAAAATCAGGATTGATCACTGCACCAAAAAGAGGTGCATCCACTGGCCTAGCCAGTCTTCCTCGATGAGCTGAGCAATCTGCAAAAATTCGTTTGTCTATGACAGCAACGCTTTGAATTTCGTTCAGCTGTGGCAGGTTTGGCAGGAAATGTCTGATTAGCATCATTACAAATCTTGGATAAAGCAGAAATCTTTCTATGTCTGGAGCCGTTATTTATTGAACAAACTCGGTGAAGAACGTCTCTGAGAAGCTAAACCTTTGATTATAAACCAATGCTATCATCCCTGACTGAATCTTTGAGACAATGTAATCGAAACCTGCCTTCTTGGCGGCAAAACATACCATAAAAACATGTTCCAAATATCGCCATTGTCCTATAAGTCCGCTCTTCATGAAAGAAGACTTAGCCACGTCCAGGCTATACCCCATTCTAACAAAAGCCACCTGCCTGATTGATAAGGGGAAGTCAATCGGCCCATTCTCTTGTTCTTGAGATCCGAGATGCAACACTCGACGTAACATATCTGCTGAAAACACTAGAGGGTGTCCAGCGACCCTCGTCCTTAATACTGTCGGAGTAACAGTACAGTCCACTTGCAAATGATCCCAAAACTGACGAACGTAAGGGATGACGATCTGAATATTATGGGATAGAGCATATGCAATCCTTGATCCATTCAAAAAATCCACCATCTGGCGGTAGGCTTGAGCCTCTGGAATCGCATGGTCAGAAGAGATGACCATGTTATGCTTAGGAACAAAAATTCAATCAGCCATGTCTGCACAATACAGCATATAAGATATTAGAATTATTAAAAAGAAATAAACTTGTTTAAATTCAAATTTGTTTTATTTTGAACTTGTATAAGTACAAAATCTAACACCTATGAATTTCTACAAGTTAAATTTTAAGCAAATAATTCGAATATAATATTAAATTCAAAGACACATTCGAAACTATCCTTAATTCGAATTTAATGGCATCTTCGAGTTTAGTGACAAACTCGAAGCCTCTATAAAATTCGAAGGAGTCGAAACGGATAACAACAAAAATCCAAGATTTTAACCATTTTAGACTTAGAAAATTACATTCATTAGTCCCTAATAGGTTCTAATCAAAGATATTTGTGGTCAATTTGATGTTTCACCGGTTCAAAATTTGTTATTTTGAAATACAAACTTTCCACCTTCAAAACTTCAAAATCCATTAATTTTGACTTAAATGGAGTCTAAAACCACCTAAATCTTGTATAATTCACTTGATTATACCTAGATTTGCTAGTAGAATCGAACCCAAACGAACAGAAACTCGACACACAGTATGAATCTCGAAAACGGTAAACTCGAAGACAAACTCGAAGTAGCGCTCAGTAAACTCGAAAGAACAAATTCGAAAGTAGGTGAGTTATGACCATCACTGTTGACCTATTTATACCAACTTCCTTCGAGTTTGTGACCTTTCTCGAGTTTACTGCCAAACTCGAGGCCTTGCCAAATTCAAATGTGTATTCGAATTTTTCTTAGACTCGAATTTAATCTGAAAATTTTGAAATTTTCGAAAATCTTTGAAGTAAATTCAACATTTTCAACTTTTTCGAGTAACGGAATAAACTATGCAAAATCTTTTACCCTAAGCACAAGATTTTTACACAATGTTTATTTTATTCAACTAGGAATGCACCCTCAGTAATTTTGACCTTTTACCTAAGTAAAAATAAAATAAAATAAAATAAAATATAAATAAAAATAAAAATAAAAATAAAATAAAATAAAATAAATTTAAAATTGTGAACAAAAATTAAACTTAGACTAATCTATATTATTTAAAAATTTACAACCTATACTTAACACTTAGAATATTTTTGACGAGTATTGTCAAAGAAAGGTTCAATCAGATAGTGGTGTCAAATACGCACTTTCAGTATTCAAACATTCACACTTAGGAATTTTTGATTCCTTTTATTGTTTGTCGTGACATACATTTCTAGCCGATTGTTGGTATTATTTTCCCTTTAAACATGTTACATTTCGGAATATCCCTTGGCCTTTTTATTTATCATGAAATTATCCTACGTGACTCATATATAGACATACTTTTATGATTAAGGCATACACATAATGATTATAACTTTTTGGTATTTGCAAACTTTTGTTAAAAGGCAAACATCGGACACAGGTCTGTATTTACATACAACAGAGTGTCTTAGTTTGTCTTAAGGTTAATTTTTAAAGCTAGCAAGACAGTTGTGACAGGTCTGTACCGACGTACAACAGAGCGACTTATCTTGCTAACCCGGATCAAAACAGAGGCAACAGGTCTGTACTTACGTACAACAGAGTTACTTGTTTTGAATCTCAATTCAGTATCATGATTTTTCTATTCGTTCCATTTCTGTAAGATGTATCTGATGTTACTATACATCCCCAGAAAGTTTGCATACCTCATTTATATCAAAGTCTGTATGTCTCTAACATAAAAATTAAGACCAGTTGGTCATACATCTAAGTTAGTGACACGTCTGACTCTTTCTTGAGTATTTCATTAGCCTTGAGATTCCCTATATGTATTATGCCTACTAACATATCAAAACCCGATAAAGTATGACACTTAGAATTTTAGATGCATTATGTGTGAAAGCTAAACACTTAGAGTTTGTATTAACTATGCTAATTTTCTTCACTTTGAACCTATGCATCTAAGACTTAACTCATTTTCTGAATATTCTCTTTTTTTTTTTTTTGAACTTTTTATGGTTTTCTCTCTTTTTTCTTTTGTTTTTCATAAATAAAATAAGGAAATAAAGTAATCTACGAACTTACTATAAAAGGAAACTATCCTAAGCTACTAGACTTACTATAAAAAGAAAGAAAAACTACTGCTATAAAAAGAAATAGACTCGACTAAGGTCAATTCACTCTGGGTTACGCATTCCATTCAGTTGAATCAAATACTCAAAACGTGTTTTATCAAAAGCTTTGGTAAATAAATCTGCATTATTATCATCCGTTGCTACTTTTACCAGCTTTATTAAATTCTTTTCAGCACAATCACGTATAAAATGATGTCTTATGTCTATGTGCTTTGTTTTACTGTGTTTAACTGGATTATTAGTTATAGCAATTGTAGATTGGTTATCTATCCTAATAGGAGTTTGAGTATAAGCCAAACCGTAATCCCGCAATTGTTGTTGTATCCACAAAACCTGTGAACAGCAACTACCAGCAGCAACGAATTGCTGTTCCTTAAAGCCGTAATCCCGCAATTGTTGTTGTATCCACAAAACCGTAATCCCGCAATTGTTGTTCCTTAAAGCCCTTGAAAGAAGCAAAAGCCAGAAACAAACGAATTGCTTCTAACCTTGCTACTGGCGCGAACACCTCATTGTAATCGATTCCTTCCTCTTGGTTGAAACCCTTTACAACTAACCTTGCTTTGTTGCGAGTGACTATACCCCGATCGTCTCTTTTGCACTTAAAAACCCATTTGGTTCCTATTGCTATTTCCCCTCGAGGTAAGGGAACTAACTCCCACACTTCTAGTTTCCTAAATTGTGAAAGCTCTTCCTGCATCGCTTCAACCCAAAAGTTATCTTTTAGTGCCATTTGCACGTTCTTCGGCTCTACTTGCGAGATGAAACAAGAATAGAGGCAGGTATGAAAGGCCTCGGAGTCATTTATCATCGACAACCACACAGTGTTGTTATTTAAACTACTCCTAGTCCGCACACCCGCATTAGGATTTCCTATGATGCTTTCTATAGGATGGTTCTTGTTGATCCTAGATGTCTCTATCTCGTCAACTCTTAGATTATCTCCTAAATTTGATCCTATTTCACCTAATGGGGGAACGACCTCAGATTCCACATTCTCTTCCTCGTGGACAGTTTCCTCAGAGTTGGAAGTTGTTGTCTGAGTCTGATTCTCATTTGTAGGTGCTTCTGAATCAGTGACTTCTGGAGATCCATCTTCAGTTGAAATAGGCTCGGATGTTGATTGAAATGTGGTCCTCGGAAAGCTATGACCCTCGTCATTTAGATTCAACGTCGCCATATCCTTTTCGATAGTACCTGCATTTTCATCCAAAGGAATGTTAAATGATTCAAACAGTTTGTCATAATCAAATATCCATTCCGGACCTGTTTGGGGTTCATGTGTATAACTTGTAACTTCAATGTTATACACAATCTCTACTGTACCATTAGTTTTGTTAAAAACGCGTTTGTTTGGTGACTTCGGCACATAACCTAGGAAGTATCCTTCGTCAGTCTTTTCACCAAACTTAGGTTGATGTTTTGTTCGCAATAAAGTACATGGTACCCCAAAAGGTTCGAAGCCAGTTAAATTAGGTGGCCGTTTATTTAAAATTTCATAACAGGTTTTGTTCAAAGATTTGACAGTAAGGACCCGGTTTAAAATATGACATGCGGTATTCACTACCTCCCCCCAAAACATGGTAGGAAGCTTTGAATCCGAAAGCATGGTCCTTGCTGCCTCAATCAATGTCATGTTCTTTCGTTCGGCCACCCCATTTTGTTGTGGCTCATAGGGTGCACTAAATTGGCACTATGCCCTTTGATAGGCAATATACACCAATTACAGTGTTTTTAAATTCAGTTACGTTATCACTACGAAGTCGTTTAACCCTAGTTCCATAGGAATTCTCCACTTGGTCTAAGAACCCGATGAGCTTGGAAGTCGTCTCGTCCTTTGTACCTAGAAAGAAAACCCAAGAAAAACGTGAGTAATCGTCAGCAATAACTAAACAAAACCAACTACCACCTATACTCCTTTTGTTGATTGGTCCGAAGAGGTCCATATGCAACAAATCGAATGTGGCAGTGATGGATTCTGAGTCTTGGACTTATGTGCCTTCTTATGTTGTTTGCCCTTCTTGCATGGTAGACACTTATCCTCGAACTGAAAACTCTTCATAGGAACACCTTGCACCAATCCATTTTTCGTTATATAGTTCATTTTTCTTAGGTGCAAGTGTGCCATGCGTCTGTGCCATAGAACCGACTCAGTCTCTGAAGCTTTAGATAACAGACAAATTGGACCCATCGAAGATTCCGGCTTGTTCATGTCGAGCATATACAAGTTATTCTTCCTTGGAGCCCTCATCAGAATCCACTCTTCAGGTATCTTGAAACCCGGTTTTAGCACCAACGCCTCAGTATCAGTGAACAACACTGAATTCTTCTTATCCCAGATTTGAGATACACTAATGAGATTATGAACCAGTTTATCAACGTGATAAACTTGATCCAATTTGATCGTCCCAATAGTGACCACTCCAGTACCCGTGATGTTTCCTCCCTTATTGCCCGCGAATGATACAAATCCCCGATTCCCTCCCTTGAAATATGTAAGTAGACTTCTTTCCCCTGTCATGTGCCTGGAGCACCCACTGTCGACGAACCATTTGTTGTTTAGACCTGTGGTTATCTCCTGCACATGAAAGAAAATAGGTTAGTTATCACGGGGAACCCAAGCCATAACTGACTTGGTAATACCATTCTCGTCCACATACTTAAACTCTTTCAAATACCCATCTCTCCTTTCAGGTGACTTAGGTCTTTGAACTGGAGTTTGTTGTGGTGCCGAGTGATTTAAGTTCACTCTTTGCCTTTGTGTACGCATTTGCTGTGGAGCTCTTGAATAATTACGATTATAATTCATTTCAGACTTATATCCCTGAGCTCTACCCGGTGTGTGATGTCTAACAAGAGTGTGTGACCTAACCGGAGTGTAAGCTCTGCTAGGTGTTGTGCTCCTATATTGTTGTTGTGGTCCAGACCTATATTGATTAATGACTCGATTTGGTGAGTTAGTCCTAATCACTTCTTTTGGTCCACCTTTCACCGGTAGTTGTTTCACAGCCGTTTTTGGTGTAGCTTGCATAGTTTTCTCGGTACTCTGAGAACTACTAGTGCTTGCAACACTTGTACAAGGCTTAACTTATTATGGCTTCCCTGTCTTAGGTGTATTGTCTATTTTCCTATGCGGACAGTTAGAAGCAACGTGCCCCCTTTCGTGACATCTAAAGCAAGACATTTTGTCAATAGACTTTTTGTGTGTGCCCTTTGACTTAGGTGTCTCACTAGTGTCTGGTTCGTATGGTGCATCTATAGTGACTGGTTCATCATCCTGATCATTAAAATCAATTTTGTGTTTTCCTACAGGTGTATCACTAGAGGAAGGCACAAATTTAACTTTCTTAATCCTGACATTAGGATCAGCCACCTTAGGTTTATTTTCCTTTACAGGTTCAGACACTGGTTCCGGTATTTCCTCTAAGTCAACTGATTTCTCAGTTTTCTCCTGAGGTTGAGGTACATAGTTGTCATTAAAAGGCGGAGGACTCTCATGATATCCTAGACCTACAGGTTTTTTAGATTGACGCTGTGCATCTAAAATTTTCTCTAGGTTAAGACTTGAGTTCCTGAACTTTTCAAGTTTACTATTTGCCTCACCTACCTTCACCTTAGACTCAACTAGCTCTATGTCTTTGTTTTTCAGCTCCTTGGTTAATGCCTCAACATGTTCATACATGAGTTCTAACCTAACACACTGTTCGCTCAATTTGTCCTTTAGAACTGTAACATCCTGTGCATCAGCCTTAAGCTTATCCCTAAGATCTTGCTTTATATCTATCAGGCTAGCATTATCAGATTTTAACGTTTCATTTTGAGCAGTTATGTTTTGATGTGATTCTAGTACTAAATTTAACCTATCGTTAGAAGTAGCACACAAAACACACAACTCATGAAAAAGAGAAAAGTTCAGACTTACCTTGGTATGATCTGATTCCACGTTGGCCATCTGAGCGGCAAACTCCAGGAGTGTCTGATCATCTGACTTCTGTATCCACATTGGACTGCTTTCACTCTTACTGTTGTCCCCTGTGATCTGCTCTGCCCCTTCACATCCAGTCTCAGTCACTTCAGCCATAAAGGCTCGAGCGTTCGTTTCTGGATGTGTACTCCAATCATAAGTGCCGTCTAGCTGTCTGTCTGATGTGACATTAGATAACAGACCAGCTATATTTGCCTGAGTGGTTAAAGTACTCGGAAGATATCGCTGTTGTGATTGGTTCTGATACTGTCCATGATTCTGATTCTGTCCTTGATAATTCTCTACCTTCGGTATCTGACACTCTCTAGCGAAGTGTCCTAACCCTTGACAGTTGTAGCATTTTACCTTGGACTTATCGAAGCCAATCCTGTTGTTACTCATATTCAGATTTCTACTCGTCCGTTTGATGAACCTCTTAACTCGTTGAGTTACCATGGCCAGTTGCCATTGTAAATCCATCTCTTCAAGGTCATCAGGGTCTACCTGATCGTAATTCTCATCCTAGAGTGCGGGATCGTTGATTTTGCCATGAACGCAATTTCCGTATGCGGCCACGAATGAAGCCAACAAATTCAGATGGTCTTCAGCCGATTTAGCGCTCATAGGCATCTTCGAATATCCCTGAGATGTAGATGCCGGTGTAGCCTGATGCTGTTGTTCTTCTGGTCTACTAAACCCTAAGAAAGCCCTACCCTGTGAGTCCTCTGGCTCAGCTGGTGACGATGTTTCTCCCGTGAAGAAGGCTGTAGCTGTCTTCATTTCGGCTGCCACTGAAGGTTTTGACTTTCCAAAATACATTGCCGGATTTTGAACTTGTTCATAATCTGTTTCTGCCTTCAGTAACTCAAAATGATACACCCTCAGCGTTCCGACCACATTCTCTAGAGTCAGAGTATAGTATTTATCCTCATCATGCTTAATCAAGGCCACGTACATCGCGCATTTGGCCGGTAAAGCATCCAGAAGCTTATTATTCTTCTCAGTGTCACTATACTCAATATCATGACTGTCTAACTCAGTCAGCAGATGATAGAAACGCGTGATAGTACTTCCAGCTTTTCATCCTTCAATGCTTTGAAGATTGCAAACTGCTGCTTGAGCATCTCCATATGTTTCCTTCTAACCCTCGGGTTACCCTCACACCGTTTTTCCAATGCCTCCCACAGCTCTTTTGCTGTCTTCTGATTCCGGAAAGTGTGAATTATGTCCTGAGGTAACGCCATTCTGATGATAGCGTAAGCACGATTCTCTGCTTCAAACAGCTTTTTGTCATCATCCTTCATTTTAGAATAAGCAACAACCTTTTGTCGTCCCTCAACCTCAGTTGTCGGTGGAATGTATCCGTCGTTGATACAAATCCACATGCGCATATCGCTAAAGCGCGCGAAGTCGGCAAACCGATCCTTCCACCAGTAATAATCTTCAAGTTTCATCAATTTTGGCGGAGTATTTGCTTTCCCGACCTTGTGATCCATTTCCAGAAATCGTTGTAGATTTGTCATTGTTTCAAAGATAATTGAATTTAAACTTAATTAATTTAATTCGAAATTAATTTAAATTAATTCTTTCGAATTTAGGTAAATTCGAATATAATTAAATTTAAACCTATTTGGGATTAAATTCGAGTTAAGTTTTTAAGTCCAATCAAAGTCGAAATGTATGACAAATTCGAAGGTCTCCAAAGTCGAAAGTCCAGGTAAATTCGAAAACTACTCAAACTCGAAACCTAGTTAAACTCGAAGCCCCCTATTCGACTTTAGTGCAAATTCGAAATCCAAAGTAAATTCGAAAAGGCCAAACTCGAAACCACTTTTAGGAAACTCGAAAGGAGCGTATTTTGATCAAACTCGAAAATGAGCAAAACCCTAATTACTCCTTAACAAATTCGAGCGGCAACAAATTCGAGAAACGACTAATAACTCGAGTTTTTCACGTTTTTCAGATTAAATCAATATTTTTACAAGTAAAAATATTGATTTGGATAAAAAACGTGAACTACAACAAAGTATTTCCCGGAATCCAATTTGATGATCTCGAAAAACTCAAAACACACGTGAGATTAACCGTCCAATATCGTCAAGAAACCTAGGATGTATCTTTATGAACACGCAGAACACCCCGTAGGCTCTGATACCACTTGTAAGGTCTTGAGACTACAGATCTATCCTGACGCGACACACACCAACGAGTGCAGAATCCTCATTAGCAGCTTGACGGATATAACACTCACACGGAACACGGAGACTACCACGGCGTTGTACGAACACTACCGAACGAACCTACGCGATGATTCTCTCCAAAAACACTCTAATAACACTGATAAACTCGAGATCGCCCTTTCGCTTAATCTCACACAAATTCTGCAAAATTCCTCTAATGATTCGAGTTAATCCCTAATTATAGAGGTCCCTTCGAGTTTGTCATTGGACAAACTCGAATCCAGGCCCAAGGCCCATTCGAGTTTGTCTACATGACACATTCGAAGTTACCTCCCATGTTAAATTCGAATTTATCCTATATTCGAATTTCACATGTCCATCTTCTATTTGAATATATGATTTAACTTATGTTTGAACTAATCTTTGGACTTTATGTTTGAACTTCTTGTAATACGTTACATCAAGTTCAAACATACAATCAATAACTATCAAACACATATAAACACATATATCAAACACTAGTTAGTATTCAATACTTTTAGACAAGATCTAATACTACTTAGACTGCTATCGTCACACAGGGTGTACCAACATATGTATTACATGTTTGGATCCATCAGCCCTCAAATCATGAACCGTTAATTGCATTTATTTGCAAGCGCGAATATATTGTGGATAGATCTATCGGGAGTCATGTCCCCCATTCGGGTTAGTTCGGGTCGGCTAACAACGAGTGCAAATATATTTAACACACGGTATTACAGTCGGGGATACTGCACAGGGCAAACTCATTTAATTAAGCTTCGGTTGCATGATGGTTTATGTAATACATACATGAAATTTATGATTTTATAAATTCAACTCATCTGATAATATCCATACAACTGATCTTTTCGCGTAAACCTATGAGCTCACCAACAATTTGTTGACGTATTTTAGCACGTATTTTCAGGTGTTTAGGACATGCACATTCCTCGGAAGTATTCCAAGGCTTCCGTTCATTTTGGAGTCGCATCATTTTCAAACTCGGAGATTTACATGCATCTTTCCGGATAAACTAAATCGAGTATTTAAATCTTGGTATTTTAAGAACTACTTCGCTGTATTTTGGTTATGTAAAACAATATTTCTATTTGAAGTTAAATCAATGTATTTTTGAAAACGTCCGTATAGTGGTCGTTCGTTATGATTATGGTTACGCTTCCGCGATGTCACTCTTTGTTGCCAACCGGGGTAACGGGGTGTGACAGATTGGTATCAGAGCCATAGTTATAGTGAACTAGGTTGCATTAGTACCTGGACTATAACTGTTACAAAAACTAAACTTTCTTCAAGAACTGTGAACACATATATGGACCCTGATGACAATAACATGTCGAAATTCACCCCTAGGGAAAGGGTGTGACTAGCACGACGGGAGTCTATCCCGGTACCTGCCCATCAGCCAAGCCCGCCGCAGTAGTAACGGGCAAGCATAGGACAGTGGGGATGGATGCCTCACACTCTCCAAGAGTGGAGAAATGAGGAGGGGATCCAAATCCAGTTTGAAGTCAGAACACCATCTTCCTCTCAAGTGCCGACACTTACCCAGAAACCTACGTAACAAACAATGCCTCTGTTGGTGTCAAGGGCCGCCAGACACGACCCCCAATTTCGACAAAATCCACCAAGAGCTTGGTGAGATCTTTGCCAAGATTAAGCAGAAGGCAATACAAACCACCAATAAACCTTGGGACAACCAGAATACCTAGGCGATTCAACAAGACGGAATAGACAAATTGTGACAGCGCCTAGCAGAGCGCAAAGCCCGTAATGCAGAACTAACCCAACGAATTAACGCTCTGGAGTACGATGAAACCCAGAGGCATCTCATACTTAGTACCCTTCTACCATTTTATAGTATTTCTCTAGGTTTTACTATCGGATGTATGTTTGGGTATGTAAGGCTTGAAAATTTATCGGAAAACCCCGACCATATCATGTACAACGATTAGGTATCAAGCATTTTAATGAAGAACTAAGTTTTATGTATAACTATGTGCATGAGGACATGAAGTACGACAATCTACCTAAGAAATTTCAAACCCATAGACTTATCCTCTAGATACCACTTATGCATTTTTTTTTACTATTTGATACTGGTATTGATAGGATATTTATATCCACTAAGTTCACTAAGCAGATAAATTCCATTCTTACGGCATTAAGTGCTACTTATGCTATTGAGATTGATGACAGTAAGACGCTTAAGACAAATAACATAAGTCGAGGATGCTCCTTAGAATTAGTAGGCCAACTCTTTAAAACAGACTTGATGCCCGTCAAACTAGGAAGTTTTGACGTGGTCATAGGCATGGATTGACTATCTAAAAATCGTGCGGAAATAGTGTGCAACAAGAAGACGGTTCATATACCTTTAGCCAATAAGAAGGTCCTTACTATCCAAGGCAAAACAAGAAATACCAAAGTAAGCATCATCCCTAGCATTAGGGCCCTGAAGTGTTGACAGAGAGGGAGCCAAAGGAAAAGCGACTCGAAAAATATTCTTATGGTTACCCCAAAGTTTTTCCAGAGCACTTACCTGAACTCCCAACATCGAGGCGAGTCAAATTGAAAAATCGGCCTAGTATCAGGTGCTGCACTAGTGGCTCGAGCACCATGTCGATTAGCCCCATCAATAGTGTAAGAATCGTCCAACCTGTGAATTCATAATTCTAGCAATTCAATCAACATTAAACAATTCATATGAACAATTAACAATCAAACACAATTTATTGGATGATTATAGAGAGAAGAATATTACATTGGAGGTTTCGGCTTTCTTGCATAGCAATCCTTCTTTCTCTCTAAATCAGATCCGTATCTTTCAAGTTTCCAATCGTACATAAATAGTACACACTCACACATATTTATACTCAATTATAACTATTGAGTATTTACAATTTAAACCCTGAACTTTTAGAAATTAATTGTTTTCAACTCTATTATGAATTGTACCCAACAATCTCCCCCTTAGAGATGAAAACAATTTTCAATTAAAGTTCTCTGTTCAGGTTGATTCTTTTCTTGAATCTTCTTATTTACTATGATCTCTGAATCTTCTGATACAATCTTCTTCTTTATTTGTCTCTCTATGATCTTCACATCTCTTCTTCTCTGATCTTCACATCTCTTCTTCTCTGATCTTCTCTTTTCTTGAAAACACACTCCCCCCTTGAATCTTGAATAGCTTTCGATTCTCTCCCTTGATCAATTGTCTTGAGATGATGTAGCAATTGTCTTTAATTGACTTCAATCTACTCAACAGTTGTCTCTAAACTCTAGCTTTTCTCCCCCTCATGATGATCATAAGAAATATGAACATCATGCAAAATCTTCAGAGATAGTAATGCAATGAATTTACAGTAGATGAAATAGAATAACAATTACAATTTCAAACATATTACAAATTGATTTTCTCCCCCTCAAATTGATATCCTCTCCCCTATACTAAACAAATCTATCTCACTCTCCCTCAAAAATTTCATTTTCTTTACGAAACAAAGTCGAAGCTTTTCAACTTGACTTGAGGAAAATGAAACAAATTCATTTGTGAAATAACGAGTCCAGGTCCACATAGGAATCCTGTTTGTACAATAAACAATATCTATGTGACCTCCTTTCAGCGCTGGCGTGATGTTAACACTGGTAGGATTTCCAAATGGTCATCGTGAAATCCTTTAACATGAAAGAACCACTCTTATTTGTTCCGGCTTAGTCACTTTGGACCACCTGTTTATAGTCACACAGACAGTCAGACTCGATGTGTCCTAAAAGTGTATATAATCAGCTCTAGACACAATGTGCATCAAATGAAATTGGAGACCGGAGCAAATGTCTTCCTTGTTTCAATATCAATAATATCCAAATGATATATCGATAGAAATGTGTTATATCTCCGTGATTATTGAAACAAAAATCTTTTGAGAGATAACTGAGTACTTGGTGAGGTTAAGTGCATGCGTCACTGGGTCCATGACGTCTTTTTCAATATCAAGTCGCATAGGGCTTGATAGATTATGTGGATTACCCAGCCGACACAGTTTAGGTAGGATTTTCTTTTCTTTTAATCCTTTCTCAACTCTCAACACTCTGCATTTTTCAACTAAGCTCCCTCCGGCTCACTTTTGAGAAATGAATTCAGTCAGAATTATAGCAAAAGCATGATCTGATGCACCACCATCTCCTTTCAATACCAATATCCCTCTCATTTACATTTTATCTCTGCTCGACCCTGTCAGTATCCCGTGATAACTGACCCTTCTCAACTAATAAACCTAAAGAACCCTCACCCACACAATCTATAGATGGTTTGCTTCTTGGGTAGGTCTTCCGGTTCTGGTTAGTCCATAGAAGCGATATTTATGCCTATCAATCAGATTGGTGCATAATCGGAGTCAGTAGAAAGATTTTCAGCTTTGAAAGGTCATGAGATATGATGAAATCCAACTTTAATGATATTGGAGATGATATTCAGATAATTTTGGGAGATATCAGAATGAAATGGAAAATCTGATATATGATATGAAAAGAATCAGATTTTCTTGAAAGAATTAGCACATGGGAGATAACGGGAGAATCCAGTATGAATTAGAAGAGTTATAACAAAGAGAATCTCAGAAGAAATGAGATTATGAAAATCAAAGAGATTAGATCAATTAATCTCAATGATATATTCAGAGAATCAAACAAATTTCTTTTCAGCTCAAAACTTCTTTTTATGTGTGAATCAAATATTTTCGTGAAAAATCACACAGTTTTTGAAAAAATGTCATCGTCTAAGAATGTCTGAAACTCCCCCTAGAAATAAGCAAACAAAAAAAATAAAACTTCCTTCTAAATTAATGCAGCTTTAGAGTTGAATTCAGGGCAGGAATTCTAGAAATATTTGTCTTTCAGACTCGGGTTCTAATCTGAAGTGATTAGAAGCCATTTATCGCAGAAGCTTGGGTTTCAGTCTGAAGTAACTGAAAACCATTAGCTTGGGTTCTGTACTGAAAAGTACAAAATCCAATTTCAGTGAAGATCGGGTTCTACTCTGTTGTGAGTAGAAGCCTCTTGAGATGTAGTCCGGGTTCTAGTCTGATATGACTAAAAACCATTTTGAGTTGAAACACGGGTCTTGATCTGATGTAATCAAGAGCCTTTTGAAATGAAGAACGGGTCCTTATCTGAAATGATAAGAAACCTATAACCTGCAAAATTTAAGATGTCTTTGGTATCCAAAAAGATTTGGATCCAGACTAGTTAGCGCTCTTGGGTACCCATTTTAAAACGAGTTTTGGTACCCACTTGTACCTTGGGTTTAGGTACCCAGTGCAGATTATAACAATCAGCTTCTCTTTGAAAAGCAGAAAACAAATTTCTTTGAGTATTTGAAAATTGAATATCTGAATTTCTAAAGAAACTTGAGTTTGAATGTTCAGACTTTTTCACACTCTTCTTTATGAAAAACTGTCCAGTTCTTGCATGTTTCTGATAATACTTGGTATTTTTCTGTGAAAATGTTTTCTGTGAAGAATGACCAGTATTTCCTGAAACTTTACGAAAATTAGACTTCGAAGATTCACCAGTGTAAATCTTCACCGGAAGTTGTTCAATGATTTTGTCTTTGCCTTTATGTATCTTGAGAAGATACTTAAGTTTCAGATCTGAAGATGAATCAAACTTAGCAGAGTTAGTTTGATTCACATCACTTCCAGAAGACAAACCAGAGAGATCAACATTGGATTTTAAACACACTAAAGAAGGGTTCTTAGCCTTTGACTCAGCTGATGAAGTAAACACATGTAATTGTTTTGTAAGATGAAGTATCTGATCTTCCAAACTTTTGATAATGACTAAATTTGAATTTCTTTCATGATCAAATGATTGGTAATCAGATTTAAAAGATTGTTCTTTGATTAAGAACATTTGTCTTTCATCTTCAAACAATTCAGATTTTGATTTAAAATCTTGTTCTTTAAGTAAGAACTCATGTCTTTCCTTCTCAATTAAATCTTTAGTTAAAGACAACTCTTGTTGAAGAGAAAAAATTTCTTCATTTTTGTTTAAAATACAATTCTGATTAGTTTGTTTTGTCTTAGAAAATGTATCTTCAAGATCCTTAACTTTCTTGTAAAGATCAGATCTTTCAGTCAAAAGATATTTCAGTTGAGTTGCATTCTGAAAATTTTCTTGTTTCAGCTCATCAAGTTTTTTTAAGTAATTCAGATATTTTCAATTGATGAGCACAATTCTCAGAGTTTTGTTTTTCTTTTAAGCTTTGAATTTCTTCATTCAGTATTTGTACGTCACGTAACGTCAAATATTTATCAGTATTTAACTGAACGAGAATGTCGTAATTATTCTTACGAATCTTTTCAGATTCAGTTTGTTTGACAATCAGCTCAGACTTTGAAAATTGTTCAAACACCATTAGGAATTGCAGAAAAATGAATCTTCCAAGATCTTTTATGGAAAAACTGAGTGAAGTCTGATAAAACTTTAAAAAACTATTTCAGTTAATGATTACTTGTGAAAAATCAGCTCTGAAATGACTTTTTGACTTTGAAATTTCAGCTTTTCTGCAGAAAAATTCCCGTAACTTTTTTCTGGAGTGGAATTGGGCTGGTTATGCCGGTTCTAGAAATGTAGATCTCTTTTTAAGCTTCGATTTGACATATGGTAGGCCTTCTAACTATGTTCCAGTCAAAAGTTATGACCAATTTAAGCAGAATAGGTCATATAGCCAAACTCGAATGACTGAAACTCGAATGAAGCTTTATAAAACTCGAATGAAGAATGATTCAACTCGAATGATTAAGTATGAAACTCGGATGAAGCTTATTGAATCTCGAATGAAGAATGATTCAACTCAAATGTGACGTGAATGAAACTCGAATGACCTTGTAGTCCAACTCGAATTACTATTGGATCAACTCGAATGAAACATGAAGTTTCTCGATTGATGCTTTGATCAACTCGAATGAAACATGAAGTTCTCGATCAACTCTTTATCCAACTCGATCAGTTAAGGATAAAACTCGAATTAAGCATACATAAAACTCGAATGAAACATTCATCAAACTCGAATAAAGCTTTCATAAAACTCGAATAACACTAAGAATGCAGTTTTGCCCGAGTTTCATCATTTTTCAACAAAAAACAAGTTCAGATTCAAAATTTTTAACAAAAATTCATGAATTGACCTCAAATTGATTTCGAAGGTTTGTTTTAATAGCAGAAACAACTTTTGTGAAATCACTTTGTCTAATTCTCGATTAAAAACCAAAAATCGACCAAAAACCTCAAGAACACACTTTTTCAAAAAAATCTGAAAATTCTCAATTAAATTCTGTGTGTTTGGAATTAAAATCTGATGCTTATCACAATAGATTCGACTTTAAATCCTACACCTTTAATTCAATTTTCATAACATTTCATCCACAAAATCAAAAACCATAATTGATTTTCTAATTTTCGAAAAAAAATGGAATGTAACAGTGTTCGAAATTTTTTTTTTTTAAATCAAAATCAAAATTCACTCAAATCTCTGCCATATTTGGCTCTGATACCAATTGTGAATTCATAATTCTAGCAATTCAATCAACATTAAACAATTCATATGTGTTGGTACACCCTGTGTGACGATAGCAGTCTAATCGATCTGCATTATGATTTAAGTAATATTCTGAATATTAACAAGTGTTTTGATATATATGTTTAATATGTGTTTGTCTGTCATTGATTGTGTGTTTGAACTTGATGTAACATATTACAAGAAGTTCAAACATAAAAGTCAAAGATTATGTCAAGCATAAGTTAAAACATAAGTTTCATCACTCAAGTGTTTAAGTGTATTGGTTAGATTCGAATAGGTAAAGGAAGACATTCGAATCTGTGATAGATTCGAATGTATCCTTAGATTCGAATAGGTTAGATTCGAATCTGTCAGATGGACAGATTCGAATGAGGCCTTAGGCCAGATTCGAGGTTGGCCCACAACAGACTCGAATCAGGGCCTATAATTAGGGATAGACTCGAATCATTAGCAGACCTTTGGCAGAATTCGTGAGGAATTAAGCGATAGGCGATCTCGAGTTTATCAGCTAGGTGAGTCCCGTTTCGGAGAGAATTAGTACGTAGGATCGTTCGTGTGTCGTTCGTTCAGCGTCTAATAGTCTCCGTGTTTCCGTTGGTTGAGAGTTGTCCGTCTAACCGTCAACGAGGATTCCGCACTCGTTAACGGGTCCGCGTCTAGATAGATCTGTCAGTGGTAGACCTTACAAGTGGTATCAGAGCCTACGGAGTGTTCGTGGTGTTCTTCGTGTTCATCAGAAACATTCTAGGTTTCTTGACGCTAGTTGGACGGTTTTTCTCTCAAAAACGTGTTTTTGGGCTTAGCAAATTCATATTCGGGAAACACTTTGTCGTTTGTCACGTTTTTGGTCGAAATCATTATTTTTCGTTTGAAAAATAGTGATTTAATCCGTAAAACGTCAAAAAATCAAAGTGTTAGCCGTTTTTCGAGTTTGCGGCGCTCGAATCTATAGGGGTAATTAGGGTTTTACTTTATTTTCGAGTCTAACCAAAATACGCTCCTATCGAGTCAATTTCAGTCAGTTTCGAGTCTGTGGGGTTTCGAATCTATTAATACATTGAAATTGGTTCTCGAATCTATATTCTTTCGAGTTTGTTTCGAGTTTGTTATTGTTTCGAGTCTGAGCTTCGATTCTGCTGATTTTCGATTCTGTTTGTGCCTTCGATTCTAAGGGTCCTCGAGTCTAGGGGTTCTTCGAATCTGACCTATCTTCGAATCTGTGGGATTGTTCGAATCTGACATTATTTCGAATCTACTTGAACTTTAAGACTTAATCGAATTTAATTTCAAAAGATTAAACATTAATTAGTTTCGAATCTATCTAGATTCGAATAAGTTAATTTAAATCAGTTTCTAATTAAATTAATTAAGTTCAAATTCAAATTCTTTCAGAAAAGATGTCGAACCTTCAGAAATTCCTTGAAATGGATCACGAAGTTGGGAAGGCCAATGCACCACCTAAGCTGATGAAAGTTGAGGATTACTACTGGTGGAAGGATAGATTCACGGATTTTGTACGATTCAACGACATGCGCATGTGGGTGTGCATTGATGAAGGGTACATTCCACCAGTATCTGAGGTAGAAGGCCGTCAAAAGGTTCTGTCATACCAAATGATGAAAGAGGATGACAAGAAACTATTTGAAGCTGAAAACAAGGCTTTCTCTATTATCCGAATGGCGTTACCTCAAGATATCTTGCACACATTTCGGACTCAGAGGACGTCGAAAGAGCTTTGGGAGTCTCTTCAGAAACGGTGTGAGGGTAATCCACGGGTACGTAGAAAGCGTACAGAGCTGTTGACCCAACAGTTTGCAATTTTCAAGGCTCTTAAGGATGAACAGCTGGATGATATTATCACACGATTTTATCATCTGATAACAGAACTTGAAAGTCATGGCATTGAGTACTCGGACAGTGACAAGAACAATAAGCTTCTTGATGCCCTACCAGCCAAATGGGCTATGTACGTGGCTATGATTAAGCTGAATGAAGATAAATACTATGCTCAATCGCTGGATGACATCGTGGGAACGTTGAGGGCATATCACTTCGAAATGATAAAGGCTGAGACTGATTATGAGCAAGTCCAAAATCCGGCTATGTATTTTGGAAAGACATCAAAATCATCAGTGACAGCTGATCAGAAGAGTGCTACAGCGTTTTTCACCGGAGAAACGTCATCGCCACCAGAGTCCGAAGACTCACTAAATCGCGCGTTCTTAGGGTTAGGAAGATCGGAAGAACCGCAACCTCAAGTCAATCAGGCATCTACAAGTCAGAACTATTCAAAGATGCCAATGAGCGCAAAGTCGGCGGAAGAACATCTGAATCTGCTTGCTTCGTTTGTGGCCGCATATGGAAATTGCGTTCAAGGGAAGATCAATGATCCGGCTCTTTGGGATGAAGATTACGATCAGGTCGACCCTGATGACTTGGAGGAGATGGATCTTAAATGGCAACTGGCCATGGTAACCCAACGGGTTAAGAGATTCATAAAGAGAACTGGGAGGAATCTCCAGATGAATAACAAGGGGATAGGATTTGATAAGTCCAAGGTCAAATGCTACAACTGTCAGGAATTGGGACATTTCGCGAGGGAGTGTCAAAGACCGAAGGTAGAGTCATACCAGGGACAGAGTCAGCATCAAGGACAGTACCAAAGTCAGTCCCAACAGAGATATCTTCCAAGTTCGTCGTCTGGTCAAGCCAATCTAGCGGGTCTGATATCAAATGTCACTTCTGAAAGACAGCTAGATGGTTCTTATGACTGGAGTTCACATCCGGAGTCCAATGCTAGAGCTTTTATGGCTGAAGTTACGGAGAATGGTTGTGATGAGGATGAGCAGACCACAAGGGACAGCAGTCCGATGTGGGTAGAGAAAGCGAATGATCAGACCGTGCTGGAGTTTGCTGCTCAGATGGCCAACGTGGAATCTGATAACTCTAAGGTTAGTCTTTCTAATTCTCTATTTCGTGATTTATGTGCTTTATGTGTTACTTCTAACGATAGGTTAAATCTAGTCTTAGACTCACATAAGACCATAGCTGCTCAAAATGAAAACTTGAAAATAGAAAATGCTAGCCTAAATGACATAAAACAAGATTTAAAAGAAAAGCTTAAGGCTGATGCTCAAGATGTAATCGTTCTAAAAGACAAACTGAGTGAGCAGTGTGTTAGGATAGAACTTATGTATGAGCACGTAGAAGCCTTGACTAAAAGTCTGAAAGACAAGGACATAGAGCTAGCCGAGACCAAGGTTAAGGTAGCAGAGGCAAATAGCAAGCTGGAAAAGTTTAGGAATTCGAGCCTAAACCTAGGGAAAGTCTTAGATGCCCAAAGACAGTCTAAGAAGCCTGTAGGTCTAGGTTTTCACGAAATTCCTCCACCTTTCAATGATAACTATGTGCCTCAGCCTCAGGAGAAAACTGACAAGTCAGTAGTTTTAGAGGACCTACCTGAACCTACACCTGAGCCTAAAGTTGAAAATACACCTAAGGTGACTGACTCAACCGTCAAGGTCAAGCAAGTGAAATTTGTGTCTTCCTCCAGTGAAACACCTGCAGGAAAACAGAAAATTTCATGGGCTGACCAGGTCGAAGAGACAGACACTGTAGATGTACCAAAGGCATTAGACACTAGTGAGACACCTAGATCTAAGGGACCAACCAAAAAGTCCATGGATAAGATGTCTTGCTTTAGATGTCACGCAAAAGGGCACGTTGCTTCTCACTGTCCAGTTAGGAAAGCAGAAGTTAACCCTAAGACAGTGAATCCAACACCTGTTAAGCCCTCACCAAGTGTGGCGAGCACGAGTAGTTCTCAGAGTACCGAGAAAACTGTGCAGGCCGCACCAAAACCAGTTGTGAAACAAACACCGGTAAAGGTTGGACCAAAAGAAGTGGTTAGGACTAATTCACCGAATCGTGTCTTTAATCAATCTAGGTCAGCACCTCAACAAGTCTATAGGAGCACCACACCTAGCAGGTCACACACTCCCGTTAGGTCACATACTCCTGTTAGACAATATGTTCCGGTAAAAGCTCAGGGATCACAGTCTGAAATGCATTATAATAAGACTTATTCTAGAGCACCACAACAAATGCCTACTCAAAGGCAAAGAGTGAATCTAAATCACTCGGCACCACAACAGAATTCAGTTCAAAGGCCCAAGTCACCTGAAAGGCGAGATGGGTATTTGAAAGAGTTCAAGTATGTGGACGAGAATGGTATTACCAAGTCAGTCATGGCTTGGGTTCCCCGTGATAACTAACCTATTTTCTTTCATGTGCAGGAGATAACTACCGGTCCAAACAACAAGTGGTTCGTCGACAGTGGTTGCTCCAGGCACATGACGGGGGAAAGAAGTCTTCTCACAGACTTCAAGGGGGGTAATAGGGGATTTGTATCATTCGCTGGCAACAAAGGAGGAAATATCACTGGAACTGGAGAAGTCACTAATGGGACGATTACATTGGATCAAGTTTATCACGTTGATAAACTGGTTCATAATCTCATTAGTGTATCTCAAATCTGTGATAAGAAGAACTCGGTGTTATTTACTGACACTGAGGCGTTAGTGCTAAAGCCGGGATTCAAGATACCTGAAGATTGGATATTGATGCGGGCTCCAAGGAAGAATGACTTGTACATGCTCGACATGAACAAGCCAGATAATTCGATGGGTCCGATCTGCTTACTATCAAAAGCTTCGGAGACGGAATCGGTTTTGTGGCACAGACGCATGGCTCACTTGCACCTAAGGAAAATGAACTACATAACGAAGAATGGTTTGGTGCAAGGTGTGCCTCTGAAGAGCTTTCAATTTGAAGACAAGTGTCTACCGTGCATGAAGGGCAAGCAACATAAAAAGACACACAAGTCCAAGAAGCTGAATTCCATAACCTCGACATTCGATTTGTTGCATATGGACCTTTTCGGCCCAATCAACAAAAGGAGTATTGGAGGTAGTTGGTTCTGCTTAGTTATCACCGACGATTACTCACGTTTTTCTTGGGTTTTCTTTTTAGGTACAAAGGACGAGACGGCTACAAAGCTCATCGGGTTCTTAGACCAAGTGGAGAATTCCTACGGAACAAGGGTTAAAAGTATTCGTAGTGATAATGGGACAGAATTTAAAAACTCTGTAATTGGTGTATATTGCCTATCAAAGGGCATCGTGCATCAATTCAGTGCACCATATGAACCACAACAGAATGGGGTGGCCGAACGTAAAAACAGAACATTGATTGAGGCTGCAAGGACTATGCTTTCGGATTCAAAGCTTCCTACCATGTTTTGGGGGGAGGCAGTGAATACCGCGTGCCACATTTTAAATAGAGTCCTTACAGTCAAATCATTGAACAAAACATGTTATGAAATTTTGAATAAACGGCCACCTAACTTAACTGGATTCGAACCGTTTGGAGTACCATGTACACTTTTAAGAACAAAACATCAACCGAAGTTTGGTGAAAAGGCTGACGAAGGATACTTCCTAGGTTATGTGCCAAACTCACCAAACAAACGGGTTTTTAACAAAAAGAGTGGTACTGTGGAGATTGTGTATAATATTGAAGTCACAAGTTATACACATGAACCCCAAACTGGTCCGGAATGGATTTTTGACTATGATAAGTTATTTGAGTCATTTAACATTCCTTTGGATGAAACTGCAGGTACTATCGAAAAAGACATGGCGACGTTGCACCTAAATGACGATGGCCATATTTTTCCGAGGACCACGTTCGAATCTACGTCCGAGCCTACTGCGACTGTAGATGGGTCTCCAGAAGTTGCTAATCCAGAAGAACCTAACACTGAGAATCAGACTCAAGCATCAAGTTCTGCCTCTGAGGAAAACGTCCGTGAGGAAGAAAATATGGAAGCTGAGCCTGTTCCCCCTTTAGGTGAAATAGGATCCAACTTAGGAGATAATCTAAGGGTAGACGAAATAGAGACCTCTAGGATTAACAAGAACCATCCTATAGATAGCATCATAGGAAATCCTAACGAGGGTGTGAGGACTCGGAGTAGTGTAAATAACAACACTGTGTTGTTGTCGATGATAAACGACTCCGAGGCATATCATACATGTCTATATTCGTGCTTCATATCGCAAGTAGAGCCCAAAAACGTGCAAATGGCACTTAAGGACAACTCCTGGGTTGAAGCGATGCAGGAAGAACTTTCACAATTTAGGAAACTAGAAGTGTGGGAGTTAGTTCCGTTACCTCGAGGGGAGATTGCAATAGGAACCAAATGGGTTTTTAAGTGCAAGAGAGACGATCGGGGTATAGTCACGCGCAACAAGGCGAGATTAGTTGTAAAGGGTTTCAACCAAGAGGAGGGAATCGATTACAACGAAGTGTTTGCACCAGTAGCAAGGTTAGAAGCAATTAGGTTGTTTTTAGCTTTTGCCTCCTTCAAAGGATTTAAAGTATATCAACTGGACGTTAAGAGTGCTTTCCTGTATGGGAAAGTGAAGGAGTTGGTGTATGTAGAACAACCGCCCGGGTTTACAGATCCTAAATATCCTGATAGAGTATATCGATTAGATAAGGCTCTTTATGGATTACATCAGGCACCTAGGGCATGGTATGAGACTCTATCCAACCATCTTTTAGAAAATGGCTTTGAGAGGGGTAGGATAGATAGTACTCTTTTTGTGAAGAGAAAGGGAGATCATTTTATCTTGGTACAAGTGTACGTAGATGATATCATTTTTGGATCATCAGACGAACAGATGTGCAAAGATTTCGAGAAGGTTATGAAGTCTAAGTTCGAGATGAGTGCAATGGGGGAGTTGAATTTCTTTTTGGGGTTACAAGTTGACCAGAAGAAGGAAGGCATGTTTATCCATCAGACCAAGTATGTCTATGACATATTGGAACGGTTTGGGATGGAAGGAACAAAGTTGACTGCCCATTTCAGCACGCCGATTCAAGTGAATCACAATCTCGGGCCGGGTACTGAAAGTGATTCCGATGTGGATCCGACTTTATATCGGGCCATGATTGGGTCACTTATGTATTTAACTGCTTCAAGACCTGATATTATGTTTGCTGTTTGTATTTGTGCTAGGTTTCAAGCGAATCCGAAGGAGATGCATATGAAAGCTGTGAAGCGGATTCTACGATACCTCAAGTCGAAACCGAAGCTGGGACTTTGGTATCACGCGGAGGGAGATCTAGAGTTGGAAGCGTTCACAGATTCTGACTACGGAGGATGCAGCTTGACGCGCAAATCAACGACTGGAGGTTGTCAGTTCCTCGGAGGGAGATTGGTGTCCTGGCAATGCAAGAAACAAACATCGGTAGCCGTGTCAACGTGCGAGGCCGAGTATGTTGCTGCTGGTAGTTGCTGTTCACAGGTTCTGTGGATACAACAACAATTGCGGGATTACGGTTTGGCTTATACTCAAACTCCAATTAGGATAGACAATCAATCTACAATTGCTATAACAAATAATCCAGTTAAACACAGTAAAACAAAGCACATAGACATAAGACATCATTTTATTCGTGATTGTGCTGAAAAGAACTTGATCAAACTGGTAAAGGTGGCAACTGAAGATAATAATGCTGATTTATTTACCAAAGCGTTTGATAAGTCACGTTTTGAGTATTTAATTCAACTTAATGGAATGCGCAACCCAGAGTAAATTGACCTTAGTAGTATTTTATTTCCTTTTATAGTTGTTATATTTCTTTCTTTTTAGTAGTCTGCTAATTTAGGAAAGTTTCTAATTTAGGAAATTTAGGAAAGTTTCTATTTTTAGTAAGTTTCTATTTTTAGTAAGTTAGTAGATTAGCTTAGTTTAATGCGTTTTGCTATGAAAAACAAAAGAAAAAAGAGAGAAAATTACAAAAATACAAAAAAAAAAAGAATATCAGAAAAGGAGTTAAGTCTTAGATACATAGGTTCAAAGTGACGAAAATTAGCACCGTCGTTACAGACTCTAAGTGTTTAGGCTTTCACACATAATGCAACTAAATCCTAAGTGTTATACTTTATTTAGTTTGATGTGTTGGTAGGCATAATACATATAGGGTATCTAAAGGCTAATAAAATATTCTAGAAAAAGTCAAACGTGTCACTAGCTTAGATGTATGACCAATCGGTCTTAATTTTTATGTACAAGACATACAAACATTGAGTCTAAATGATGTATGCAAACTTTCTGGGGATGTATAGCAACATCAAATACGTCTGAAAATGGAAAGAATAGAAATATCATGAAAAACTGAGAGTCGAAAACATGCAACTCTGTTGTACGTAAGTACAGACCTGTTGTCTCTGTTTAGATTCGGGTTAGCAGACATGTCGCTTTGTTGTACGTCAGTACAGACCTGTCACTGCTATCTGCTAACTTTAAAAATAAACCTTAAGTCGAACTAAGACACTTTGTTGTATGAGAATACAGACCTGTGTCCGATGTTTGTCTTTTAAAGAAAGTTTGCAAATACCAACAAGTTAGAATTTTGTCTGTGTGCGTTGATCATAAAAGTATGTCTATGTCTGAGTCACGTAAGATAATTTCCTGATAAATAAAAAGGCCAAGGGATATTCCGAAATGTAGAGTGTTTAACAGGGTAAAATACCAACAATCGGCTAAATGGGTATGTCACGACAAACAATCAAAGGAATCAAAAATTCCTAAGTGTGAAAGTTTAAGTACTGAAAGTTAGTATCGGACATCGCTATCTGATTGAACCTTTCTTAGACTATACTTACCAAAAATATGTTGTTTGGTATTTAGCTTAGCTTGTAAATTTATTTTTATAACTTAAGTCTAGATTAAATTTTTTAGTCAAAATTTTATTTTACTTTAATCTTATTTTTACCTTAGCTTATTTTATTTTATTTTATTTTATTTTAGTTTAGTTTAATTTTTACTTAGGTAAAAGGTCAAAAGTTACTGAGGGTGCATTCAAAGTTGAATAAAATATACAATGCGTGAAATATCTGAGCTTAGGGTAAAAGATTTGGCATAGATTATCTGGTTACACAATACCGTAGAAAATAGTTGGAAAAGTTGAAGTTATTTCAAAAGTTTCCGAAATTTTTCTAAGTGTTGGAAATTTCGAATCTAAGACAGACTCGAATGTGAGATACTTCGAATCTGTCAGTAGACTCGAAATTACATAGACTCGAAGGTAGTTAGTATATAAAGGTCCACAGTGAAAGCATTTACTTCTCACTGTTCTCGAATCTGATTTCTCGAATCTGTTCTGGCGATCTCGAATCTAATCTCGAGTCTATCGTATTTCCACTAAACGACATCTCGTCGATTCTAAAGCTTTTGTGTTCGATTCTAACTTCAAATCTAGGTATAAGCAACATGATTGTACAAGATTTTGGTGGTTTAATACACAAATTTGGGATTAAACATCACATTTTGATGTTTTATAGGTCAAAATAGGGTTTTTGTAAAATTACCAAGTTTGGACTAATAAAAGATCAAATTAAAAGCATAAATCTATGATTAGAACCTAGTTGAACTAATGTATGTGATTTGCTACGTTCAAAATGGTTAAAATCTTGGATTTTTGTTGAAAAAGGGGTGTCGGCCTTTCGAATCTGATAATGGTTTCGAATCTGATCATGGGTTTCTCGAATCTATCAATAGATTCGAGATGACCAGATACTCGAATCTGTCCATCAGACTCGAATAGGGTATATTCGAATCTGTCCATTACATTCGAATATGGGCACTTCGAATCTGTTACTCTCGATTCTGTACTTCATTTATTTTGTTGAATTTAAATTTTATTAAACTTGTGAAAATTTAATTGTGTTAGATTTTGTATTTAATCAAATACAAGATAAAACAAATTTGAATTTAAACAAGTTTATTGATTTTTAATAATAATCTAACAAATTTATGTATTGTGCAGATATGGCGCTTCGTGCTTTCGTCCCTAAGCACAATATGGTTCTTAATCCAGATAATCATATCCCTGAGGCGCAGGGTTTTCGTGAAGTGTTGGACTTCTTAGCTGAATCCAGAATT
>JAANYP010005285.1:0-153723 GCA_020465985.1 Centrapalus pauciflorus
ATGCGTCTTGCTGCCCACAAAACCTGATTCCGTCTCCGAAGCTTCGTGATAGTACGCCAGATCGGACCCATCGAACTCTATTTTCTTGCTTGTTCATATCGAGCATACCAGTTCATTCTTACCTTGAGCCCGTCGCAATCAGTATCCAATCTTAGGTATCATTGCACACCGGCTTTAGCTTTTTTTTTTTTTTTTTTTTACTAACCGCCTCAGTGTCAGTAAAAACACTGGTTCTTCTTAGCTCAGATTTGAGTATCACTAATGCGATTATGACACCAGTTTATCACCGGATAAACTGATCCCAGTACTCCCATTAGCTGACTTCTCCAGTTCCAGTGATATTTCCTCCTTTGTTGCCCGTTTGCGAATGATACAATCCCCAATTACCTCCCTTGACAGTCTGTGAGAAAGAACTTCTTTCCCCCTCATGATTGCCTCTGGGCAACCACTTGTCGACCGAACCAACTTGCCTTGTGACTCGCGTCCGGTATGTTTATCTCCTGCACATGAAGGAAAAAGGTTAGTTATCTACGCGGGCAACCCAAGCCGACTGATTTGCGGTAATACCATTCTCGTTCACATACGCCTGATCTCTATTCTACAGTACCCTATCATGCCTTTCCAGGTGACTTGGGCCTTTGACTGATTTGTTGTGGTGCCGAGTGATTTAGATTCACTCTTTCCCGTTGATTATCATTTGTGTTGTGCTCTATAATAAGTCTTATATTAAAATGCATTTCAGACATGTGATCCATGGACTTGTTACCGTAGCATATTGTCTAACAGTAGTAATGTGACCTAACTGGAGTGTCGTGACCGCTAGGGTGTGGTGCTCCTATAGAACTTGTTGAGGTGCATACACTAGATTGATTAAAGCGAGCGGTGATTGTCCTAACCACTGTCTTTTGGTCCAACCTTAACCGTGTTTGTTTCACACATGTGTTTTGGTTGCGGCCTGCACGTTTTCTCTGTACGCTGAGGACTACTTGGGCGGCGCCACACGTGGTGAGGGCTTAACATGTATTGGGGGTTTCACTTGTTTTAGGTGTAACCATCAGCCAGCTTGCCTTTATGGACAGTGAGAAGCAACGATGCCCTGTCTCGGTTGGGGGGAAAAACAATCTAAATCAAGACATCGGTAACCAATGGGAACGTTTTTTGGTTGTCCCTTAATCTAGTGTCTCAACTGGTGTCTACTTCCTTTGGTACAGCTATTGTGGTCCTGACGCTTCGACGCTGGCTGGTCAGCCCATGAAATCTCGGGGTTTCCTGCAGGTGTTCACTGGAGGAAGACACAAAGGTCAATTTCCTTGACCTTGACGTTGAGTTCATCACCGGAGTGTAGTTTCACTTTAGGCTCAGGGATGGAGGTTCAGGTAGGTCCTCTAAAACTACTGTCTTGTCAGTTTTCTCCTGAGGCTGAGGCACATAGTTATCATTGAAAGGTGGAGGAATTTCGTGAAAACCTAGACCTACAGGCTTCTTAGACTGTCTTTGGGCATCTAAGACTTTCCCTAGGTTTAGGCTCGAATTCCTAAACTTTTCCAGTTTGCTATTTGCCTCTGCTACCTTAACCTTTGTCTCGGCTAGCTCTATGTCCTTGTCTTTCAGACTTTTGGTCAAGGCTTCTACGTGCTCATACATAAGTTCTATCCTAACACACTGCTCACTCAGTTTGTCTTTTAGAACGATTACATCTTGAGCATCAGCCTTAAGCTTTTCTTTTAAATCTTGTTTTATATCATTTAGGCTAGCATTTTCTATTTTTAAGTTTTCATTTTGAGCAGCTATGGTCTTATGTGAGTCTAAGACTAGATTTAACCTATCGTTAGAACTAACACATAAAGCACATAAATCACGAAATAGAGAATTAGAAAGACTAACCTTAGAGTTATCAGATTCCACGTTGGCCATCTGAGCAGCAAACTCCAGCACGGTCTGATCATTCGCTTTCTCTACCCACATCGGACTGCTGTCCCTTGTGGTCTGCTCGTCCTCTTCACAACCATTTTCCGTAACTTCAGCCATGAAAGCTCTAGCATTGGACTCCGGATGTGAACTCCAGTCATAAGAACCATCTAGCTGTCTGTCAGAAGTGACATTGGATATCAGACCCGCTAGATTGGCTTGACCAGATGAAGAACTCGGAAGATATCTCTGTTGGGACTGACTTTGGTACTGTCCTTGATGCTGACTCTGCCCCTGGTAGGTTTCTACCTTCGGTCTTTGACACTCCCTCGCGAAATGTCCCAATCCCTTACAGTTGTAGCATTTGACCTTGGACTTATCAAATCCTATCCCCTTGTTATTCATCTGTAGATTTCTTCCAGTTCTCTTTATGAATCTCTTAACCCGTTGGGTTACCATGGCCAGTTGCCATTTCAGATCCATTTCCTCTAAGTCATCAGGGTCGACCTGATCGTAATCTTCATCCCAAAGAGCCGGATCATTAATCTTCCCTTGAACGCAATTTCCGTATGCGGCCACAAACGAAGTAAGCAGATTCAGATGTTCTTCCGCCGACTTTGCGCTCATTGGCATCTTCAAATAGCTCTGACTGGTCGATGCCTGTTGGACTTGAGGTTGCGGTTCTTCCGATCTTCCTAACCCTAAGAACGCGCGATTTAGTGAGTCTTCGGACTCTGGTGGCGATGACGTTTCTCCGGTGAAAAACGCTGTAGCACTCTTCTGATCAGCTGTCACTGATGATTTAGATGACTTTCCAAAATACATCGCCGGATTTTGGACTTGCTCGTAATCAGTCTCAGCCTTTATCATTTCGAAGTGATATGCCCTCAACGTTCCCACGATGTCATCCAGCGATTGAGCATAGTATTTATCTTCATTCAGCTTAATCATAGCCACGTACATAGCCCATTTGGCCGGTAGGGCATCAAGAAGCTTATTGTTCTTGTGTGTGTCAGAATACTCAATACCATGACTTTCAAGCTCTGTTATCAGATGATAAAATCGTGTGATAATATCATCCAACTGTTCATCCTTAAGAGCCTTGAAAATTGCAAACTGTTGGGTCAACAGCTCTGTACGCTTTCTACGTACCCGTGGATTACCCTCACAACGTTTCTGAAGAGACTCCCAAAGCTCTTTCGACGTCCTCTGAGTCCGAAATGTGTGCAAGATATCTTGAGGTAACGCCATTCGGATAATAGAGAAAGCCTTGTTTTCAGCTTCAAATAGTTTCTTGTCATCCTCTTTCATCATCTGGTATGACAGAACCTTTTGACGGCCTTCTACCTCAGATACTGGTGGAATGTACCCTTCATCAATGCACACCCACATGCGCATATCGTTGAATCGTACAAAATCCGTGAATCTATCCTTCCACCAGGAGTAATCCTCAACTTTCATCAGCTTAGGTGGTGCATTGGCCTTCCCAACTTCGTGATCCATCTCAAGGAATTTCTGAAGGTTTGACATCTTTTCTGAAAGAATTTGAATTTGAACTTAATTAATTTAATTAGAAACTGATTTAAATTAACTTATTCGAATCTAGATAGATTCGAATCTAATTAATATTTAATCTTTTGAAATTAAATTCGATTAAGTCTTAAAAGTCAAGTAGATTCGAAATAATGTCAGATTCGAGGAACTCCCTAGATTCGAAGTGATGACAGATTCGAAGGACTCTATAGATTCGAAGTGATGACAGATTCGAAGGACTCTATAGGTTCGAAGACCCTTAGAATCGAAGGCACAATAGAATCGAAATTCAGCAGAATCGAAGCTCAGACTCGAAACAGTAACAAACTCGAAACAAACTCGAAAGAATATAGACTCGAGATCCAATTCGAATGTATTAACAGATTCGACACACCACAGACTCGAAACTGACTGAAATTGACTCGATAGGAGCGTATTTTGGTTAGACTCGAAAAATAAAGTAAAACCCTAATTACCCCTATAGATTCGAGCGCCGCAAACTCGAAAAACGGCTAACACTTTGATTTTTTGACGTTTTATGGATTAAATCACTAATTTTCAAATGAAAAACAATGATTTCGACCAAAAACGTGAAAAACGACAAAATGTTTCCCGAATATGAATTTGCTAAGCTCAAAAACACGTTTTTGAGAGAAAAAAAAACCGTCCAATTAGCGTCAAGAAACCTAGAATGTATCTGATGAACACGAAGAACACCACGAACACTCCGCTGTCTCTGATACCACTTGTAAGGTCTACCACTGACAGATCTATCTAGACGCGGATCCGTTAACGAGTGCGGAATCCTCGTTGACGGTTAGACGGACAACTCTCAACCAACGGAAACACGGAGACTATTAGACGCTGAACGAACGACACACGAACGATCCTACGTACTAATTCTCTCCGAAACGGGACTCACCTAGCTGATAAACTCGAGATCGCCTATTGCTTAATTCCTCACGAATTCTGCCAAAGGTCTTTTAATTATTCGAGTCTATCCCTAATTATAGACAATGATTCGAGTCTGTTGTGGGCCAACCTCGAATCTGGCCTAAGGCCTCATTCGAATCTGTCCATCTGACAGATTCGAATCTAACCTATTCGAATCTAAGGATACATTCGAATCTGTCACAGATTCGAATGTCTTCCTTTACATATTCGAATCTAACCAATACACTTAAACACTTACGTGATGAAACTTATGTTTTAACTTATGCTTGACATACTCTTTGACTTTTATGCTTGAACTTCTTGTAATATGTTACATCAAGTTCAAACACACAATCAATAACAGACAAACACATATTAAACATATATATCAAAACACTTGTTAATATTCAGAATATTACTTAAATCATAACGCAGATCGATTAGACTGCTGTCGTCACACAGGGTGTACCAACAATTACCTTGTCAGCAAGCTGGGCATGTTAAACAAGAGTGACTAAGTGTCTCTCAAAGGTCTAATAATTTGTATGTTTCACACTGCTCAAGTTTTTCTGAACAGCTTAGACAGAACAGGTTATACATGTTCTGTACTTAGTCAATTGTCTGAAAAACTTGAACAGCTTGAGCATACAACAGGCTGAACAAAAACAGTTTAACCTGTTTATTCATCCAGCCTGCTCTGATGGTCCAATCTTCAACCTGTTCACTTCTTCACACTGTCTTACAAGGCATTGTCTTGTAACCTGTTCAACTATTGAACACAACCTGTTCTCACAAAGGAGAACAGGCTGAAGGCACAGTTTGAAGGGAGAACAGCTTGAAGACTGAGAACCTTGTGTTGACCCTGATCATCACAGGTTTGACCAACAGCGTAGACCAGAAGTTTAATTACCTTTCTTCATAATTAAGTTACTTAATTTATGTTTTATTTAACTTAATTACTGCGGATAATGTGGGTTACGTGTGTTAGTGATTAAAAAGGTCAAGTGGTCTGACAAATGTTTCTGACATGGACAACCGTTCCGTTTTCCGTTAACTAACATTTCAAATCGAACCGCCCAAACCTTCTCTCTCATACACACTCACATTCAAATCCTATAAATACCAAACCACTGTTTCATCTTCGTCTTCCTCATCATCTCCAGAAATCCTCAAGAACCCTAAAATCGACTAAGTGTCTTTTGCTTCTTCAAACCTCAAAAATTCCCAAATGGCTCACAGACCTAATCCCTTTCTCCCAGTATTTGTTGGTGAGGATGTCGTCAAACACTCATCCATCACCACGATGCTGACCATCAAGCCCACCAACTACATTGCAAACCTCACTATCCCCAAAAACTATGTGGGGAAGGGTTACGAACAAATGGTGGAGTTTCTGAAAGTTCATCCGTTGAACTACGCAATGACTGCATCTCCTGGTGTCCTGTACCAGGAGATGGTGTATGAGTTCTGGTATACCTGTGCCTACCTTCCAGAATCCAAAGTCATTAAGGGCACAATACTCAATGGGACTCAGACCATTGAGATCAACACTGATCTGCTCAGGGAGGTGCTTCATCTACCAACTGCTGCTTCTTACGATGAGCCCCAAGCTGAAAATGATCAAATGGGAAATCTGCTACGCTTCTGTGGTGTGGCAGAACCCAAAGTTGGAGCAACACTGTTCAGGAAGGACCTCTCTCCTACCTACAGCTTCTTATTTGCCTCTGTGGTGATGTGCTTCAGTAGTAAAGTTGGTTCCTTTGACCAACTGAGCCGTGATGAAATCCCTGAAGTTCTGCAGCTTGTGGATGGAACTACCATGGATATGGCCAAATGGATTTTTCTGAATCTGAGGAACCTGGTGCAGCAAGAGTCAAGACCAGCTGCTGTTCGATATCCCAGGTTTCTGAGCCTCATTTTCAAGCATGTATGTGGTGAGCATCTCTATAAGTCTCAGCCTATTCTTAAGACTGCTGCATTCCCAGTTATAGGGAATAGAGCTTTCTATACTCCAGTCCTGCAGAATGAGCCTCCTCTATCAACACCAATGAGGAGGCTGCTAGGTTTAGTGGAAGGACCCTCTACTGTGAGGGTGGATCCAGAGACTGCTCCCACCAGCAAATCCAAAGCCAGGTCCAAACTTGTAAAGAGGACCCTGGCAACTGCTGAAGCTGGGCCTGTGAAAAAGAAGGCCAAAACAGCTCCATCTGAGTCTGTTCCCTTAGCCTCTGTGGCTGAGGAAGAGCAGATTCCTCACCCTGGCTCATCTGTTGAGCCTGAAGCCTTTGTGGCTGGTGCCTCTGTGGCACAGGAGACGATGGAACAGGCCAGCCCCACTGTTCCTAGCCCAGTCTCCCATCCTGTCCAAACAGATCCTCTCCCTACTCCACAATCACCTACATCATCCATCCATTACCAACGCAAATCTCTAGCCAAAAAGAAAACAGCCCACAAAACCATCTCCTCTGTTCCCTCTCAACAGGGTTCAGTTGTACAAGAAGCAACCCAAGCTGCCTCTCCTCTTTTGGGAGAAGGTTCAGCTCATTTGGAGCCTGCTTCACTCCAGTCTGAGTCACCCTTGAGTCAACCTAGACCCTCTGGTTCCTCTCAACAGGAACCAGTTGTACAAATGGAGATACCCACATCAACTATCCCAGCCTCCCAACAGGCTGAGGATATTGAAAGACAGGAGTCCTCTCCACTCCATACTGTGTCCACACTGTCCCCCACTCATATCTCCTCACACCCTGAGTCTGCACGAGGTGCCCACGCTGCTGATATAGACCAATCAGCAGCTCAGCCTCAAACTTCTGTTCCCCATGATTCAGCTGTTCAACACCAAACAACTGCTGAGGGACCACTATCCCAAGCTGATGAACCTCAGGGATCATACCATCCCTCTGGTGAGGCTGCTTCCTCAATGCACATTCCATCCGCAGGTTTCACCACTGCTGATGTTGAAATGCATATCCCCTCTCCCAATGATGAGGTGCCTTTAGACCAAGGCACTGCAGAGGGAACCACCACTGGTCTTCATGAGGGTGTTGCAACACAAGCAGCATCTGAAAGGCCCCAAACATCATCCCCTTTTCCTGGTGATGCAGCTACAGCCGCTGCTGAAGGTCCTCTTGATCCCTCTAACCTGGGCCATCTTACTTTTGCTCAGGCTATGGAGCTTCTATCCCAAGTCCCTCTTCCCTCTCCATCACATCCTCAAACACCAGCCTCATCATCATCTTCTCCCTCTACCCACTCCAAACAATCCACCCATACACCACCATCTCCCAAAGACCTGCCTTTGAAGGATCAGCTTTCTTTGCTGACCAACAAAGTTGGTTCTTTGGAAAACACCATGCACTCCCTACCATCCATCATCTCAGACTCTGTGTCTGAGCAGCTCAAAGGATTCTTTGATCTGTTTAAAGAATCCTTCCCAGTCACTCCCCAAACTGACAACTCTCCACAGCTGATTGCACTCACTGCACAGCTGCAAACTGTATCCACCTCTCTCTCCTCTATCCTCTCCGTACAACAGGACTCTGTGTCCTCCATGGCAGCCATTTCACAACAGCTGTCATCTATCCTCACTTCTTGCAACTCTACCCTTCCTAACACTTTGGCCGGCTTACAGACCATCATTGGTTCCCTATCCCACTCTGTATCATCAGACCTTGCTGATGTGCGAGATTCACTAGAACTTCATCTTGCACAGCTGCAATCTCTGCTGTTCACAGCGTCTGATAGGGAAAATCTTCTTAAGTTGACCACCCTTGCTGATTCCCACACATCTTCTCTTCAAACCTGTCTTTCCCAACTTAGTGAGGTGAAGGATAACTTGGCTTACTTAGTGAACAGCCTTGTTGGTCCTAAACCCTCTAAACCTGCTGGCAAGCCTGCTGACTTTGTGTCTTCAGGCAGACCAGGTGTTGAAGTCGCTGCTTCATCTCCTTCAAAGGGGGAGAAGTCATCTGCCTCGAAGACTAAGTCTAAGGGGGAGAAAACTTCTTCTCCTAAGGAGATACCAGTGTCTGCAACTCACACTGATCAGCCAGCAGAAATTTTTGAAACAGGTGCAGCTGAAGGTGCTTCTCAAGCTGTTATGCCTACTCAGGCTGTCTCTTCAAAACCTGCTCAGTCTAAGGGGGAGGAGAGCATTCCTGAGGACAGGCCTAGCAGCAAAAGGAGGCACCTTATTTTATCAGAAGAAGAAGAAGAAGAAGAAGAAGAAGAAGAAATTCCTGAAGCTGCTGTCCCTAAAGCAGCAGCTAAAGGAAAAGAAAAGGTAGCTGAGGATCCTATGCAGCAGAAACAGGCAGAAATGCAATTTCACAAGACCAGAGCCAAAGAGATGGGCCTCCCTATGCACAAATACTTTGAGTTTAGGGATGAACAACTTCAAGCTCTGGAGGAATTAAGAAAAGAAGTAGAATCTGCCAAAGCTGCTAAGTCCTTTGCCCTCCAAGAAGCAAAGAAAATTAAAATGTCTACCTTGGAGGTGCAAAAGAAAATAATGGAAGCTGCCAGGAAATCAGCAGGAGAAAAATAGAAGGAAGTAGAGAAAGGTACTCAGGTCTCTGTGACCAAATCAACAGTACCCTCTGCCAGAGCCAAATTCCACTTTGACAACTTGGCTAGAAAGAAATTTCATGATGTTGCTACTAGAAGGCTTGCCAAGGAAGCGATTGTCAAAGCTGTTCCCATTTCAAGAAAAGGCACACAGTGGAAACTTCAGATCACCAGGATGGGTGCAACAGGCCCTGAAATGGAATCCTACGATCACACTGATGTTGCACAAATGGGATATAGGGAATGGGTGGAACTGGCAGTTGCCCTGAGCCAGTCTAAGTCAGAAACGGCTAAGACTATCAGGGCATACATCAAGAAGCTGATGGAAAGAGTAAGTGAGCTAGGCCTGATTCCAAAAGAAGTAAAAGAGGGTGTCTCTGTGACAAGCCCCAAAATAAAGGCCAGAAGGACAAAGAAGGATACAGAGATGGAGGTACTCCTTGCGCAGATTGAACAGGGCGACTATGCCCTTGAAATAAAAGGAGTTGATTATAGTTTGCCTAAAGGAATAGAGTTTGAGGATGGCAAGATTATAGAAGAACCTGAGCTGGGGGCATTTTTTGTAGATCCCCTAACTCAGAAAAAGTGCTTCCAAAGGGCCTCAGAACTATACAAAGTTGATCTGAGACAACTTACCGCCTTCAGACTTGCAGTTTCTTTCAGGCAGTCTAGCAAATGGAGAGCAGCCATCTGGGAACAGCTCAGAGGCTTCTATGAAAGAGGGGAGCTCAATGATCCCAAGTTCATGATTATCAGGAGTGAAATTGAGGAACTTGAGGATACAAGGGAAGAATTGGAAAGGATGGTTCAGGATCCTTCTCTACTGATATGAAGTCCATCTACTATCTGGGTAGGTGAAGAATGGAAGCTGTCCATCAGTTGGACAGGCTTGCCATTATCTGCTCCCAACTCAAACAGTCCAAACATCTTGTACATTAGTTGTACATCCTGTACATTAGTTGTACATCCTGTACATTAGTTGTACATTATTACATTAATTGTAAAATACATTAGTACATTAGTTGTACTCTTGTATGAACATGTGCTGTTCTAGTATAGTCAAGAATCAGTGTATATATAAACTGATCTTTTACTTTACTGTAATGTTGTAATTTTATTTCAGCAAATGTACTGTAAAAATATATAGTGATTTTTGACAAGACCAGCTTGGACTGGTTATTGCAAATAGGGGGAGATTGTTAGGCACAAAAAGGCCTCAGTCAAACCTGTTCTACTTCTGAGGGGGAGATTTTATAATCAAACCTGTTGATGCATTTGAAGGTTGAATTTAAGGCCTGTTATATGCCTTATTGAAACCAGAAAATAATTTGCAATATCAGTCTAAAGCTGTTCTATATGTTGCATGTGTTGCAACTAAGACAGTTTGTCCAAGCTGCTCTGTCTGCTGAACAGGCTGGACATAAACTGTCTACGGTGCTCTACACTGTTGAGCAGCTTGGGCATTTTTAAAGTGTTCTGTTCTTTGTGAACAGAACCTGTTCTTTGTGAACAGGCTAAACACTTTATGGAATGTGTTTCCAAGTCATCATGTATTGTTTTTGACTACAAGATCAGTTTACAAAGTCGAAGACAAAGTGGAAAACAGAACTGCTCAGCCTGCCCACGCTGTTCTGTAACATGAAGACAAAAGGATATTTGAAAAAGGGTGACAGACCTTTTTCTTATATCAAAATAGGCCTTTACAGGGAAGAAAGGCGCAAAGTTGACATTCCTAAATTAGTTAAAGGCAATGCAACAGTAGACAAAGTAAAAAGACAAAAGTTCTGCACATATGAAGACAAGTCTGCTTTTCAGAAAAGTGCAGAAAAAGTTATGTTGTCTTTTCAACAAGACTTTTCCTTTTCCTTCTGTCCAATGAAGATGTTTCTCTGAGATCCTCTAAGTGAGTATAAAAGGAAGCTTCTAAGGTCAGAAAGAATGTGAAGAAAGCTAAGTGCTTAAAACCAAGAGTGAACGTGCAAGTGTGATCTTCATGCATGCAAGTCTTCTGTAAACCAGCATCTGTGTGTCTAAGCTGATTTACCTAAGCTGTTCCTTGAGTCTTGTAAAACACAGTGAGTGCATCTTAGTGAGTGTGTTCATTGTAATCTAGTTTGAGTCTGTCTTAGACTAGTAAGCATACTGTTGTATCTGTCATCTCAGCTTGAACTATTCCGCATTCAAGCTTGTTTGTAATTAACAAATTGTTGATAATACATACAAACATTGAGAAAAGAGTGTGTAGTTTTTAAATTTATTCACCCCCCCTCTACAGCTTATAACTATATACTTTGGGAACCTCTCGGGACCTACATATATATATATATATATATATATATATATATATATATATATATATATATATATATATATATATATATATATATATATATATATATCATCTTAAACTCCTCTCTAACATCAAAACACATTTAAATCCCCTCAAAGATTCTAGAGTTCATATGAACCCTAACTTGGGTTTTTGAGTTTAAACCCATCATCCCACGTGGATCTTACATAAACGACTCCAAATGATGTTATAAACATCATATACTAACCTCATTTTGAGGTATGGGTCATTATAGTGGGTTTCCATAAAAACCCATTTCGGTTTTCTACTTCTTCAAATGAAGACTACGATGGGGAGAAAGAGAGGATGATTAAGATACATAAAAGTAAGATTTTGTACCATTTGGAAGGATTTTGTACCTTTTGGATCTTCAATCCGTATATGGAAACTTCTAAAATCTGATTTTTGTCTCTTACAATAAACTTTCTCTTTTCTTTCTCTGTTATTGGTTGGTGAAAAGGTTGTGTGTTTGCGTATCTTAAAAGGGAAGGAAGAAATATTTTCTTCCATTTTTCGTAAAACTCTTTTAGTTTTCAATATCTACCAACCAACCCTTACAATTATTTCCTTTTATTTAAAGGTCCTTCTCGCAAATACTAACATTTGTTCACACAATTTGACATATAATATTCTTTTATTTATGATATACTTTGTCAATAATTACAATTATTTATGAAAATTATCATTTAAATATTTGGGTTCTTGCAACTCCCCCTCCTTAAAAGGATTCCGCCCACGGAATCATAACTTCTCAAACAGAGTTGGTTACTTGGCCTTCATCACAACCTTTGTTTCCCAATTCATCAGAGATCCATGGTAGTTCTTCCAGCAAACGAACACCATCTCGATCTCCTTATTCCTTAATTTAAATACTCTATTGCCGATGGTCTTTTCTGGTTCTTCGACATATTGTAACTTCTCATCAATTTGCACCTCATCCAATTGAACAGTCACTTCGGGATTAATCGGAAGATGATCTTTTTGTTGCTTAATTATAATTTTGTAGGTGAATACAAAAAAGAGAAATAGATTAGAGGCAAAAAAAATTAAACAATCTTGTCTATGTTCAATTCAATGCAAACTTGATGGAGAAAAACAAAAGATAAAGGTTAGAGGTGTCGAGGTGTTTCTAGCGGAAGATGCAAGAGAGGCTCCAGATTGGATTTTTGAGGATGATGAAGTTGAGCCGCGACTAACTTGAGAGACGGTTGGTCAATCCTCGGGTGCGGATGAATATTTAGCACCTCCAAGAAGTTCTAGATCAAGAGATAGTTTTGATGAAGAATTTGAGTCGAAGAGTGACATGGAAGTAGAAAAGGAGGTGGAAGTTGCATACGAGTCAGATAGAGTACAAGTCATTGAACAATATGGTCAAGAAGATCGAGGAGCATCCATCTAATATTCTATTTACTATATTAATGAACTAGACTTCTATATTTGAACTTTGAATTATGTCTATTTGAAAATTTTAACGATTATGGTTGTCTTATAAAATATATTTTAGGTTGTTATGATTAATTATATTTATATTTGAGTATTTATAAATATGTTGTATGTATAATTCTAAAATTTACATATAAAATATCACAATCCGACTACTCCCCGACTACTCCCCACCTAGGCTGACTACTCCCTAGGTATGTATACAAGTTAGGCTGTGTTGCTGCCCATACAACACTATTAACCATGTACGCAATGTTGCATTGAGGCAACTATGAACTATCCTTTTATACTAATAAATGTGTCAATTATGTTACCAACAAAGTTTTTTGGGAATTGGCATAGGACAAATTAGGGTTTGGCTCAATGTTGTAGAAATTGCTAGGTGGTAGTCGGCCGGCTGACTGGAGACTAGGGAGTAGTCGACCTAGGTGGAGAGTAGTCGGACTGGGATTTTTTACATGTAAATTTTAGAATTATACGTACAACATATTTATAAATACTCACATATAAATATATTTAATCGTAACATCCTAAAATATATGTTATTGAGCCTAGTTGGGTAGTGGTAGGTATGTATGTAAGTTAGGCTGTGTTTTTTGCCCAGACAATACCATTAACAATGTGCGTAATGTTGCATTGAGGCAACTATGAACTATCCTTTTAAAGTTTATGAATTATGTTACCAACCAAGTGTTTTGGGTATTGGCATATGACAGTTTAGCGTTTGGCTCAATGTTGTAGAAATTGCTAGGTGGTAGTCGGCCGACCGACTGGGGACTATGGAGTAATAGGCCTAGGTGGGGAGTAGTCGGGAGTAGTCAGATTGGGAGTCGCTATATCTAAATGCTATAATTATACATAAAACATATTTATAAATACTCAAATATAAATATAATTAGTCGCCCAACCGACTACCACATAGCAATTTCTACAATATTGAGCCAAACCCTAATTTATGCCATGTCATTTCCCAAAACACTTGGTAACATAATTCATAATTGACACATTTATTGGTATAAAATGATAGTTCATGGTTGCCTTAATGCAACATTGCGCACATGGTTAATGGTGTTGTATGTGCAGAAACATAACCTAACTTACGTACATACCTACCACTACCCAACTAGGCTTAGGATCATATGACCTTGAAGGCTTGAACACATATTTTATAGGATCTCAAACATGTGATCCTATTTCTAATATAACCCATGGGCCAAATTAAGTAGAAACCAGATTAATACTATAGGGCAAAGCTGAGATATTAGATTGAGAGTGAGAAGTTTGATGAGGTTGATATAAGGGCAAAGATATCATCGGAGGGCATCGTCGGAGGGGAGGCAGCATGAGAGAAAGCTTGGTGCAGGGGTGGATTGAAAGACAAAGGACATGAAATAAGGTTTAGACAATCTGTCTCAGAAAGATGATAGTCAGACTTTAGAGGTCTAACTGGGGAAGAAAAACAAATAGGTTTAACGTCTTTTGTCTAACCGAATCAGACATTAGAGACAAGAAAGTGATTAGAGGTAGAAACAAACACACATGTATCCATGGATCCAACCTCTTACCCAATCGGAGGTAATTCGTAACTTATGAAAATTATTATTTAAATATTTGGGTGTTATAACTCCCCCCCTCCTTAAAAGGACACCCACGGAATCATAACTTCTCAAACAGAGTTGGGTACTAGGCCATCATCTCAGCCTTTATTTCCAAAGTCATCAGAGATCCATGATGATGCTTCTAGCAAACTAACACCATTTCGATCTCCTTATTCCTTAATTTAAATACTCTATTGCCGATGATCTTTTCCGGTTCTTTGACATATCACAACTTCTCATCAATTTGCACGTCATCCAATGAAATAGTCAGTTCGGGATTTATCAGGCTTTTCTTTAGAAACTCATGTGAAAAGTGTCACGTATCCCAGCTAACTCAGCTGGAAATTCGAGATTATAAGTTTGGGCTCCAATACGTTTAGTGATGGGAAACGGTCCAATGTAGCGAGGTCTCAACTTCCCTCGTTTCCCAAATCTTATAATTCCATTCCACGTTGACACTTTCTGTAACACCCCAAATAATTAAAAGGTAAATTAAATATCCATAATGGCGTTTGATTATTATAATTATGAAGTAAAGGGGAATTTATTTTTTGAGTGCCAAATAAACCATATTGTTGAAAGTAGTAATTATAAAGTATGTCTAACGATAATTAATATTGAAACTAGCATAATACTTTATAATTTGAAGAGGTGATTACTTAATATCATAGTGATATATTATTGCTAGTACGTTAATAATAAGAGTTGAACATAATGATGATTAATTATGTAATATGCAAAAATGGGTAGTAACTTTGTAATTGAAAGATAAATTATGGGTAGAGGGGGTGGAATATGAAGTAATGTGATTGTGTGAGGTGGTGAATAGCCAAAGGGTCAAAGCCCTCCCCCTTTCCCTTGTTAAAACCGTCTAACACACACACACACACACACACACACCCATGGTGTGTGTGTTCTTGCATTTGGAGAAAGGAAATGGAGGAGAAAAGAAGAGGATTTAGGGTTTGGTGGTGAATCAAAGATTAAAGCCACAAATCTTGCAATGAAGTGTGTAAGTGAAGGTATAATTCCTTTCCATCTCATTCTCCAAATTTCTTGCACCATAAACTCTATTAATGGAGTATAACCCTAATGGGTTTTTATGTCAAATGATCATAAATGGCTCCAATCGTTAAATATGTTGTTGTAGTATGTTAGTTGATCAAAATGGAGCCATAAGACGTATCTATATGTGTTGATTTGGTTGGATTGAGTTAGAAACTCAATTAGGGGTCAAATTGAGCCATAGATGGAGCGTTTGCATTTGAGATGTTTTGGAAGCTCAAAACAATCTCAAAGTGTTAAATTATGTTGTATGATCGATCCCAAGTGTTGGTTTTGAGTTTGATTGACTTTTGAAATTTTGGGTGTAAACCCCGTAGGTGGGAGACATGTAGGTCTAAGGTCCACTCGGCGAGTAAAACCCTTCTGTCCAAAAATTTCATTTTTAGCTCTTGGGGCCTATGCTAACATCTAATACTTGCAAAACACCTCTAAACTAAGAATTAAAGGTATCTAAAGTTTAATTCCACGTTCGGGTCTCAAAGAGTCCCGAAATGGATCAAGGCTTTCGGTTTGGAACCCGAAATGTATTTGGAAAGGTTTTAAGAGTTGTTAAGAGCATTGAGACTCTATGTTAGGATCCAACACTTGTTTACAACTCCTATTGTAAGTCTAGTTGTTCCCAAAGTTGGAACATGAATATGAGTTTGTTGGGTACCGAAATGACCCGAAACTCTCACGTTGTTACCCGAACTCACATCCGGAGAACTTTATGGACTTAATAAGCATTAAAGGCTTATATATTTGTTATGTAAACATCATGTAGGTGAATTAAATCATTGAAGTCTATTCAAAGAAGCTTTTGCATGATTTTGACATTTATGGGACGAATTGAGACATGGAGGCTATAAATAGCCAATCACTGTGAGTTCTAGGACTATGTAGAAAAATTATTACATGTTAATTGTTGTTTATGCCTTTGTTGATAACATGATATTTGACCATGCACAATAACATGCTATTTGCATGCATATTTATATGCTATATTTATGGATTCATGGTAGTCTTATTGGACATGTTATCGTGCATCAAGAATTGGAAGTGTATTGCCATGCTAGTTGACATCGTTGTGGATTGGTTTGTCACGCATTTTATATGGTATGCCTAACTGCTTATTTGTATGGATAATAATGGTTGAAAGATGGTAATTCATGTTTGATGACCTCTTAGGTTGGACAAATGACTTATGTGATTAATTAATAATAGTTGGGATATATGCATGACACTTCCAAGTTATATATTGGTCACCCATCATGACAATCTAATTGATTATTAATGGTGAATAGGGACTATTTAATTGGTAGGTTTATTAGAGATTATCAAACGACCGTGATGATATATTAGAACCGTTAACGAAGAACACTTAGTGGAACCACATAGGTGGTTTCTTTTAATTGGTCTTATGGACCATTATAGATTCTTATGAGATATTTTGAACCTACGTTTATTGTGGTATATGGTTTGGACCCAATTCGATGTCCATGGATTATTCTTGGCCCATTTGGATGCCAGATGGACGACATACTTGAATTGTCGGAAGTCCCGACTATGATAGGGGCAGTCCCGATTATGATATGGACAACCTTGTACTATGCTAGAGGCAATACCACTCACGACTATGATAGGGAACCCTAGACGACCATGGAGTATTGTTTGTTGGATTGTGATGAGATTATCTCATGTGAGGATGACAATGCGCCACCTGCGGGCGATGATGATCTGACACGTTGGGCTGCAAACATGAGTTATATCCTAGTGGCGGTGTTGACAGCATGTGAGGATGGTAACGGGTTGCTTTCGTTGCGATGATTATGACACGTTGGGCCACAAGCATGTTTTCCAACACCTTTGCTTTTAAGTCATTAGCAGTACATACTTTGGTAATGTAACGTGCCGATTATGTAAGGAGACTATGGGTAAAAGCTTTACAACGTGCTACTATGACATGTGTTGGGATCCTCACTCTGGCTCGGCTATGTCGAGCAGTGTAGTGGATCCCAAGATTTAGGTAGTTCCCCACCTTGACTCGACTAGGCTGCGCGGTGACGGTGGAACATAGGATAATGATAAACGTCGAGAATGTTAATAGTCCTCAGTGAGATGAGGTACAATGGTGTTATATTTTAGAAAGCCAATAGCCCTCTGTGAGGTGAGACATCTTGTTGTGAATTCTAATAAAATTAATAATTGATGTGGGACACCGATAGTCCTTAATGAGGATGAGGTGATCCCATTCTAACTTGAGATCGACCATCACTGGTCTTTATATTTTGATAGATAGAAAATGCATGTTGGATAGAAAAAATTAATGTGTAGTTGTTATTTATATTAATCTTAAAATTCACTAAACACCTTTGTTGTTTACGTTTTAGTTGTTAACCTTTTTACAGGTATTGAGCTATCGAGCAGGAAGCATATATTCTTCCTTATTATTGAAGATTGTAGACTCGAGACTAATGATATTCCTTGGTTATCGTGTTGGGTTTGGGTAGCCGACTTCCCGGCCTTAACTATTTGTTTGCAGAATCATGACCTGTAACCTTGTAGATTTTAATAATTGTTATTTGGATGCATCACTTATGATACATTATTTGTAAAAGTTTTAAGTCTACCATAATTCCGCAAGTATTAATGTATTATTTATTGGTAATTACACTTAAATATGTAATATTGTGGTATGAGTGTTTCACTTTCATCATCACCGAATCTCCCACAACGAACTCTGCATTCTTATGTCATTTGTTAGAGTATACTTCTTGGCCATCTTAAGAAGCTTTGATTCATTCTCGTATGATTTGAGTCTTTTCGTGTGTCTCTTGGAGTAGCTTTTTGGCGATCTGAAGCGGCTTTGATTCATTCTCGTATGATTTGAATCTTTTCATGTATCTCTTGGAGTAATTCAGGTCCCACCAATGGTTTGTCACCTGCTTCACACCAACACGTTGGAGTTTGACATTTGCGACCATACAATGACTCATAGGGAGTCATGTGTATCGAACGATGGTAGCTATTATTGTAAGCGCATTCAACAAGCGGTAGATGTGTATCCCAATTTCCTCCAAGCTCAATCACACATGCTCGAAGCAGATCCTCCATCGTCTGATTTATACGCTCCGTTTGACCGTCTGTTTGAGGACGAAAGGCAGTACTCAAGTTAACACGCGTCCACAACTATTCTTGCATACTTTGCCAAAATCTGGAAGTGAACCGAGAGTCACGATCGGGAGACTATGGATTTTAGAATCCCATGTCGCACAATAATCTCATCAATGTACATTCGCGCCAATTACTCCAAGGGAAAATTCTCACGTATAGGCAAGAAGTGTGCAGATTTTGTCAACCGATCCACAATAACCCAGATTGCATCATGTTGACGTTGGGTCTTTGGGAGTTTCACCACAAAATCCATCATGATGTGATTCCATTTCCACTTCGTTATCTCGAGTGGTTGCCTATTACCAGATGGTCTTTGGTGCTTGGCCTTGACTCGCAAGCATGTCAAGCACCGTTCAACGTGATTACCTATATCTCGTTTCATTTCGGGCCACCAATATTCGGTTTCTAAATCCTGATACATCATAGAACTTCCCAAATGAATAGAGAATTTAGAATTATGGCCATCTTCTAGAATTGTTTTGTGCACATCTCTAATTTTAGGTACCCAAATTCAGTCCTTAAACATTTTCAGACCGTTGCTGCCTTTGGTTAACAATGCACTTTGACCAACCATCCTTTATGCTTTAATGTTCCCTTCTTTATGACCCCCGGCTTTCCACTTTTGAATATCATCGAGGATAGTAGAAGTTACGACTACATGTGTCAGTGCATAGCAAGTCACTTCCGGGTATCTCTTTCGTCTTAAAGCGTTGGCCACCACGTTGGCTTTTCTAGGGTGATAGAGAATATCACAGTCATAATCCTTAATCAACTCCATGACTCGTCCATTCGCATATTCAATTCTTTCAGATCAAAGATATGCCTCATATTCTTATGATCAGTAAAGAGTTGGCACTTAGTACCATACATATAATGCCGCCAGATTTTCAATGCAAAAGTGACAGCGTCTACATCCAGATCATGTATCAAACGACTTCTCTCATAATCTTTCAGCTGTCTCAATGCATAAGCTATCACTTTTCTCTGTTGCATCAGCACACAACCCAAACCATTAATCGAGGTGTCACTATACACAACACAATCTTCGTTTCCTCCAGGCAACGCAAGCACATCTGCGCATTAGTTAAGCGACTCTTCAGAGTCTAAAAAGCTTCCGCTTGTGGATCTTTCCACACAAACTTAACATTCTTACGCGTCCACGAGGTGAGTGGGACGATTATTTTTGAGAAATCCTGAATAAAGCGTCGATAATAGCCGGCCAATCCAAGGAAACTTCGTATTTTAGCGACGTTCCGAGGCGTTTCCCAGCTTTTAATTGCTTCGATCTTGGAGGCATCAACGAAAATACCCTCACAAGATATAATATGTCCTAATAATTGAACTTGCCGTAACCAAAATTCTCCATTTGAGAACTTAGCATATGATCGTTATTTGCAAAGTAATTCAAGCAGTTCTCTCAAGTGTACAGTGTGGTCTGCTTCTGTCTTCGAACATACTAAGATATCGTCAATGAACATGCTAACGAACTTGTCAAGCATCGGGCGACACACCCGATTCATCAAATCCGTAAAGGTCGTTGGAGCATTGGTGAGCCCAAATGGTATCACCAAAAACTCGTAATGTCCGTATTGGGTCCGAATAGCAGTCTCCAGCATATCTTCATCTTGAACCATAAGCTGATGATAACCTGAAGGAAGGTCCATTTTGAAAAGTAAGAAGCTCCTTGCAGTTAATCGAACAAATCGTCTATCCGAGTCAAGGGATACTTATTCTTTATGGTCACCTTGTTCAATTCTATATAGTCTATACACATTCGTAGGGTTCCATCCTTCTTTCGTACAAATAGGACCGGAGCATCCCACGACGAGGTACTTGATCGAATAAACCAATTTTCTAATAGTTCCTTTAATAGTGTCATCATCTCCTTCATTTCGGAAGGTGCTAATCGGTACGAAGCATGTGCAATCGATGCGGCTCCAGGCACCAACTCAATTTGAAACTATATCGATCGGTCTGGTGGCAATCTTGGTAAGTCATTGGGAAACACATCGAGATATTCATTTATTACCGGTACATCCTTTAGGCTCTTTTCTTCCTAATTAGCGTCTAACATGAAATCGAAGTAACATTGGCAACCTTTACTCATATTTTTCCGAGCCTTGGCCACCGAATACAATAACCTCTTCGCCTTCCAAAGTGAATTAGTGAACGATTCTTTTAGCGTAAGCAACTATAGCATGATTATTAGCCAACCAATCTATGCCAACTATCATTTTTAATTCCTTGGAGTCTATGGGGATAAGGTTTAATAAACTCTAGCCTATGCCTTATATTGATTCCCTTTTGATTGGGAGGAACCACCAACCAGATTAGGCTTTGCAATTGAGCCTTTACTTTCTGTCGCAGCCGCCTTCTTCTTGGGGTAGTAACAATCAGGGTGGCCCACATGGCCACAATTGTAACACGATTCTCCACTTTTGGGGCACATAGGACGTATATGTCACTCTTCCCCACATCCATGACAAGTTATGGGGCCATACACTCCCCACGATGAAGCTTCCAGCATCGAGCACAAGCAGGGGAAGCGTTAGAAAACTGAGATCGGGTCTGTGAATTGCTACAGAAGTTTGCAGGCTTCTTCGAATGTTTGAAATATTGAGAACGGGAATGAGAGTCCACATTTTTTGAAAAAGAATGACAGGGTGGCTTGAACATCCCTTGCAAAGACTCAACCTTTGCTTTCTTTGAACCTAACGTTTCTTGTTCCTTTCTGAACAATTTGTATTCTCGGAGTCGTGCATACTCCACAGCCTTCTCAAACGATTCAACTGCACAGACTGTAACCATCTCGAGTATCTCGCTTCTCAAACCTTCCACAAAATAATCGGTCTTTTAATTTTCGTCAGCAATTAACGATCCTACGAACATAGCCTTCGAGTTAAGCTCGATCAAATAGTCATCCACCGACAAGTCACCCAATTGGAACGTGAGGAAATCTCTTTTAATTTTCTGCACTGCAACAGCCGAGCAGAAGTGTTTGTCAAATCTTATCTTAAACTCCTCCCATGTCATTGCCGCACATCATCCAAACCCAAAATCTCAACTTCTAAATCCCACCAAGTTAAAGCAGGATCAACAAATTGGGTAGCTCCGTACTGCACCTTATTATCATCGCTGACATCGGTCACTCGAAAGTTGCGCACATCAACTTGGTGCCTGGCTCTGTGACGAGCCGTCGTTGTGGCCCGTAGAAGTACCCTTTAAACTAACTATTAGAGTAGAGAAGTAAGGGTCGAATCTGCAGTGAGTGCGCTTGTGAATTAGGGTTAAATTGCTAGTTTCTTAAGTTTATTAAAAGCGATTAAATTGTGAAATGAGTGATTTGTTTGGAATAGTGATTACGACTAAATTACTACGAAAGCAATGACAAGCAAATAACAATTGATTAAAAGATCGAATTTAAAGATAACCATTTACGAAATCAGTACGTCATAAGTTATTATCCACTTGAATATCACGCAACGGTCACATAGACATAACCAATTGCTTAGGCATATTAATCGTAAAATACTTTAATAAATAAATCTCGACATAACGCATGCAACATTCATTACTTGTCTTAATCCCTAGGCTAATGGACTCGGCACAAATAATAACATCACTATGAACTATCTTGCTTTTACCAATTAAACCATTTACACATAAAAAAAAATAACCAAATGTACATCATTTGCATCACAACAATATTCAAGTATCATCAAACACATCAATACATAAAGATAAATTCAACTAAATAAAACTTAGCCGTAGATACTCCGCAAATGGTTATGGTGGTTTAGCTTCTCATCGTGTGTTCTTCACCAGGAATGATTGGAGACATCATCGTAGGCTTGAATGACATGAACGGTTGCACTCCACCTTCTTCGTACTCGATCCGTGAACCAACTCCGGCAGGGCTTCACCAATCTTTTCAATATTTCGGAACCTCCAAAAACGAGAGCCATCGCTCTCTATTTATAGAGATGGTGAAAATTAGGGTTTTGGATGCAGAAAGGCAGCTGTAGGGTTTTCACGCTGCACGGGCATAGGCCTGGGCGTAGGCCTGTGCTCGGCCCTGAGCTGGGGGGTATGGCCTGGGCTACGCCGGTTTGTGCTGGAAGTGCTCTCCAACTCCAAATATATCTGTTTTGAAGCGTAGGGTGGCGCAGGTTTGCGCCCCCACCGGCTCGTTTCGCGCTGAATTTTCTCGAGCTGCTTCCGTTTTTCTTCTTGACCCTGAAACACAATTTGGGAGTAAAGTATGGTAGTTACAAAGCACATGTGCATAAAATGAGCCTTAAATGATACCGAAAACACATAAAATTATAGTCCTATCAAACCTCCCCAACTTAACTCTTGGTCGTCCCCTAACAAGCCTTTGGAATCAGAACTAACTATGTACCGAATATATTAGCAGTGAATCTAGCAAATCTATGTTAAGCTAGCCTTTGCAATAATGCATTAAAGCTTTTGATATGTAAACTCAAAGAGGTTTTTTGTTAAAATATATTTCTCTTAGAATTTATATAATGTATCTCACTCTTGGAAATTAACCTTTTAGCTCAAGGTTACAAGACTTAAAACACGTGGATCTTCTGACCATCTTTTCCCTCTATGCATGTTTACGATAAAAAATTTTCTTTTTAATGCCATGCTTATCTATATTTTTCTCTAACTCAAGATATCTAGCTAGTCCATGTAGCAAGATTTAGGTCAATCACTCCCAAACCAGATGGTTTTAGGGGATTAGGCATGAGTGGTACCCCAAAGGACTTATTTTCCCGAACCATCTAGACTATAATTGACTAACAACATGCTTAAGCTCTCCTCCTTATTGCATGAGTTTTCCAAAATCGTTTGACACATTACTTGTATTTAAGCCCGTATATATTTTAACCTACTTGAATTCGATTTACATAACAAAAATGTTAATTACTATTACGACTCTTAACTTAATTATAGAATATCCTATCAACACTAGCCAATTTCCGAGTACATATATTTTCTATTTATCATCATTTTCCACGACTTGACCGGCCAACAAGACTTAGATGGGGGAAATTCAAGAGACTATATAATCATTTAAAATCTCGAAAAGGACTCAGCTAAATAAAAATAAAAACTACTAAAATAAAGAAATTAAAATGCAAACTACATCACTAAAAATGAAAATACAGAAAGTAAAAAATAAAACAAAGAACAAGGAAAGATAGTACCCGATCATTGGTACGGAGGCGGCAGACCGAAGATGCTGCTGTAAAAATCTCCGTACGGGCCCTGATCAGCGGGGTTCGGTGGTGGTGGTGGATATAGGTGAGCGGGGAGCTGGTCGGGTAAATCCTGCCTGCCATGCGCTGGATAGCGCTGATATGTATCTACGGCAGGGTCGTAGCTCTGATATTGAGGCATAGTAATCAGCATAAGACTGGTACAACATACCGGCTTGGAAATCCTCGTGATGTCGGACTCTCTCCCAATACGCCCAGTTATGCTGCTGGTAGTAGGCATTTTGATATGCAGTGGCTCTCTGCCCCTCGTATATCCTATCTACCCGATCATAAAGATAATCGACCCTATCATAAACATGGGTCAATCTCCCATTCATGTCATCTAACATCTGGGTCACATCCTCACGGAAGTCCCCTTGGCTCACCACAGGATCGTCTAATCGTCGCATAATGCGGTTGACGTCAGCATCGTCATTACCTCAACTGTGCGAGGTAGACGCCCCTCTGTTCGGCTCTTCCTGCCGAACACCTGCTTCATTTGCAGATTTTTGCTCTCTCTCTCCTCTCCTCCTCAGTGTAGTGACTGATTAGTTTCCTTGTCGTATATCTCGAACCCCTCATCAACCTTTCTAAAAATCAGAGTGGGGAACATGGCGGCCGTAATGTACGTTGCCGAGACTGGAGAAGAAAGGGACTTGGGTGAAAGTGCACCCATCCTCTCAAGGAAAGTAGAAATTAACCATCCGTGGGGGGATGATCGTTCTCTCTCTAGTGTCGTACATAGCCCAAATGTCATGAATGACTGTCCATGCAAAGGACAGTCTGGGCTGTGTATTGAGAAGGCCGTAAAGGACCGTAATGTCCTGGTGCCTGGCCTTAGACAGGTCACTATCTTGTGGTAGGATATTGTTCATGAGGATCTTATGAAGTACCTTGCACCATGGGGACAAATCCTTCCTATTGTAGGTAACGTAATTCTCCGCTACCTCAGTAGTTTGATTGAACACCTTACACACCTGTTCAATCCACTCCCCGGTCCAGGTTAGGTCAGTAAAGGCCAATTGGGCCTCAGACTTATACTCATACCCATGTTGGGTAGACCCTCATTTCCCACTCCAGTTTCTAAATTAAATAATTGGCGAAGGATTCTAGCATCCATCGCCACTTCCCTCCCATGGACAGTGCCTATGAACCTAACCCTGTTGTATGTATTACCTGTCTCCCTCCTAAGGGTAGACATCCACTCGACTACATCGGACTGATGAATATGTGGGCCGCCTAAATCTAACACCCCCGTCTATCCTAAGAAGTAAAAAAGATACAGAACTCCATAATCCTCGAAGTCCTGTCTCCTCACCCTCTTCTCTACTAAAACATGCCTAGAATATTTCTTATAAAGAAATAACTGCGTTCTTATCTCCTCTGGGTGTTGGGACAGTAGGAGATTGGGGATCCAGTCCATCGTACATCAGCTGGTTGGGTTCATTGGCGGGTTCTTCTCGACATCTACAAGTTATCAATCAATCAATGTATGAGATAACTTTAATAATGTAACCTATAATTACATTCACATTAACGCTCACTATGTTTAGATGCATATGTGTATACACACACACACACACACACACACACACACTTTTACGCTTAATTATACTCACTGTATATATAGTCTATTATTTTGCCATCATATTGTGCACTAATCATGTATCTAATATATCAATAAAAACCCATTTAGCACATAATATTCATTTTCTAGCTAATTACCCAAACTTTATAAATTATAGCATGTATGCACATTTAGGCAACCAACTTTTATAAATCCAACTTATTTTCTAGAAATTAATCATGGCAAATTAAATAAAATAGCATCTAAACATACATATCATCATACATTTTTCAAGATTAACATCAAATCTATGCAATTAACATACTTTGACTCTAAAAAGTTAAAATCACCATGAAAACTCCATGGATGACCATGAAGCTCTATACTCTCATTTTTCTAAAAAAAAAAGTATGAAATAACTTGCATTTTATCAATAAAAACACAAACCTTGATGATTATAAGCTAAAAAATGGTAGAAATCTTGCTTTTTTCTCCACCCACTTCTATACCCAAAATTCTCCAAAATGGATGAAAATACCAACAAAGAGATGATTTTTAGCCTATATCTTTACTATGGATGGTAGTATGAGTGTTTTTAAGCTTAAATTTGCAATTTTTGGCACAAAAATGGAACATCAAGGGAGTAGCCACACACCAGCCATAGGGTTAAGGGGTTTCTAGGTTTTGTGAAAGTGAAGAAGAAGGCCTAATATGCCTTTTAACCTTGACGGGGCGTAGGCGAAGGCATACCCCTGCGCCCAACTCTTGAAAAATCTGATTTTTTTTACAGTTTTTGGTGCGTAGGGCAGCATATACCTCTGGTTTGTGGTGAAAAATGTGGTCTAGAATTTTTTGTGGAGTCTAACTTAATTGATTAAAACATTTGTTAGAACATACCCTCTCCAACTTAGACCATTGTGACGTCCTCGTCACACATATCAACTAGAATCACTAAGAATAAGAGAGATTTATCAGAACATATTCCTTGTTAAAAAATAAACTCAAATAACTAAAATAAATTCAAACTTTTAATTATAAAATTCATACCACACGTAAAATAAACAACTGAAAAATAAAGTATGAGATTACAATCAAAACCACATAAAAAATTGAAAACCAAACAATAATAACTTAATGTTTCTCACCCAAACCACACGTCCTTTTGCAAAAACTAAAATTCCTTCGAGGGACCATGGCTTCTTCCAGCTCAGCTACCATCAACTGAAGATTTGTAAGCCAGTCTGAATTCACTTCAAACACCTGATCAGTCTTCTTTTGACCCGGTTGGAGTGTCTCGATATTTTTGAGCAAGGCTTTGTTCGTATTGACTAGGCTAGTCATAACATCTTTCAGAACATCTATTTGAATCCTCAACAAATCTATAGTCGACACTCTCTTCCATGGTCTCTCGTCATCCTCATCTATCTCCATCCTAGTTTTCCCTTTGTTGTTTTGTCTCTCCTCCGGGTACTCAGGGGCCACAAATGGGATCAGGGTTATTTTCGAGGTTTTGGGAAAGCAGATTTGATAACTTAGGTGGGTTCTCTCAAACACTAATCCCAACATTGTAAGCCTTGTGAACCATGTCTCATTCGGGTTGAGATATTTTATTAGTAACTGTTCCGACACTGCCTTCTCCTTAATAAATAATTCGGTCAACATTCTACAATGTGGATAGTTTGTTCTCTGACCCATGATATTACAATCCCATAGATTTTGCATAATGATGTACCCTAGGGATATAGCCGGGTATCCTGTCATAAGCGCATGGACTAAAAGGATTTCCTGGGGTCTAACGGTAGTCGTATCCTGGTGGAAGAATGTTAAAAGTAATGAACTTCCATAGGATTTTGGCTAATGGGCACAGGTGTCCCCTATAAAAATTAACAAAGGTGTGTGCATCTTCTATGGACATCTCAAAATCTGTGGCTATCTTTCCCACCCATCGTTTAGCCCAACCGTTAATCTTACTCGCCCTGCCCCTGAATATCAAGAGATGACCAAAACTCTCTAGGACGTGGAATATCATTATCTATCATAAACACCTCACAAAGCTTTTTCCTAGAAACTGTCACTCTTCTATTTCCCACCATGCCCGTTAACTCGAAATCATACTCCTCATACCCGTCTGCTCTCCGCACATTGGCGAACCATGTTGGATCATACTAGTACGGATATATGGCAATTCCCATTGTATCGCTTTTGCCCACCCCAGCTCAAACCCCTCAAAATCAGACTCTTTCAGGGTTCGCTCAATGTGAGCCAAAACTAACCCTATTAATGCATGAACTTAATAGTAACTATTTAAACATTTAAAATAACCCTATAGACAAAACTTTTTCAAAATCTTACAAAAATTCATATTTAGAAAAAACTAAGATTTTTATGAAACTTTTGCAAAAATATATTCAAATTAATTATATGAATATATAAAATTATATTTAACCCTTTTTCATTGAAAGATAATGAAACCCCCAAAAAGTTCATCACATGCACGCATGATAAATCCTTAAAAACTAGTATAGAACGCAATTAGAGGCGTTAGTAAGAGTATACCTTAGCGATTATTGAGAAATACTAGAAACGGATTGAAGATTTGACGTGAAAATGGCGTTATTTGAGAGGGTTTAGGCCTTTGAAATGGAAAATCGCCACTCTATCGCCGTTTTTTAGGGTTTATGACATCTGGAACGTAGGGCTCTATATTTATAGGCTTTTTAGCACGTCGGGGCGTATGGCAGGCGTAGGCCTGCACCCCCCTGCGCTCCGGGTCTCCGGATTTTTAATTTGGGGCGCACATAAGTCTATAAACCCAATTCTCAATTTTTTGAATTTTTACGCTCACTCTATCCAACTTACACTATTAAATCGGGTTAAAATAATCCACCGTGTGTGCTCAAAAATTTCAATTTCTGATGTGATGCTTCTACACTTAACCTAAAAACAACTAAGGTTGAGAGGAGAAATCCTCCCCAACTTAGCTGGTTACATAAAACTAAAACACAAATTTAAAATTAACTAATAAAATAAAGTAAAATAAAATAATCCAGCTTTTCGTAGGGAATCACGATTGCACTTAGCACGTGCAATAAGCCGTTAAACCCCTCGGTATCCCGAGTGGATGAGTGTTGTCTCGTGAGGGTTTCCAGAAACACACCCACAAAGTTCTCTGGGTTGCCTCCCAGGATGCGCTAAGTTTTACGTCTTCAGCCAGACGTACTAATTTTTAAATCTTCTAGCCTTATAAGTTTTGAGTCTAGAATATTATTGGTGGCCCATTGAACATATAATTTGAGTCTATGTCCATTGATTTTGAACGGTTCACCACCTTTTAGGTCCCGAATTTCTACTGCACCGTGTGGGTAGACTTCGGTTACAATGTATGGACCTGTCCATTTACTCTTTAATTTACCCGAAAACAATCTCAGTCTTGCGTTAAATAACCAAACTTGTTTCCCTTGGTAAATATCTTCTCTACGAATTTCTTCCAACTCGTTTAATTGGAATTTTCTATCAACACCGGCATCGTGCAAATTAAAATTAGTATTTTTAATTGCCCACAAGGCTCGGTGTTCCAATTCAACAGGAAGGAGACATAACTTACCGTAAACAAGTCGATATGGGGACATACCAGTTGGTGTTTTAAATGCAGTCCTGTATACCCATAAAGCATCCTCCAGCTTTTGTGACCAATCTTTACTATCCGGTCTTACTGTTTTTTCTAGGATTCTCTTGATTTCTCTATTAGAAATTTCGACTTGTCCGCTAGTTTGCGGGATAAGGTGTAGCTATTCGATGATTAACTCCATAGTGTATAAGAAGTTTTGCGAAGTTGATTTTTGAAATGTGACCCTTCGTCACTAATTATAGCCCTAGGGATACCATGGCGCGCAAAGATATTTCTTTTTACAAATTTGCATACTACCCGGTTATCGTTGGTTCTCGTAGCTTCTGCTTCCACCATTTGGAAACATAGTCTACCGCAACCAAGATATACACATACCCAAATGATTTAGGGAAAGGTCTCATAAAATCAATCCCCCAGACATCAAATATTTCGACAATTAAAAAAAGGGTCATGGGCATTTCATCCCTTTTTGCAATGACGCCTGTTTGCTGGCATCTTGTGCATCCTTTTACAAACTCATATGCATCTTCAAAGATTGTGGGACAGAAAAACCCACACTGTAATATTCGGTGGCCAGTTTTCATAGCACTGAAATGACCCCCGCATGCATATGTATGGTAGTGTTTAAGAATATCTTCGTGTTCTGAATCAGGAACACAACGTCTCATAATTTGATCCGCACCCATCTTAAATAAATCCGTCTCATCCCATATGTATTGTTTTGCTTGAGCATAGAAATATTTTCTTTGTTGGGAATTCCAGTGCTCTGGCAACCTTCCTGATACAAAATAATTTACTAAATTCGCAAACCAGAGAATTTTGGAAATTGATAATAATTGTCCATCAGGGAAGAAGTCCCTGATGTGATCAGCTGAGTCTGTTGCGATAATTGGGAGCCTAGATAGATGGTTGGAAACAACATTTTCTGTGCCTTTCTTATCCCTAATTTCTAAATTAAGTTCCTGTAATAGAAGGATCCACCGAATAAGTTGAGGCTTGGCATCCTTCTTTGCTATAAATTGCCTTAAAGCGTTGTGGTCAGAGTACATAATTACTTTTGCCCCCCAAATATATGATCTAAAATTATCCAGGGCAAATACTACAGCTAACAGTTCTTTATTCGTAGTCGTATAATTTATTTGTGCCTCATTAAAGGTTTTACTCGCATAATAAATTTCCACTAGCTTCTATCTAATCTCTGGCCAAGCACAACACCTACTACGTAATCACTTGCATCACACATGATCTCAAAAGGTTCAGACGAATCCAGAGATTGCATAATTGGTGCTTCAGTAAACTTCACTTTAAGTTTTTCAAATGGTTGCTTTCATGCTTCATCAAAGTTAAACTCAACATCTTTCGCTAGGAGATTACATAATGGCCTTGAGATTTCACTAAAGTCCTTAATAAATCACCGATAAAAACCAGCGTGGCCTAGGAATGATCTTATTCCTTTAACATTAGTGGGGGGTGGAAGTGAAGATATTAATTGGACTTTTGCTTTGTCCACTTCCATGCCTTTTTCGGACACTATATGACCTAAGACTACCCCTTCTTTCACCATGAAGTGGCTCTTTTCCCAACTTAAGACTAAGTTGGTCTCAGTAGACCTCTTTTAGGAACTTTTCTAAATGTCCTAGACAATCTTCAAATGATTTATCAAATATGGAAAAGTCGTCCATAAATATCTCAAGAGAACCACCCACCATATCTGAAAAGATAGCCATCATACAGCACTGGAATGTGGCGGGTGCATTACATAGACCAAACGACATCCTTCGATACGCAAAGGTGCCATATAGGCATGTAAATGTAGTTTTCTCTTGATCCTCTGGATGGATTGGGATTTGATTATAGCCAGAGTAACCATCGAGGAAACAGTAGAATTTTTAACCTGCAAACTTTTCCACAATTTGATCAATAAATGGTAGTGGAAAATGATCTTTAGAAGTAGCGGTGTTTAGTTTCTTGTAATCGATGCATACTCTCCATCCAGTTATCGGGCGGAGTTATCTTTCCTCCGTCTTTAGTGTCAATGACTGTGATCCTTGATTTCTTGGGCACAGTTTGAGTTGGACTCACCCATTTGTTATTAGATATGGGGTAGATTATCCTAGCATCCAACCATTTTAACACTTCTTTCTTAATTACCTCCCTTAAATTAGAATATAGCCTCCTTGTGCATCCCGTGCTGGTTTAGCTTTTGGATCAGTAATGATTCGGTGCATACACAAAGTATGACAAATTCATTTTAAGTCTGCTATAGTCTATCCTACTGCTTCTTTGTATTTAACTAACACTTGCAGTAGAGATTTTTCTTGCGCTTCGGTCAGATCCAATAAGATTATGACAGGAAGAGTGATTCTAACCTAAGAAAGCGTATTTTAAATGAACAGACAGCTCCTTCAACTCTAGAACAGGTGGTTGTTCTATTGAAGGCTTTGCTGATTGAGGCAACTCAGTAGGTAACTTCTCAATCTTATGGGCCATGGTGGTTCTTTCGATTCTAGTGTGGATTCCATGACTGCTTCTAATTCGTTATAATCACGAGAATTCATCTTAGATGTGTCATGCTCGACAAAGAATAACTCAGTAGTGTCTTTGGTGTTAATTAATGAACTATGTCGTTGAGCAAGTTCATCCACCACATTGATCAAATAACACTCTGAATCAATTGCAGCGGCATTCGAAGCATTAAACACATTTAATCTCAGTTTGCGATTACCAAAAGCAATATCTACAGCTCCCGTTCTACAATAAATTTGAGAATTTATTGTTGCTAAGAACGATCTGACTAAGTTAATGGCCGGTTGATCGTCTCCAATGGAACTTTCGGTGTCCAAGACTAGGAAATCGACCGGATAATAAAAGTCTTCAATTTTTACTATAACATCCGATAAAATTCCCCTTGGGCATTTGGTTGACCGATCCGCAAGCTATAAGGTTATATCAATCATTTTCAACTGGCCTAGATCATGTTTGTCAAACAAGTTTCTAGGTAGAATAATGACACTAGCTCAAAGATCAAGTATGCTTTCTTTATCTGCACATTGCCAATTGTCACTGGAATCAATGCTGATCCAGTATCTTTTAGCTTAGGAGGCTAGGAACTAGAGACTACTGCCCTTAGTTATTCAGTTAGATTGATCTGCTTAGGAAGCGAGACCTTAAACCTTCTCTTTTGTGTGCATAGATCCTTTAAGAATTTGGCATAAGAGGGAACTTGCTGAATAGCCTTAATCAAAGGAATATTGATCTTAACTTGATTAAACAAATCCCACAAATCCTTTGGTTGTGGGCCTCTTTTGCCATAAGGGGAAGATTTAGGATTTTCTAAGGTAGCAGGATAAGGAGGAGGACTTGTGGTGTCCTGATCCTTGACAGCCTCCCCAACATTGGGAGTTGAAATGTCTACCTTAGTCGGCTCCTTGAAAGTTACTTTTTTGGGAACGTCGTTCTTTGGATCCTCTTTTTCCTCATACACGACCTCAGTGTCCGTATCCTCTTCTACCTCCTGCTCTTTGGTCATCTCAATCTTGTTGTCTACTTATCTAGCACTTCTCAGGGTAGCCACCTTAGATACCTCATTCACTTCATTTATTTCATGCTTCTTCTCTTTGCCATGAACATGCGAAGAGTTGGGAACAGTATTGCTCGGAAGTTTTCCCTCTTCTCATCTTGTAAGCGACTCGGCTATCTGACCCATCTGGCGTCTTAGAAGATCCATGGTCTTTGTAGTGATAGCCGACTGTTACTTCATAAATTTTGCGAACTCCAAGAATTGTGAAGAACTCATGTTCGTTTCCACTTGGAAATGAGGTTGATCACGTTGGTTTGGCTTATCGTATCGCTCATCTTTAGCATCAGAGGTAGAACCATATTAATATTCTCGTCGTGGTGGTTCATACCTTGGTTTAGATTGATGATCGGTAGGTTGATCATTCATCCATCGGAAGTTAGGATGATTTCTCCATCCCGGTTTATAGGTTTCTGAAAATGGGTTATCCCTCTCCCGGTGAGCTCTAAAACCATAGACTTCATTAGCAAACTCCTCAGTGGATTGCACTTGAGGGCATACTTCGGAATGATGAGATGGATCACCGCATGTGACGCAGTTAACCGATACATTTGGGTTTGAATTAAGACCCTTCATTAGTTGATCCATTTTCTTACCAAACTCTGAAATTTCACTCTTTACTTCTTGTTTCGAGGCATTATCTATGCCCATCACTTGAACTCCTACGCTATTTTCAGAACCAGCTTGACCAACCTTGAGACCCTTACTGAGTTGATTCAGTAACTCCCAAACCTCATCTTCTTTTGCTAAAAAAACGTGCCTCCCGTGGCAACAATGATCATGTTGCGACTCTCATGACTCACACCATCGAAGAATGTTTTGATAAGCATCCATTTTGGGACTTTGTGATGTGGACAAGCTCTCAACAATTCATTCATATGATCAAATGCTTCGTAGAATTGTTCACCAGGTTTTTGTTTGAACCCGATAATTTCCTTTCTTTTCTCAGTGGTTTTACTAATAGGATAATATTCATTGAGAAATTCTCTTTTCATTTGATCCCATGTCGTGATGCTATTGGTGGGTAGCGACACGAACCAATTTTTAGCTTTCTCTTTTAAATAGAAAGGAAATTATCGATGTTTTAAACCGTTGGTGGTTATATCTCGAACGTGATTTGCTTTGCAAATAGCCATAAACTCAGTTAAATGCTCGTACGGTTCCTCACTTGGCATCCCTTGGAAAATAGGAAGAATTTGACATAACTGAGGACAAACTTCAGGTTCGTTCTCATTTTCAGGGTATCGAATTGGAGAAGGGTCGGGCACATCACCAGGGCGGTAATGTGACTCAACAGTCCTTCGCGTTTGTTCACCCATCCTAACAACTTCACGCTCCGGTTCCTCTCGCTCGCGGTTTCTTGGCGAAATTGAACGACCTTCTAAACTAGGAATCTCCTCCTCTTGATCGTTGTCATCCTCCGCGTGCCTCCGTTTATCGCTTGAACTCTTCATAATTAATCTTTGTTGTTTTTGCACCCTAACGGTCTTTCGGTGAGATTTAGCTACTTTTTCGATTTTGGGTTCGAATTGTAGCGACAATCCTTTAGCCGATCGACGTGTGAGCATAAACTACTAAAAACTTAAATTAAGTTACATAATTAAACTAATTATATTTCTGGTGGTAAAGTAGAGGACTACAATTACCTTTTTGGATTTTTGGATTTTTTTAATGATAGGAATTAAAGACTAAAAATAATTAAAAACTAAAGTACTTAGAATTAAACTAAGACCAAAACTAACTTTCTAGCCCTACCTAGCGTTACCACTCCCCGGCAACGGCACCAAAATCTGACGAGCTGTTGTTGTGGCCCGTAGAAATAACCTTAAAACTAACTATTAGTGTAGAGAAGTAAGGGTTGAATTCGCAGGGAGTGCGTATGTGAATTAGGGTTAAATTGCTAGTTTCTTAAATTTATTAAAAGTGATAAAATTGTGAAATGAGTGATTTGTTTGGAATAGTGATTAGGACTAAATTACTACGAAAGCAATGACAAGCAACAAAACAATTAATTAAAAGATCGAATTTAAAGATAACCATTTACGAAATCACTACGACAGAAGTTATTATCCGCTTGAATATCACGCAACGGTCACATAGACATAACCAATTGCTTAAGCATATTAATCGTAAATACTTTAATCAATAAATCTCGGCATAGCGCATGCAACATTCATTACTTGTCTTAATCCCTAGAGTAATGGACTCGGCACAAATAATAACATCACTATGAAGTATGAACTATCTTGCTTTTTACCAATTAAACCATTTACTCATAAAAATAACCAAATGTACACCATTTGCATCAAAACAAATATTCAAGTATCAGCAAACACATCAATACATATAGATAAATTCAAGTAAATAAAACTTAGCCATAGATCCTCCGCATATGGTTATGGTGGTTTAGCCTCTCATCGTGCGTTCTTCACCGGGAATGATTGGAGACATCATCGTAGGCTTCAATGACACGAACGGTTGCACTCCGCCTTCTTCGTACTCGATCCGTGAACCAACTCCGGCAGGGCTTCGCCAATCTTTTCAATATTTCGGAACCTCCAAAAACGAGAGCCATCGTTCTCTCTATATATACAAAAGGTGAAAATTAGGGTTTTGGATGCAGAAAGGCGATTATAGGGTTTTCATGCCGCACGAGCGTAGGCCTGCGCCCAACCCTGCGCTGGGGTAGGCATGGCAAAAAAACTCATACCTGACGGGGAACCCGTAACTCGACCCCGATTTGACCGGGGATGGGGACGGGGAATCCCCGATTTAAAATAATGGGGATGGGGCGGGTGGGAGACACTTTAATCCCCGACCCCGATAATGTATTATGTTTTAATATAGATTATTATATATATTTAACTTTACAATGTAAATTATATTCATTACATTTTATATAATATATTAAATATCATTGTATATAACTTTTGTATAGTTTAGAATACTATTATTTTTTCATTTTAGTGGTTTTATAAATCTTTTGCATACATTTATTTGTTTTAGTTTCATTATAAATTATAAAATATATATGTAAATAACTCAAATATGTTTGAATTGATTTGTTTTAAAGTTTATTTACATAAATACTAAATTACTGTTTATAGTTTAAACTTATTAATATTTTAGGAACTTGAAATACCCGATTCCCTGATGGGGATCCCCAAACCCTGCTTGGGACGGGGATGGGGATAGAAACTCATTCCCTGACGGGGATGGGGGAGAGGATTAAGAAGCGAGGATGGGGATGGGAACTGAGATCCCCGCCCCGCCCCATTGCCATGCCCAGTTGGGGGGTACGGCCTGGGCTACGCAGGTCTGCGCCCCACCGGCTCGTTTCGTGCTGAGTTTTCTCGAGTTGCTTCAATTTGACTTCTTGACCCTGAAACACAATTTGGGAGTAAAAGTATGATAGTTACGAAGCACAGGATCATAAAATGAGCCTTAATTGATACCGAAAACACATAAAATTATAGTCCTATCACTCTGATACCAACTTTAATAGCCCAGACCACCCCGAGACAAGATATTGTCTGTTAGATATTAAATTTTCGATCTTGTGGATCTCTTTTGTAATAATTATTTAGATTATGTTTAGTCTTGTATTTATTTGCTAGTTAGTTTATTTCTATGGAAAAGTTTAAGTGGCAAATTTGTCATTCCTTGATAATTAATTAAAGGAGCCTACAACTAGGCTCCTAGGGTTTTGTAATTCATTGTACACGGTTGAAATTGAAAAAGAAAGAAAGAATATTGCAGCCGCCATTTGTCGTTTAATCCCCCAACATTCTTTTTGTTCTTCATCATTACACAATTATTGAGTTTATATTCTTCTTGTGAGTGATAATAGAACATTTGTGTGTTGATTACATCTGGGAATCTATTACAACAATTGGTATCAGAGCTCAAAAAGGTGGATTTCAACTACAAAAATCGGATTCTACTGTGTTCTTATCATCTTCATCGAGTTCTTCATCATATTCTCGGTTAGATCTTCTTTTTCATCGATTCTCTGCTGTTTATGTGTTGGTATTATCATATAATCATCACATTATCATTTCCTACTAATTTAGAGCTTATTACGTTCAATCTTAACATCAAAATCAACCTATAATGGGCCGTCTTCAAACTTTAAAAAATATGGGTTTTCTTGAGTTTTTGGTCCGTTTATAAGGATAAGTGTTTTGGTACATTTTAAAAGCTAAAAAGTGTTCAAAATAGTTTTCCAATCATTTAGAAACAATTTTAGACCAAAAATCTGCTTATCTTGACGTCTGAACTGTTACTGAAATATTCAATATCTACTGTATTTCGGATCGTACTGTAGCAATTCGGACCGTATTTCGGACCACATAGGACCCCATTTCGGATCTCACTTCGGTCCATTTCGGACCAATTTTAAGTGTAATTCGGACCAAAATCTTGCCCAATTCGGACCTTGTTTCGGTCCCATTCGAACTTCGGACCATCTAAAGTCCAGATCAGGCAATTCACTTCACTTAATTTGACTTGTGCTTTAATTTGATTTTTCATTTTGGACCATTTTCCATTTCGGACCAACCGAATCCGGACCATCCGAATTCGGTGTTCCCTCCTGAAAATTTCCTAAGTGTTCATCCGTATTAGTCACTGTCACCCGAATTCGGACCATCCGAATTCGGTTCCTTCATCCTTAGGTCCAATACGAAATAGACACTGTTCATCCGAATCTGGACCATCCGAATTCGGTTCATCCTCCATCCATCATTCTAGACTTGGTCCATCCGAACCACTGTTCATCCAAATTCGGTTCCCGTCCGAAGCCACTGTTCATCCGAACTCAGCTCCTGTCCGAACCCACTTAGTCATCCGAATTCGGTTACATCCGAAATCAGCACCTAAATCAGTACCATCCAGTGTACTATTCATCCGCAGTCCAATCCATCCGATTAAAGTTTCCACCTTCCAGATCTTATTCGTTCATATCAGCACCCGAAATCATGTCTCGTGAAGCTCTTGTACTCGGATCCGAGAACAGACCACATGTTCTGTATCCTGATGAGTATGAACAATGGAAGTCCCGGTTCTTAAAGTTTGTCGGTATGCAACCCAACGGACACCTTATGCTTCAATCTATATCTGAGGGCCCCGTTATCTACTATCGGGAAATAGCGGCTAGACCCGAGGCTGATCCTCCTGTACTCGCATCAAAGGTTGAGAGGGAACCCGCAAATGATGTCGAGCGAAACAGGCAGCATGCAGATAAGAGGGCCGAATATCTGATCTATCAGGCCCTCCCCACTGATATTTTAGTCGGAGTAGACAGCAAAATGTCTGCTAAAGAAATGCAAGACGAGTTAGAAGTGCAAATGCTGGGGGCAGATCTAGATGACCGAGCGAAAATTGAGGAAGCTAAGGCTAAGTTCACCGAATTCCGAGCCAAAGACGGGGAGTCGCTACATGCTACATTTACTCGGTTTTGTGCAGTCCTGAATGAATTAAACAAATTGCACATCAAAAAGGACAAGGATGACATAAACGTCCAGTTCTTTTCAGCCTTAGCCCCCGAGTAGCAGAGTGCATGCCGGGCCACACGACGCGTCCTGAACATTCCCGAAGTATCGATCAATATCGTCTTTAAAGAGCTGAAAAAGTATCAGGGTGATGTGGATCAACAGAAACAGATGGCAAATCAACTCGCATCTTTGTTGCTATCTGCAAACACAGGCATCAAACCCACTGATTCCCTAGCCTTGATCTCCAACACGAATATTCCCACTGCATCTTTTGCACAAGGTTCATCTTCGTCACAGTACATATATGCTTCTCCTCCGCATGAGGTAATGGATGAGGAAGAAGCGGTCATTCAAGAACAAATAGCCTTGTGGACAAATCGTCTCCAACAATGACGTTTTTCCAACAAGACTAATAATCAGCTCCGCTACGACACCGGTCCGCGGAGGTACTCAGATGAACGAAGGGATGAAAGACGCGATGATTATCATCGGGACGACTATCGCATGGATGACAGGGATGAAAGGAGACACGACGATAGACGCGACTATCGAGATGATCGCCATTATGAAAGGCGAGACGATAGGCGTGATGATCGTAGGGATGACCGTCGAGACTATGATCGAAGGGACGACCGTCGTGATGACCGCAGGGACGACCGAAGGGACGATAGAAGAGAGTATGATCGTCAGGATACAAGGAGAGATGAAAACTGAGAACCTCGCCGTGCCGACAAGAGGCCGGTGGAAAGGAGGGATGAGCGACCGAGAGCTGATGAGACGAAAGGAGCCGTAGAGCGTCTCTGTTATAAGTGTGGGAAACCGGGCCACTTTGCTCGGGAATATAAAAACAAGTTTGACAGGGACGTCAGCTACTATGAGCGGAAGTTGGAAGCCGCTAAGAAATGAACAGATGTCATGACTCTCATCACCCAGGAAGACTACTGGGATGCCGTGGATACCGATGAAGAGGATGATAAGGGAAAGAAGTGCTATATGGTTGATCATCTGGGATTGGATCATTATGCCACTTCAATTGCTTCAGATTCAGACAGTGCTGATGAGGGGGAGCAACAACAAATCCACCAGCATGTCTGATGGCCAAATCCGACGATCCTTAATGTTCATCATCCGATTCAGAGACACGAGAGGTATATTCCTATTACATTCAAGAGCATGTAAATAATTTATCTGTAAATAGTAAATGTACATTGCACACACATATACTTGATTTAGAAGTTAGGTTAAATGCTGACACTGAAAAGTGTGTGCAGGCTGAACATCTAGCCCAAACCTTAAAAGAGTCGTCTAAATTATATCAATCAAAGTGGTTAACTAATCATAATGTGATAAAACAGATGCTAATCGAAAAGGTAGATGTTCAGGATAGGAATATATACCTAGAATCTTGTATGGATAGGTTATCTAATGAAAAGCTCTCTTTAAAAGAAGAAATATTTGTACTTTCAAAACAATTAGAGACAGTAAGTATGGAAAATATAGACAGTTTAGAAAAATATAAAATGATAGAAGAAGAAAGAATAAGTTTGTACTCACGAATAAAGACCCTTGACGATGCATTTTTAAAACGGGGTCAAACTGAACAAACTATTCACTTGAATCAGCCCAAAGAAACTAGGTTTTACCATTCTAAACAAGGAATCGGTTTTAAAAATCCTAAATATTTGGAAAAAGGCTCAAAGAGTTTTACCTTTATTTTATGACATGAATTATATGGGAGCTGGAATTAAATCTTTCTTTTTTGAGTCATCAAAAGAAGTTTTAACCCAAGAGGATGAGAAACGCGTTGAAAATAAACAAAAAGAAATATCTTTTCAATATGAAGAACTAAACGAGAGTTATCCTTCTAGAGTACCCACTTTAGAGGAAGACTTCTTGTCGAATTATTCAGAAACTGAGATGAAAGCAGAACCTGTAAAACCAATCCCTCGACTTTATATTCCTACAAAAGTTCTTCAACATCAAATTACTGTTTTAGAAAAGGAATTGAAGTTAACTCAAAAGAAAGCACTTGATTTACAAGAAGCTCTTCTTGAGAACGAGGAAAAATTGGTAAATCAAAATTTTCAACAATCAGTAGAATTAACTGTCTACAAAGAAAAATTTGACACAGTTTCTCAAATGTTGAAAGATTTTTTAAAAGAACCAACATTTTCTCATCCCACCAAAATCCCATTTGTGTCATCCAACAAAGGCAAGACTAAAACTGAAACTTCTTCTATCAGTTGTGAAGGTGAGTGCTCAAAACCTTTTAAAGCTGAGGTTTCTAAAAAGACTCAGATTCAATCCAAGTCTTTTAAGAAACCCACTCACCAACAAAAAGAAAAATCTGTAAAGTCTAAATCTTCCATGCATATTGACTCTCATCATTTTGTTCCTACAGATTATGTAAGAAGAGTCCCTAAAACCACCATGCAGGATTTTTCAAGTTTTTTTGTGAAGTAGGCTGTAATGCCAATAGATTTGTTTCTAGAGATAGGATGCCTGTAATCTCAGAAAATAATGTGTGTAACGATGTAACAAATTCTTCTGTTTGTTTAAAGTACTCTTTCAGTGAATTGTTTAATTTATGTCCAACTCGTTTTAGACGTCAAGTTCCTGAAATGAATGCTTTTGTGCCATATCCTGCTAAAAGAATTCGCAAAAAGAAAATAAAAAATGTTGCATCATCGGCCACAAAGAATAATGAGACTTGTCATTTGCCGAGGCCCAAAACCAAAGCAAAAGCCAAAAAGGTCTCAAAAAGTCAAAAACCGAAGGTAATTTCATCGCCTTAGGTTCCAAAGCCTAATAAATCCAATCTTCAATGGATTCCAAAAGGCTATGCATCCGGACCACACATAACTGCTAAATGGGTTCCTAATACTGCACACGTGCCATATACACCTGGAACTCCTAACCAAAAAGGACCCATATTGAGATGGGTACCCAAAGTTGTGTGATCTTAATGCAGATGGTTCTTGGTTACTTCTGATCAAGACCCGTACTTCAATGAATTGGCTTCTATTTATCATAGACTAGGACCCGTTCTTCTGCTTGCCGGTTGTGCTTAAACCGACACGTTTGGCTTCTGTGCACACAGGTCAGGACCCAGTCTTATTTTATCATGTATTCTGAACATCTCGGTTCAGAACACAGTTTGATTGTCAATAAAAGATGGATGTGTTTGAATGCATATAGATTTTCATTATATGAATTTATTTGTTTTTCAGGATAAATCCATCTGGTATATGGATTCGGGTTGCTCCAAGCATATGACTGGGAGAAGAGAATTGCTGTCCAATGTTGTTGAACAATATTGTGGGACGGTAAAATTCGGAAACAACCATCAGGCTCATATAAAAGGATACGGGGACTTAGTCTTAAATAAACTAGTCATCAAGGAAGTTGACTATGTTGAGGGATTATCACATAATCTATTTAGCATAGGATAGCTCTGCGATAAAGGATTAGAAGTAACATTTAGGGCTAAGAACTGCAGTGTAAAGAGTATGGATGGCAAAGAAATCTTATCCGGTTCCCGTAAGTCTAACCTTTACACCAAAGACGTAGCTAAGCTCATAGTTAAGGATATCATTTGCCTTTTATCAAAAGCCTCTTCAAATGACTCTTGGATGTGGCAAAGAAGGTTATCCCACTTAAATTTTGACAACATCAACAAGCTGGCTGCGAAACAACTGTTTAGAGGTCTCCCAAAATTACGATATGAAAAAGACCATCTTTGTGGAGCGTGTGAGAAAGGAAAGATGAAATGATCGTCTCACAAACCAAAACCCGAACCATCAACGAAGAGAGAATTGGAGTTACTTCACATGGATTTATGCGGACCGATGCGGACCTAAAGTATAAATGGGAAGCGATATGTGTTGGTTATCATTGATGATTACTCACGATATACCTGGGTAAAGTTCTTGCGATCCAAGGATGAGAAAGCTCAAGAAATCATAGATTTTATAAAAAGTGTCGAAACCCAACAGCAACTGTCTGTTCAATCAATCAGATCTGACAACGGCACGGAGTTCAAGAATTTGGTAGTTGAGGGCTTCCTTCGATCCAAAGGTATTCAGCATCAATATTCTGCTGCTAGAACACCTCAACAAAATGGAGTCGTGGAAAGGCGTAACTGTACCCTTGTCGAAGCAGCTCGTACAATGCTAACCTACTCAAATCTACCTCCATTCTTGTGGGCCGAAGCCGTATCAATACCTTGTTATACACAGATGCGATCCATAATCCATAAGCGCTTCAATAAAACTCCTTATTAACTCTTCCTGAATAAAGTACCTTTTATCAAGTACTTACGTGTATTTGGTTGCAGGTGCTATGTGCTTAATGATAAAGACAACCTCGGGAAATTCAACGAAAAAGCAGATGAAGCGATCTTCATTGGATACTCATCCAACTCGAAGGCTTATCGTTCATTCAATACCCGAACCAGGACAGTCAATGAAAGTGTACATGTCACATTTAATGAGTTGGCTGAACTAGCACCCGAAGTTGATCATACAGGACCACACATTACACAAATGCTGGAGACTCTTCTACTCACTCTACTTCTTTTTCATCTTCCGATTTAGTTAATTTATTTGATCCTTTTTACGTAGAATTTTCCGGTCCTAACGCTAATGTGTCTAATGTTGCTAATAATGTAGCTAATCCATCCAACAATTCAACTGCACCACAAATTTTATCCAATCCATCTTCATCCACATCGTACCCTCATCCATCAACGTCATCCACTGATACATCCGCAGTTGAATCTACTCCTGAAATACCCTCGCATATAATGCCAAATATCCTTCCTTCATCTGAACATTCGGAACTCGAAGTGGAACCAGTGGTACCATCACTTGAAACCATTGACCATGAATCATCATCCATCCCCACTCTAACCACTGAATATTCCACCCCGAGCACCCCTTCCACACGAGACTAAATGGACCCGAAGTCACCCAACTGATCAAATCATTGGTGATGTTTCAACTGGTGTCCAAACACGTAGGGTGTCTGCTACTGAATGTCTCTTCGCATCATTCCTTAGTATGATAGAGCCCGCTCGTGTGGATGAAGCCCTAAAAGACCCAGACTGGATTGTTGCAATGCAAGAAGAGCTCAACCAGTTTGAAAAGCTCAGAGTATGGCGGTTAGTTCCCAAGCCAAAAGACCGTACATTTATCGGAACAAAGTGGATCTATAAGAACAAACGAGATGAGAACGGCATTGTGATAAGGAATAAAGCGAGACTTGTTGCCAAGGCTACCGACAACAAGAAGGGATAGATTATGATGAGACCTTCGCTCCAGTTGCACGGATCGAAGCTATCAGAATCTTCTTGGCGTACGCGGCACACAAAGACTTTAAAGTGTACCAGATGGACGTCAAGACAGCCTTTCTTAATGGTGAACTTAACGAAGAGGTGTACATTGAACAACCACAAGGATTTGTTGACGCACATAAACCTGACCATGTTTATGTGCTAGACAAAGCCATCTATGGTTTAAAACAAGCACCTCGCGCATGGTATGATAGTCTCTCTAATTTTCTTATCTCTGCCGATTTCAGCAAAGGTGTGGTGGACACAACTCTGTTCACGAAAAAGGAAGGCCCACACATAATGCTAGTGCAAATATATTTCGACGACATTATATTTGGATCTACTGACAGTAACTTCTGTAAGGATTTTTCAGCCCTAATGGAGTCCAGGTTCGAGATGAGTATGATGGGGGAAATGAATTTTTTTCCTCGGATTACAAGTCAAACAACTTGAAAATGGGATTTTTGTGACCCAGTTGGAATATACTCTTGATATTCTCAAGAAGTATAAGTTAGACTCTTACACGAGTATCGCAACTCCCATGGCCTCCAACTGTAAGTTAGACACCGATCCTTCTGGGAAAAGTGTCGATAATACAACTTACAGAGGGATGATAGGATCCTTACTGTATCTGACTGCTAGTAGGCCTGATATAATGTTTTCAACATGTCCTTGTGCTCGCTTTCAGGCCGACCCAAAAGAATCACACCTAACTTCGGTAAAACGCATTTGTCATTATCTTAAGGGTACACCCGATCTTGGTCTCTGGTATCCAAAGGGAACCGAGTTTAATCTTACTGCCTTTTCAGATGCTGATTTTGCAGGTTGTAGAGTTGACAGGAAAAGCACGTCCGGAAGAATACAGTTCTTGGGAGACACACCGGTGAGTTGGTCCTCCAAAAAGCAGAATTGTGTTACAACATCCACAGCTGAAGTTGTGTATGTAGCAGCTGCAAGCTGTTGCTCTCAAGTGCTGTGGATGAGAACGCAGTTACGCGATTATGGATTCTCACTCACCAATATTCCAATTTACTGCGATTTTCGAAGTGCAATTGTCATCTCTTGCAATCCCGTGCAGCACTCTCGAACAAAACATATAGATATCAGGTATCATTTTATTAAAGATCATGTAGAAAATGGAACAATTGAGTTGTATTTTGTTTGCACGGAATATCAACTTGCGGATATCTTTACTAAAGCTTTAGACGAACCTCGTTTTCAGTTTTTAGTATCCCATGTCGGCATGTTGAATCCACCTTCCAATTAAATATCAGATATTGTCTTAAATAATTCTATTTCAAACTATCGTGTTTGAAATTCCTTTATTTTAGAAACTATCTGTTATTTAAATTTAAGGGTGGTGTCACAAAATTAAAATTCAATGTTTCCTTATCTATGTACATCTTTAATAATTAATGATCCTGACAAATTGCTGTGTGAATTGTTCATCACTGAGTGGGACGCAAATGTAATCCAGGTTTGTCTGTATCTTTAAGGCTAAATAGGTTCAAGGATTTAATATGAAAAAGATAAAGAAGCGAAGAGGTGTTTATTTGAGGGGGAGTATAGTTAGGATGTTAATTTTTATAAGTTTTTGTTCCTTTTATTTTTATTATTTCTCTTAGTTAAAATTTTTAAATTTTAGGTTGGTTAATTTTTAGATTTTTAGGTTTAATTTAATTGGTCAGAAAATCACAAAAAGATTTTATTTTATTTGTCTAAATTTTGTCAAAAAGCCAAAAACATTTCATTTTTACTTTATTTTATTTTATTTTGTCTTAAAATAATTGCTAAAAGAAAATCTCAAAAATATTTTATTTTGCAATTGCTTATTATTGTTTCAAAGAAAAATACAAAAAGATGGGTTTTATTAGGCCAAATTTTTGTAAAATGATTGATTTTTCCTTTTAGTTTAAGGCCCAAAAGTTTTTTTGTGTGTTGTTGTTGAAACCGGCGGCCCATAAACCTCTTGGGTGCGGATCATGTGCAACCCGACCCGACCCGCTCCCTTTAAATAGGACGGGTCAACGGTCAACACTTCCACTTTCTTCTCTCTTAAGTTTTTCAAACCTCTCTTCTTCTTCCTCCTTACCGTCGACGCACACACCGCCCAAAAAAACCTCCGTTTTCACCATTGAAGCTCTGTAATTCTTCGTTTTTCACCGTTTTTTTTGCTTATTTCGACTTCGGCACTATAAGGTAACCTTTTTCTTAATTTATTTCAACATTTAACTTACTAAATTGCATGTTTGATTTTCAAAATTTTTCTACTTTGTTCTTTCGGTTTTTGTTATTTTTAGGTCACTTAATCTGCTTCTTTTAGTTAGTTCTAGTTAAATGAATTGTTCCTTACTTGTTTTTAGTCTAGGATCTTCAATTTCAGGCATTTTTATCAAATTTTCAACTGTTCACGTTGCATGCTGCATGAACGAATTTAATGAACTGTTGAACTTCGGACGTCCGAATTCGGACCAAGCCCCGAATTCGGATGTGTCCCTTAAAAGGAATTCACAAAATTTTCAAATACAAAGACCGAATTCGTACACTGTGCATCCGAACTCGGACCACTGTAGATCCGAATTCGGTCCTTCAAAGAAAGTTCAAAATTTTCATTAAGTCTAAGTTCTCATTTACTGTGCATCCGAAGTCGGATGAGATTCGAATTCGGTCCCCATCCGAATTCGTACCATTCCTTCTCATTGCATACATCCACTCCATTTCGGTCCACATCCGAATTCACATCACCATCCGAATTCGGACCATCCGCATTCATCACATCATCTGAATTCGGACCATTACATACCATTATCATTCATCATCCGGATTTCAACTGGATCCGAATTCGGTGGTACTGTTCATCCGAATTCAGTGGTACTGTTCATCCTAATTCGGTCCATCCGAAATCCAACACTTAGCATATTTTTAAAATTTTTCCATTTTTCCATTTTCATTATAAATCAAAAACCCTAAAAGATTTTCAGTCCAGTGCACCATTGGTTAGAGTTAGGATCAGTGTTTGAGTGAAAATGTCTGTTCTAACATTGGTCTCTTAATGATTGACTTTGGACTTAATTCAGTAGAATTTCATTCTACTAATAAAGACCCGATGCTTTAAACACATCAGAAAGTTTCTATTTCACACTTATCCAGACTTAATATCAATGTCTTATCATCTAAAGTCTTCTGTTTTAACTTTGATGCACCTTTACAGGAATCATGGAACCTGCAGTCGCACTTACCATACCCCATCCCCCCATTCCAAACAACAATGCCCAGTTACCCGAAGAATCCATTCTTCCCCAAGCCGAATTCGTTGAGTTCATGCCACATAATTGGCAGCTTGATGTGTTTATTCTTAACATCCTGACAAACCACCCACTCTACTACTCCCTTTCCGCAGCCATTTCCGTCCCCCAAATCTACCTACAACAATTCTGGCATCGGTTAAAATTTGTCGCCGATGCCAAACTCCACTTCACCAACACCATCGACTGTGTTCCAGTCAAGATAACCACCGCAGCCATACGCCATATCCTTCACCTACCCGCTGAAGCCCATTCCCTACATCGCCTTCACTTTGCCCCCATTCCTTCCCTCCAAGAAACCCTTAGTGAAATTCAAACCTTGGGATATGACGGTCCACTCACCAAACCTTCAGACTTCAGGACCAAGAATCTCCAGGCTCACTGGAGGATTCTTTTTGACGTCATCAACAAGTGCTTCACCGCCAAGCATGCTGGCCACGACTCAGCATCAGCTCAAGTCTTAGAAGTGTTCGCTGCCTTTGCTTGCGACAGACACTTTGATTACGCGGCATTCGTCTTCAAGGAATTAAGGAGAGTTCACCTGGAGTGGGGCACCAAACGAGGACGAAAATACATCCCTCTCCAGCGTTTTCTACAATTAATAATTCAGTATGCCATGGACAACGACGACGACATACATGAACGTCCAGAGGCAAATGTCTACCCAACAGTTGTGATCCAAAAGCTTAATCTGCCAAAAGGGGCTCCTTCTATACCGGTGATGACAATCCCACTATCCCTTCTTCAAAGGGCAGTGCAATCTGAAAGGGTTAGCGCATACTTGAGAGAATTTTATCCGGATGAGGCTCGGTCAGATCCAACTGACCCTACCCAGTCCGAAGGTGAGATTAGAGTGAGTGAGGAAGAGGGAGAAGCAGTGGAAGTAGAACAATCAATGGGTCTCGGTGAGCGGGAGCTTGTGAGTGTGAGAGAGGGAGGAGCAGGTGAGCCAGCAGAGACGGCAGATTCCGAAAGAACCGTCTCTGTTTGTAAGAGGTATTGAAATAACATCCGAGGGTGACAACAGCCCAATCAGCCAGACAACCCACTTTCAGACCATTAGTCCGATGGTCGAACTCACCCCAACCACCCACTTAGCATCCTCTCAACAGGGTGCTACTTCATTGCACGGGGATTTACCATGCATGCCATCACCCTCTCATTTGGAGAGCAGTGGTGTTGAACCAGGTCACACTCTGCCCCATGTGACCGAACATCTTTCTCCCATGATTCACTCCCCACCCCCCACACACATCGCATGACGCCTTCGTGGCGTCCCATCAACGAGCTGCCTCCGTGGCGGCTCCTCAAACTTCTGGATCTGCGCATCCCATTGTGGAGCCAGAAATGACAGAAGGAAGACCTGAAGAGGCTCCATCTACGCCATCCACTTCAGGCCATCTCCAAATAAAATTAGAGATGTTAACAGCAGCTCTACGTGCTGCCAGTGTTGTTACCCAGGCTGCCCTGGACGCCCACAAGGAGGCTGCCGAGGAACGACATACCGCCCTTCTATCATTAATTAAGGGTAAGGGTGGCGCTACTGAGGATGTGCCTCCACCAGGGACCCGATCAGTCCAAATGATGATTCAGGAGCTGTCAGATAAAATAGACGCACAAAACCGCTTAATACTTCAAGTCCAGGAGCAACAAAACTCCCGCATGGACTGTCTAGGATCTGCAGTTATCGAGCTCCAGTGCCGTCCACAGGCTGAGCCCCAAAAGAGGAAGCATGACGATCAGGACGACCCTGATCGCCATGAGGGGGAAAAGCGTCAGAAGACTCAGTCTGTGGACCTAATGTTGATTGAAGGGGGAGCAGTATCAGAAAGAACCGATATACAGGGGTCAGGGGATAAGATGCACGAGGCTCAGGAGTATATGATGATAGAAGACGAGCCAATGTTTGAGGGTCCAGCTCCATTGGATCCAATGACAGCCATGGTAGAGTTCGAACCCATCCACGAAAAGGTTGAAATCATATTGGTGTCTGACTCAGACTCCGATACTGATGACAACCAACCCTTAATCATCCCTAAGCCTAAGCCTGAATCACCACAAAAATCCTCATCTTCCTTTGAATTCCTAAACTCTCCACCCCCAGCTCCACAACAAGAATCCCAAATAGTCCAAAGCCCTCCCAGATCTCAAAGTCCACCCATAGTCCAACCTGCACCCCAAGTGCAAATTATGGAGCTAGGACCAACAGAAACCAGGCGGGTAGATAGATTTGATGACCCTCTTGAGCAGCCCGGTGTTTATGACAGAAGCGATCTATACTGGGTGGGTTGGTATTCTAAAGGTGAGGTACATACTCTGCCCCCGAATTGAAAGAGGAGTTAAGACAAGAACGACAGGGGAAAATCTTCAAATTACTAGAAGCTAAATCATCAGAGATAGAAGAACCCCCCGTTCAGGGCCTTAAAGAATTTCTGCAAAAGTTTCTACTAGAGTAGTTCCAGAATCCTTTTCTGGAAGAACGGTTTAAGATGGTGTTAAGAAAAAAGCCAGGGTCTTACAGCAGGCGCTTACTCATGGAACTGACCAACGTATCCAAAGCTGAACAGGCCGAGTACAACTAGTTGATGCTCAGGGAAAGGAGGTCCAAAGTCTCGAAATCTAAGATAAAGAAACTCCTCAACATCATAATGTGCAGAAGAGTGAAAGTATACTATCCTGCCTTTCAGGTAGAGAGAGAAGATGGCACAGTTGAGGAGTTCTACGAAAATGACTTGGACTTCATAAATGTGGACGACATCGAATTTCTTCATAACCGACTTAAAGGCAGAATCAGAAAGCGTCTGTCTCACATGACCGCCGTAGGTGCTCTCATTCGAAGTATGAACCGCTGCTCTATTATCATGTGCCTCAGAGATTTTCAAATGGCGATAGAGAGCGCGCTGGTCAAAGTTGGACTACGAGCCCCTGACCAAGATAGTTTTCTTCTTGCCCACCATCCTGCTTACAGAGTCATCTTCAGAGGAGGCCCGAGTTTTATTTTTGTGAACCAAAAAGGTTATAAGAGATTCATGCGCTTTGAGGATCTTCCTTGTTATTCCGATGGTACTATCAGAATGGTTAGAGCCGAGCTTACACAAAGAGTTCAAGAATATGATGCTCAACCAAATCCAGAACTTAGACGCTCACCGAAGGAAATTCAGGATATCCTCAGCGGCATCGAATACCTGAATGAACGGCTACACATGAGACAAGTGATTAGACGATTTGGCGTCATCCTTGGGCTCCGTGAATCAGCATATCATGCCAGAGTTCCAGGACCTCCACAATGATCGAAAAGGGGGAGATTGTTAGATATTAAATTTCGATCTTGTGGATCTCTTTTGTAATAATTATTTAGATTATGTTTAGTCTTGTATTTATTTTCTAGTTAGTTTATTTGTATGGAAAAGTTCAAGGGGCAAATGTGCCATTCCTTGATAGTTAATTAAAGGAGCCTACAACTAGGCTCCTAGGGTTTTGTAATTCATTGTACACGGTTGAAATTGAAAAAGAAAGAAAGAATATTGCAGCCGCCATTTGTCATTTATTCTCCCAACATTCTTTTTGTTCTTCATCATTACACAATTATTGAGTTTATATTCTTCTTGTGAGTGATAATAGAACATTTGTGTGCTGATTACATCTGGGAATCTATTACAACATGTCCGCTTTGGCAAAGGCCACACGGTTTTGTTTCTAGAAGCGAAGCCACAGGCCCGCCCCAAAATGCGTCTTGGTGGATAGAGACAACCTCACCTTGTACGGGCATATTAGTTTCCCCTCTCCACCCATGTGGGATGTTACATATAATTTCAACAAAATCATTAATTAACATAAAAACAATAAGGACATCCTCAATGGAGGTTGAATAGGAATAGATTTAATTGTGCGATAAAATTGAATAGGTTAACTTTCACTCTAAGAGTATAATATAAGGGATTGAACGCTTGAATAATGTGGTGTAATGAGGAGTTGAATGACGTGGACAAATTCAATCTATTTAACTTTTGATTATGGAAGTGTCACAAAGGCAACAATTTAATAGGAGTTCGATGGCCATTGAACTGTTGGATGGTCATTGAACCATTCATTAGATTTAATTAAAAACTCATAAACTAAATTCATTAAAATATTGTTTATTAATCTTTTTTATAATATTTAATTCAGTAATTCATTAATAGTTATTATATGATAATATTATTATAAACGTTAACTATCATCATAAAAATAATTCATTAAATTCTCATTATTTCTATAAAGATCGATTAAATAATTATAATTGTTATAAACAATTTATTATTGAATCTTTAATTAAACCATCTAAAAAGAGTTAAATGTATTATGGATTGTAACGGTTTTCACGAAATATTTAATAGTTAAACACAATGGATTTCAAAAACTTACAAACGAAAAGCCTGGATCTCGTCTAGAACACTTAGAATAAGAAAAATAAAAAAGACAAATGTGTTGCTTGATTGCATAGCAGATAAAATGTCTGGTGTCTGATTCCAATTCTGAATGATAAGAGGTAATACTGATATAGTGAGATCTGATAAGAGAATTCAATAAGACTATTTGTTTTATAAATTGTTTGATTATGTTAATTTTAATAAGTTTACATAAGTATTATATTTATTCTCAAATATATGTTTTTACCATCAAAACAATAATAATATTTATATAATCAAGTCAAGTATTATTGCTTAAAGTTTAGTAACATGCTATATATTCAAGTAATCAAGTCAAGTACTATTCCTTATGCTATATATTCAAGAAACAAGAACAAATAATCATTGATTCAAGTCAAGTACTATTGCTTAAAGTCTAGTAACATGCTATATATTGGTTTTTTATATGAAACCAACATGCTATTTTCAACATTCAAGTAACAAAGATTACAAAAGAACATGTCTTTACAAGAACAAATAACCGTTGATTCAAGTGAAAAGATTCAAGTAACCATCAAATTAAATAACCACTGATTGAAGTAACCATTAATTTATGTAACCATTGATTCAAGTAACATTATAAACAAGTAACTATATAAACGACAAACCTTTTATTTAAGTCAAGTACCATTTATTCAAGTAACAAGATTCAAAAGTACCATATGACCTTGTTATGTGAACCATATGATCTTTGCTATATGAACAATATCAACTTGCTACAAGATATTAGAGAAAATCAAATAAACTTAATATCAAGATTCAATTACAAAAAACATTTTACGCCTAATATCAAGGAATGCCTCAAAACGTAAAGAATGCTTAAAAAAATCAAGCAATACCTCAAAAATTGGCAAAGAGGGAGTCTTGTCAATGGTGAGGTTGAAATCAAAACATAGACAAATATAGTTAGGTTGGCGACATTGTATCTCAGGGGAGAAAGATGGTTGGCGACGGCATGTCTCAGGCGAGAAGGTGGAAGGTGGCTAGGGTTTTGGGTGAGGAATGAGAGACGACATGTGGAAAGGGGGAAAATGAGAGAGAGAGAGAGAGAGAGAGAGAGAGAGAGAGAGAGAGAGAGAGAGAGAGAGAGAGAGAGAGAGTTGATTTTTATAGTAAAAAAAACGTATTCTATATAGAAATATTATGTGTCTATATAGAATATTATATAGTTCTATATCTTTTTATGTAGATTAACATTACTATTCATAATCTATGTAGAATGTTATGTTTCTTATATATTTCATATATTTTTATATTTTTTATACATTTCTAAATCTTTTTATGTAGATTAACATTACTATTCATAATCTATGTAGAATGTTACATAGAATGATATGTAAGAACATAGTTTTAACAAATTACTATTGATAATCTATGTAGATTAGCATTACTATTCATAATCTATGTAGAATGTTACATAGAATGATATGTAAGAACACAATTTTAACAAATTACTATTCATAATCTATGTAGATTAACATTACTATTCATAATCTATGTAGAATGTTACATAGAATGATATGTAAGAACACAATTTTAACATAGTACTATTCATAATCTATGTAGATTAACATTACTATTCATAATCTATGTAGATTATCACGTATTCTATGTAAAATACATTAAAAACATAGTTTTAACAAATTAACTGGCGAACATATTCTATATAGATTATCATATAATCTATGTAAAGTATCATGTATTTTATATAGATACAACGATAACAATTTACTAGTATGACAATAACAATATTTTACATAGATACAAACTAACTACAATCTATACTGTATAGAATATCATGCATTCTATATATATACAGCAATAACAAATTATTAGTACAACAATAACAAAATTTTACATATATACAAAACTAACTACAATCAATTTTGTATAGAATATCATGTTTTCTATATAAAGTATCATATATCTATAAAACTACAAACCAAATCTAGATATAATAGATAAAGACGTTGAACCATCAAAGACACAACCATTAGGAACAGAACCTTTGACGAACCAATGAACGTAATCTATGTAGAATGTCAAGTATTCTATGTAGAGTATTGCATAGAATGTCAAGTATCATATATTCTACGTAGAGTATCGCAGACAAACTGAAACAAAAAAAACAATTTTTAACAAAAAAAAATATACCAAAAACACATTTTTTTTAAAAAAATATATACCAAAAACACATTTTTAACAAAACAAATACAAATCTTGTGAATCATATACAGAAATCCTTTTTAACAAAAAAAATGTTTGAAAGTGATTTTAAACTTCAAAATCCATGGAAAATCATTCTTTCCAAAGGCTCTAAAAGGTTCCTAAGGATTTTGAAGTTTAAAATCAGTTTCAAACATGTTTATTGTTAAAATGGATTTTTGTATATGATTCACAAGATTTGAATGTTTTTTTTTGTTAAAAAATGTTTTTTGATATATTTTTTTGTTATATTTTTTCTGTTAAAAAACGTTATTTTGCTTCAGTTCGTCTGCGATACTCTACGTAGAATATATGATATGTAACAACCTGGCTTTTAACTTAACTTTAATTTCGGTATTTGATTCAATAATGTAATTTAATTACATTATTGTTTTGTAATTTAATTAAGTAATGAAATTATTTAATTAAGTTGAATATTTGTTATAAGTTATTTAGATGATCAAAGTTAAAAGAAATGTAATATACATAAGTGTAGGGGTTAAATGGTACATATAGCTAAGTTAATATCTATCTATATATATATATATATATATATATATATATATATATATATATATATATATATATATATATATATATATATATATATATATATATAAAAGTTGAGTCCTATGTAATAAATAAGAGTATTAATTACTTATTTTTCTTTAAAGTTTTTTAATAGATTATATTATTCAAAGTGTGTTTCCAAACACTCTCTTAGTTATTCTTTAATGGATTACTAATTAATTTATCTAACTTTAATTTTCCTTTTGATAAATAATAACAAGATTGAATTTAAGTAAATTATGCTAGCAAACTTGAATTTAAGTATCTTATTAAATTGAATTATAATAGATTATATTATTTTGTACATGTTTTATAAGATTACGTTTAATTAAATTTAAGTAAATTATGTTAGCAAATTTGAAAAAATATATATTATCTTATGTTTCATAAATTGTAATTTATACAAATTTTATAAGATTTTTTTATCATTATTATCATGATTATGATTATGATTATGATTATTATTAAGTAAACTATATATAAAAGCAACATATATTTCTTTTATAAAAAAGTTGAGTCCTAACTTTAACAAATGTTGGAAATCAAAATTTTTTTTTGTATAAGTTAATTATTTTAAAATCTCCAGATTTATTGTTAAATTAAATCATTTGTTAAAAAAGAATATTATATTTATTTTATTTTAATTTGCTAATTAAAATTTTAAATTATCTTAACATAAATTGATTATTCGTTTATAAGTTGAATCCATGTGATAAATTTTTATACGATTAAGTTATTATATAAATAATCGTAACCATAATTTTCTTCCTATGTTTTAGTCTATGAATTTATTCAATATTCTTAATTTGGTGATATTGAATTTAATACCAACTATCTTGATCCAACATACGATACGAAAATAAAAAACATACGTATATGTTAATAAAATAGTTAGTAAATACTAAATAAATTAATTACAACATAATCTAAATAATTAAATAGTGTTAATTTAATAGATATATATACCGTTTATTTCATGAAAATAAACAATTCTTTTAACCAAAACATATGTATCTTTTAAGAAATATTCCATAATTTCTTTTTTACATTTAAAATTTGATTTGAGTCCCATGTATAAATAGTTGTGTTAATTTTTTAAATTTCATTTTAACTTTTCTTATTTTATATCTAAAAATGTCTCATTTAAATTTTTTGTTTTTTATTGTTTAATTTCATTACCGTTTCATGACCATTGGTTATCTATAACTAATTATTATTTAATTGATAGGTTACAAAGAAAATAAATGATTATCAAAGGTTATAAGTAGTATGGGTTGCAAATAATTCAATTATCAACTTAGCACATTCTCATTTTTCTTCTACATTTTCACCGGTTAGTTTCTTTTTGATTTGTTCTTCTTTTGTTTTCAAATATCAAGTTTGTTATTCATCTCTAACACATATATGTTTATTCTATATTGTGAAATCGATTAATACAATTTTTTGTTTTATGATATTTTATACTTGATAGTGATAATGGATGGATAATATTGAAGTTACCATCCATGTAAAGAAGTTTTTGACAAATTGACTTTCTAGAAAAAAAATTGTGTGTTCTTCAATCCATGCATTGATAATTCTTTTTATATGTGATGATATATTTATTTAAATTAATTTGACTTATATATTTTGATTAATAAATTATTTATGTTGATGTTAGTGATTAATGTTCACTATATTGACATGTCAAATATTAAGTTCGTCGTTAAAAATCATAAATCCATTACATGTTTTATATGATTTATTATTATTGCTTAACTAAAATTAAGTAAAATATGTAAGTAAAATTGTATTTAATATACGTCTTTAAATCTATAGTATATTATACTTTGTAAATTGTAATTTGTACATGTTTTATAAGATTACGTTTAATTTAATTTATGTAAATTATGCTAGCAAAATTGGAAAAAATATATTTTATCTTATGTTTCATAAATTGTAACTTATACAAATTTTATAAGATTTTTTTATCATTATTATTATCATTATGATTATGAATCTGATTATTATTAAGTAAACTATATATAAAAGCAAAATAGTTTTCTTTTATAAAAAGTGAGTCTTAACTTTAACAAATGTTGGTAATCAATACTTTTGTATAAGTTAATTAATTTAAAATCTCTAGATTTATTGTTAAAATTAAATCATTTTATAAAAAAGAATATTATATTTATTTTATTTTAATTTGGAAAATAATGTGTTTAGATTATTTTTACATAAAATGATTATTCGTTTATAAGTTGAATCCATGTGATAATTTTTTATACGATTAAGTTATTTTATAAATAATCGTAATCATAATTTTTCTTCTTATGTTTTAGTTTATGAATTTATCCAATATTCTTAATTTTGTTTATATTGAATTTTATATAACTATATTAATGCAATATACGATACGAAAATTAAAAACATATGTATATGTTAATAAAATGGTTAATAATTACTAAATAAATTAATTACACATAATCTAAATAATTAAATATTAAAAGCAATTCTTTTAACCAAAAAAATATGTATATTTTAAGAAATATTACATAATTTCTTTATTACATTTAAAATTTGATTTGAGTCCCATGTATAAATAGTTGTGTTAATTCTGTAAATTTCATTTTAACTTTTCTTATTTTATATTTAAAAATTGTCTCATTTAAATTTTTGTTTTTATTGTTTAATTTCATTACCGTTTCATGACCTTTGGTTATCTATAACTAATGTTATTTAATTCATAGGTTACAAAGAAAATAAATGATTATCAAAGGTTATAAATAATATGGGTTGCAAATAATTCATTTGTCAACTTAAAACATTCTCATTTTTCTCTCCTACATTTTTACCGGTTAGTTTTTTTTATTTGTTCTTCTTTTGTTTTCAAATATCAAGTTTGTTATACATCTCTAACACACATATGTTTATTCTATATTGTGAAATCGATTAATACAATTTTTTGTTTTGTGATATTTTATGTTTGATAGTGATAATGGATGGATATTATTGAAGTTACCATCCATGTAAATAAGTTCTTGACAAATTGATTTTCTAGAAAAAAAAATTGTGTGTTCTTCAATCCATACATTGATAATTCTTTTTATATTTGATGATATATTTATTTAAATTAATTTGACTTATATATATTTATTAATAAATTATTTATGTTGATGTAGGTGATTGATGTTCACTATATTGACATGTCAAATATCAAATTCGTCGTTAAAAATTATAAATGTCAACGTTATATTCATTACCTTATAAGGTCATTGTCATCCATTCTTTCAACTATATAGTTTTAAACTATAGCAATTTTAAAAAAAAATGTATTAACAACTAAAATTTTGTTTCTCTATACTTGAATTCTTTTATTAATATTTTCTTGATAAATTTTTCAACAATAAAAATTTTACAAATTTATTCTAATGATTTGTTTTTTTATTGCAATTACATTTTTGAAGAATTTTCAATAAATAATGATCAAGAAATGTCATTAAACACCATACGGGTTAATAAAAATTATAACGTATTTTAATTTAACTACCGTTACACATTTTGATATTGTGAATACTAATATTAAAATTTAATTTAATGAGAATATTTGTAACTATATATGTTTATACATTTTATAAGTCTTTTTTATTCACTTAATATTAACCAAACACTATATATTTTACTTGAAGTTTTTATATTTATTAAGTTAGTAATTTAATATTTCTTTTAATTGGTATATTTCATTTAGTGTAATATTATGTTTTGTTATTTGGTTGTGATTTCATTATGATAAAAATACACAATATGAAGTATCTAGCGTTGTTTTTTATATCGTAGTTCGACGAAATAAACATCTAATTAACTCATTGTTCAAATTAAACTATGAAACTTTTAATTCTTTAAATACATTCTATTTCTAAGAATTTAACTAAAATTTTTTTAGATTAAATTACCAATTTGGTTATTATATTTTTTTAAAATTTCTTATTTGTCTTTCATTAGTTCTCCCTCATTTATTTAACATGACTAAGTACTACTAAATACAAAATTCATTCAATTAAGATCATGGTAAATGATGAGTAAGAATATTTTTTCACTTATAATAATATAACTTTGAGATTAATTGATTTATTTTTATATAACTTAAATCACTTAAATAATAATAATAATAATAATAATAATAATAATAATAATAATAATAATAATATTAATATTACTATTATTATCGTCATTAGTTTTATTATTATTATTAAAAATAAATACTTAAATTTATTATATAAATGATTTGAGCACTTGAATAATATTTTGAATTTTTTTAATTTATTATTAACTTAGTAACTAAAGTTTTTAGGTACTTTTATTTATTATTTAGATTGGTTAAATATTTTGGAATTAATCATTTTGATAATTTGAATGTTCAAATTTAAAGCATAGTTTTGTACCTGATTTGGCTTTAAAATTTTTAAATAAATAATAGTAAAAATCATTTATTTAATTTTTGTTAAATATCTAAAATAGAGAGTTCATCTAATAAATAATAACAATGATCACTTATATTGAATTATAAACTTTTTTTTATAAATAGTAGTCATAATAATTTATCTAAGTTATGTTACTTTTTTAAAAATAATACATATAATGATTTGTGAAACTTTTAATAATCATCTAAAAAAACATCATAACAAAACATATTAGGGTTATGAAAATACAATTGATTTTGATTTTCTTTTAAATGCAATTTCAAGTTTTCTTTCATAAATGATTGTTATAATAAGTTGTTTACTTATATTTAAATATAACAAATACATAATTTACACTTAGTTCAATTTCTAAGAGTATAAATTACTTGATTTTATTTTAATATGTTAATAAATAATAGTAGTTATCATTTAGTTCTTATGTGATATAATTTATTTTTTTAATAAATAATAGAATAAATTAATTCGTTAGTTTTTATTTAATATATAAATGTAACGAGTCAATCTAATAAATGATAGTAATGCTCTTTATATTTTTATATTTAAAATTTTAGTAAGTAAAATAATTTTATATACTATTTTTAACTTGAGTGTTTGCATACTAAGCAACCAAATGATGTATAACTTGATTTCATTTTAAGTTTTTCATACTATAACAATAAAACCATATTTTTATTTTGAGGTTTTAAGAGCATATCGAAAAATATGCATATTTTCCATTCTTCTCATTTTTAAGAAAACGCATTGTATTTAATATTAAGCTTTAAATTTGCATCTATTCAAAAATCATACAATAATCTACGGTATTGTGCTTTTGTAATTATTTTAAATAAATAATATTTGAGTTATGGTAGTTTTTATCCCAATTGTCGGGAGACAAAAATATTTTTTAAACATCATTTTAGTGACAAGTTATTAAATTTTGTACCGTAATTATAAAAGTGTGTATTTTCAGAATTATAAGTTTTTTAAAGGTTATGTCTAAGTACTATATGTTGTACAATTTAAAGTTTATATGGTGACCCAAACAATATAAATTTTTAATAATTGCATAATATTTGAAACCAAAAATAAAATAAAACTCCGATGCATCGCACAGGTCATTTTGACTAGTATATATATAAACCAAAAATAAGAATTAATGCTCATTTATCACTTACAGATCTTCAAACTCTCTCTCTCTCTCTCTCTCTCTCTCTCTCTCTCTCTCTCTCTCTCTCTCTCTCTCTCTCATCATCTACGACCTCTCTTCATCTTCTTCATCAAGAAATCATCAATTTTTGCAACAAATTCCGATTTTAAGCCAAGGAAGTAACAAACGAACATCAAACATCAAGAATCTACAAGATTTCAAGGTAAGATTTACTTAAAAACTACAAATTTTAAAGCTTTGTTGTTCGTTTTTTAGAGAACCGGATCTAAGATTTAAGACATGAATAATTGTTGCATGTTATATTATCTTGTGGATTAGTGTAAATCGAGTACTAGAGAAGTGATATACTAAATTTCAGCCTCTGATTCGAACAACAAGTATGATTTTCAGAATTTACTATTTGTTTAAGTGTGTGTGTTCGATGGACTGTTGAAAACAGTCAAAAAGAGACTGATTTGGTATGCTTTATGTTATGTTTTATGTTAAAAAGTGTTAAGAGAGTACACTTAAACTTATATCCACAAATTTCAGTCACAAAATATGTATAAAATGACCAAAACGAAATCTGATAAAATTTCGAAGTGTTGAATCCGAATTCGGATGGGACCCAAACTCGGATGACTAAACTCGGATAAGTGCAGATCCGAACTTGGATGAGTACTGATCCGAACTCGGATGATCCGAGCACGGATGATAAAAAAAACTCGAATGGCCCAATTCGGATGGTTTAAAATAACAAATAAGAGCCTTATCATCTTTAAGTAAGTGTGTGTAATATACTTATGTTTATTGAAATTACAAAATTCAAAATCAGAACACTTAAATTACATCTATATAAAAGTTTATGAGTTATCAGAATCATGACAATTAAAGTTTAAAAGCTAATGTCTTGCAATGATAAATTCTGGACAGGTTCAGATAAATTCTGAACAAAGTAATAGAGTTAAAGTACTGAAATGTGGGTCGGAGTTTATAAAGCCAAGCAAAAGTCCAGAAAGTCAAAGATTAAAATCCTGAGATAACTCAGGTGGTGGAGAAATCCGCTTGATAAAGTCAACAGCTCAGATTAATTCGGTAAACTGTGAGTTATAAATATTCAGTTTTACATGCTTGGTTCTGGTTGAGAACTTGAGACATATTGTTGTTGATAGTTTACTTTGGCATTCCTATATGCTCAGCTGGATTGTGACCTGTGCTCACCATGGTTCGGTGATGCCCTGTGGATCATGATGGCTATTTGACTTATCATTCTGCATACATTGTACTTACAGTTCAATTCAATTATTGTTATAAGTTGATATTGCTATCATGACTTTTTTATTTATGCTTTCATCATTGCTCGTATCTTTGAGGTATTGTTTCGGCTTAGCATATTTAGCACTGTCGGTCTATTGTTCTAGACCTTGATATGTCAACCAGTTCTACTGAACTTGGTTGTTGATTACTCCGATGCTCCCCCCACGATGTTTACTGGTAGCTACCCCAGTTGTGAGTGGATAGCTTCCACTAAAGGCGTGACCGTGGCCTGGACATCATCCAATTCTGATTACTATGTCTCAATCTTGAATGGCTGTGGCGGCAGTCAAGTTATATCACGCTAGTTACCGACGTTCTGCCTTGTTGTAATGCATGTAATCTGATAAATCTATATTCTCATTAAGCATTGCTTATAGTTGTTGTTAAACCCTTTTACAGGAAAAGATAAAGGGAAAGCACCTGCCGGACCTAGTTCTTAGGTCACCAAAGATCAAGTGAAGTTTTTCATAGACCACTACTCCAACGACCCTTTGGGTACAACTTTGAAGATGATAAATTGTGGTGGTCTGGGTAGAGTTGCTTTGATTTTATGATGACATGTATGAGACTAGTTTGTACCCTTTAATAGTTTAATTTGAAAACTGTAATCCGTACTAAAATTTGTATTAAACTTATCCTAAATGTTCGTACTATAATTCTAATTCCGCAACTTAATTACTCTATCTTAGTTATGATTGATATCGTATTGCATAAATGTGGGACCTAGACGCTGAGTACTGCCGCGTATGGGGAGGTCTTCACAGGTTGGTATTAGAGCCCATAGTTTGAGTGAATTAAGTATTATGTGGGTAATTCTTGATCTCAAACTGAAGCAATACATAAGTATCAATCATTTAGGTGGTTTGAACTGAGATAGGATGTACAGAATATAAGGATGGGAATAAGGTACATAGCTCTATGTCTATAAACTGATAGTTACATGATTTTTAATTTTCAGTAAAGATGTCAGGATCAGGTGATGTCCCTAACAACATGACTCCCCAGCAAATGTTTGAAATGGTACAACAACTATTAGCACAACACTCAGAACAACAGAATAAGAATATGCAAGAACAGCTTCAGGCTAGAGATGAGGTTGAAGCTAAAAGACGTGCCGATAAGAAGAATAAGCGAAAAGATAAACAAGTCCAAATTGATGAGTCCGATTCTGATAACTCTATTCCTGATGCCCAAATCGAACAGCCGAAAGGTTGTAAGTTTAAAGATTTTAAAGAAAGCGGTGCCCTGAATTTTAAGGGTACAGTAAACCCAATCCAGGATTTGTATAGGATTAGCCACACTGAAGAAATCTTCAGAATCTCAGACTGTCTTGATTCCAAGAAAGTAAGTTACGTTACTGCTCTGTTCGTCGGCGCTGCTCGTGCCTGGTGGAAGACACAGAGAAGTATTTATGGTGAGGAGGTTATCCAGACATTAGAGTGAGACCAATTTCTAGACATGTTTCATGCAAAGTACTGTCCTGCTGACCAACAAGACCAAATGGAGGTTCAATTGATGCAGTTAACCTAAGGAACCAAATCAGTAGACGAGTATGAGCATGAATTCTTGTGGCTCTATGGCTATTCTTCGTATCAAGTAGCCACAGAGGAAAGAAAGACTAACAGATTTCGTGGAGGTCTGAATCCGAGGTACAGACACCCTATGAACGCGATGAAGTATAAAAGTTATTTACAGATGCTTGAAGCGGCAAGACAGATAGAGAGAGGATACCTAGAGTACGGCGATCAACTATATGCTCCACAGACAAATCTGACATGTCCCTCTCCCCCAAAGAAGCAAAGATTCGACAAGTTCTTTAAGCCCAACAAATCACAGTCCCAGCAACCCCAACAATCTCAACAGTACAGTTCACCTCAAAAAGCTCAAGCCTATGCTCTTACGAATGAACCGCAATTCATATGGAGCAGTGCAATCCTGATGATGTGACCTGCTATGTGTGTAGTAAGATCGGCCACAGTAGTGAGGAATGTCCCTAACGGGATCTTGGATGTGCAAAGTGTGCGAAGCGTGGACACTTTATGCATCAGTGTCATACAAGACGTCGAAGTCAATCACAATCATCAGCTGGTGGTTCTACGATGAACAGTTCAGCCGCAACTCCAACTGCTAGGACCCGTGCATTTTAGATAACAACAGAGGAAGCAAAGGAAACCTCAGATGTGGTTACTGGTATGTTCCTACTAAATTCAATACCCGCTCGCGTTCTATTTGATTCCGGTGCAAGTCGTTCATGTATATCGACTACTTTTGCTCAAAGACGGTCTAAATCTCCTTCAAAGCTTCTTGTTATACTTGATATAGAGACAACCAGTAACAATTATGTTATGGCTGATTCCGTGTACCGAAATTGCACTCTACTTGTCAATAACGTCGTATTTATTCTCGATATCATTCCGATTCCGTGAAAAGAGTTTGACGTCATTGTCGGCATGGACTGGTTAATAAACAAAATGGTGCCCATTGCTTCATTTCTGTTGAGAAAGCGCATAAATATCTGTCTAAGGGTCACAAATCATATCTGTGTTTTGTCTCATCTGAATCCGTCTCTGAGGTCAACTAGAAAACTATAATCGATATTTCTATCGTCTGTGAGTTCCCAGACGTATTTCCCGATGATGTTTCTAGAGTGCCACCAGAACGTCAAGTCGAATTCGGCATTGACTTAGTTCCTGGTGCGGCTCCAATCGCCAAAGCTCCTTATAGACTTGCGCCTACAGAATTGCAGGAAATGTCAAAACAATTGCAAGATCTGTTAGAAAAAGGATTTATCAGACCTAGTTCATCTCCATGGGGTGCACCTGTATTATTCGTTAAGAAGAAAGACGGAACTATCCATATGTGCATCGACTATAGTGAGTTGAACAAAGTCACGATTAAGAACAAATATCCTTTGCCCAGAATCGATGATTTATTTGATCAGCTACAGGGAGCAAGTTACTTCTCCAAAATTGATCTTCGTTCTGGGTATCATCAGTTAAAAGTCAAAGATGAGGATATTCCAAAGACAACCTTTCGAACAAGATATGGTCATTACGAATTCTCGTAATGCCTTTCGGTCTAATAAATGCACCAGCGGCATTCATGGATCTCATTAATCGCGTGTAAAGACCTATGCTGGACAAGTCAGTTATCGTGCTCATCGACGATATTCTGATATATTCCAAAACGGAGGCTGATCATGTTGTTCATCTGCGTGAATTGCTAGAGCTATTGAGAAAAGAAAGACTCTATGCAAAATTCTCAAAATGCGAATTCTGGCTCAAACAGATCCAATGCCTTGGCCATGTTGTATCTGGCGAAGTTATTTCAGTTGATCCTCCTAAAGTTGAGGCTGTTCAGAAGTGGCAAACGCCTCGAAATGCCTCAGAAATTAGAAGTTTCCTTGCATTGGCTGGTTACTATCGGCGATTCATTGAAGACTTCTGGAAGATTACTGTACCACTCACAATGCTAACACGAAAGAATACTTCTTTCGTATGGTCTGATAAACGGCAAAAGGCATTTGTGACTCTGAAGCAAAATCTTATTCAAGCATCAATCCTAGCCTTACCAGAGGGCAATGATGACCATTGTCTATAGTGATGCATCTGGTACAGGTTTAGGTTGTGTCCTCATGCAAAGGGGAAAAGTCATTGCCTACACTTCAAGGCAATTGAAAGATTACGAGAAAAGTGCACCAACTCATGATCTTGAGTTGGCTGCCGTTACCTTTGCACTGAAAATCTGGCGTCACTATCTCTATGGTACTACGTTTCAGCTATATACTGACCATAAAAGCCTTAAACACCTCTTTACTCAAAAGGATCTAAACATGAAACAGCGACGGTTCTTGGAGCTCATCAAGGACTATGATTGCGAGATCCTATATCATCCCGGAAATGCCAATGTGGTCGTGGACGCTTTAAGTAGAAAAGTTTATCCAAAAAAGTGTTGCTATGCCCTAACTCCGGTTGTATTCTCTTCTGATCTCATTGAAGACATCAAGTCTGCTCAAGCTGAAGCGCTGAAAGAAGAAAATCTCTGTTCTGAAAATCTCAAAGGGCAATTGCAATTTCTGTCTATGAATCATTTGGGACTTCAATGTCTCAAGGGAAACCAAATCTGGATTCCTTAGTATGGTTCAATTCGCAACACTCTTCAATCTGAAGCTCATAAGTCCAAGTTATCCATTCATCCTGGCAGCTCAAAGTTGTACTTCGATCTAAAAGCTGATCATTGGTGGCCAGGAATGAAGAAAGACATCGATCAATTCGTAGAAAGCTACAAAGTCTGTCAGATGGTTAAGGCAGAATACCAGAAACCCTTTGGAAATATGCAACCACTACCAGTTCCTGAGTGGAAGTGGTAGTGTAATTCTTGTAATATCAATCAACAATTAAGCATGAACAATTAAGAACAATAAAAGAATCACTAACCGAATGATTTGATTAAAATCAAATGATTACAGAGATGAGAATGAGATGAACGAATACTGTAGCCCTAATTCCTTCTCAACAAATTTCGTGCAAAATAGAATGTATTGTCAGATCTATCTATTTCAAAAGTCAACATTGTATTTATACTAAAATAGAACTATGAGCTATTTACAATTTACACCCTAGTCTTAATTTATTTCATCAATCAAAATAAGTTCTAACATTCTCCCCCTTTGATGAAATAAACTCAGTCTTTCATTTTGCTAGACCCAACTTCATTTCAAAATTCCTCACGCTCTTTCTGTTGGACAGTCTCCATTTGATCTTTGAAATAAATTTCACCATGAGCCACTTATCATAAGCACTCAGAGCTCCTCTCTTTGTCTTCCTTTTATGATCAGCAGCCAACTTACCATTCAACCCACTAATAACTTTCTGAAGGGTTCCATCACAAAACTTGTTAGCTCAATACTTCTCATGGCTCTCAGCATTCGATCTTTATCTCTGTACATGACAACAGGACACTTCACCATTATCACTTGATATTCTTTTAACTCCCCAGCAAACTTGATAACTCTATTAGGTGGAGTGACATTAATCTTTCGCATCCCTCTTTCAACACCTATCTGAAGCTTTTGCACTGACATAAGCACGAGTTTAACGTGCATAAAATGAAACAGTGTTTTCAATGCAAACATACAATGTTCATTCCTTTTGTTGCGACAAAGTTCATCAAACAAATCCTCAATATCAACTAAGTGTATCCAAAACATGTCGGCTTCAGTAAAAGTGTACGTGTTTCCATCTGATCTGGTCACCGTGAACGTAGGATAAAAATGTTTACAAACGATCCTTCTCTATCTTGATTAGATCAACAATTGGATATTCACTTCTGACTTTATCAACTTCCTGAGCTTTATTCTGTAGAAAACTTGCATAGTTAGCTAAATGTGGTCTATTGGGCTCTAAAACTCTGAGAAGCTTCAGGAAAGTGCACGGAGCTTGTTTTTTTACAAAAAATCTTCTTTTCAAGATAATCTTCAAGATATGGCAATTTGTTCCTTTTTCTTGTATACTCAGCTGATTTCTTTGACGAAAGCTCTAATTCCTTTTTTCTTTTTCTTTCTCACTTCTTCCTCATTAAGAATAAATAGAATATCATTAATCTCTCTTTGTACAATCCTTTGAGCTTGAAACCTTAAATTGATGTTGTCTTTGCGATTCATCCGCTAAGACATATTCGTTGAAGAACCTATCCATTATCTTAATTTCATTCAGCTCCTTAACAACTGGTGGGATAGAACTCTCCACATGAAATGGTTCAAACTCTTCTTCTTTAACTTGTACCGTAACCTCAGGCTTTTCAACCGTCGTTACAGGTATATCATCTTTTAAAATTTCTTGAACCAAAACTTCTTCTTCTTCTATCCTTTCTGCTCTTACAACAATATCAATCAATTCTACAACATCATCATCATCATCAGATTCTTCAATATCCACCACTTTCTTTACATCTTCAATCATCAGAATTTGATCATGAACTTCATCTTCTGAGTCTTCATATTCATCAAAATTATAAAACTCTGATTGAATGCTCAATGGAACAGGAACATCTTCATAAAGAATCAATTCCTGCTCACCTTGAGTATCAGCAGGTTCCTTAGAGCTTCTGGCTTCTCCTTTCTCTTGTGTTTCTGCCTCTTTTTTAGGATAAGTGATCATTAATAAACCAGTTCCTGGCTCATTAAGCTTCCTCCTCTTCTCCCCCTCATGAGAAGCATCATCGAAGTCTTCGTCATGCTCGTCATGCTTACGTTTTGGAGCAGAAGCTTGAGCCTTACAAGATGGTTCAACTGCAGATACTCGTTCAGATAATTTCCCAAGGCTGTGATGACAGTGCTCTCCAACCCCATCATGCGTTCTCGCATTTCATCAAACTGTTCATACACAAAATCTCTTAGCTCTTCAATAGCCTGATTTGGATATTTTTGCTTCACGGTTTCTTCATCTACAGACTTGCCCTTTAAGAATTTGTGAATATTAGTCATCTGAGACATCACTTCAGATAACTGAGCTGTTACATGACTGTTCACTCCTGCAACCGCAACACTCAATGCTTGATTCAATGACGATTCTGTAACAAATGGGGAAAGGTTAACCACTGGGTCACGTAGACTTCCAGTTGTCACGACAGTCGAACTTGTATAAAGAACGTTCGCGTGGCCAGTACTTAGAGTTGGCATTGATGTAGCTCCGACTGGACTTCCAACCTCTTCAAGTGACGGAGCAACAAATGCTTCTGTGACTGAGGTTGTTCCGGCAGTGACACACAGTTCAGCTGCACTCACTTCAACACATGAAGTGGACTCGAGTGTCCCAAGGTGTATAGGTTCTATACTCTGTGCATCAAACAAAGTCGTACACCTGGGCAGATGTGTACTTGTTTCAATATCCATAAAATCCAAAGGATTTTCGGATAGTAAATGTGCTTCATCCCGGTGAGAAATTGGAACAGTCTCCTGTTGGGAGGAAACTGAGTGGCCGGTGGGGTGTGCAGTGTGGGATGCTGACTATTTCAATGCTAACTCCCCGTTGGGAGCTAACAGCAGATGTGGTTTGATCCCTGCTTTCTGTGCTAGGAACCTCCCTCACACTCTGTCTAGCTATTTCAACAATAGCGATCAATCCTGTACCTCCCTCATTTGGATCATTTCCTCCCTCATCATCATCATCATTATCATCATCATCTCCTTCTGCAGCTCCCTCATGAATATTCGATAGTGTTCGTTCTGAATCTGAACTGCTTTCTTCTCCCTCACGACCCCTCTCAATAACTTCTACTCCCTCAGTTACTGTTTGGCTTCCCTGAACTTCAGCCCTAGGCTGAAGTTCCTCCTCACCTACAGCTCCCTGGTTAAGAGAACCCGGTTCTTGGGTTTCTATAGGAGCGTGATCTATGCGATACAACCTCACATGCTAACTCTTTGGATCAACATACTTTAATAATGCTTCAGGAATTGGCATTATGTTGGCATTCGTTGAATCCGGTACCTCATGCAAGCTCATCATGACATAATCAGGGCACCGTTGAGCATTGGATCGTTTAGGAATATTTTCATTTCCCATTAAGATTCCTATGATTAGAATTTGGACAAACCGTTGAAGAGGGACAAATTTTCTTGCTCTATTTGTCGTCTTTGCTAGCACGACTTCCTTCAGATCCTCCCATATACATTGCGCGTAGTCGTAATGTTTATTAAACGTGATTCCATTAAACATTCTCAGACAGTGAATGCTACATCTGTCAATCCCAGTATGCTTTGATGTCATGCATCGGTTGATGGTGCCAAAAAGTGTGTACCATTCGCCATTAAGTCCATTTCTATGAACTTAGAACTATTTGGTAGTGGTTTTGAATACCCTAGACAGATCAGATCATGTACTAATTCGTCATCGGACACAAAATCTTCAAAATCAGCTAACTCTGGGAAATTCACTGTATCGATTCGACGATGTAGAAACAGATTATGCCTCAATCTGGCTAAGGTAATCTTAGTCTTGAATTGATCGATGGTAACCTTAAAGTGATGGTTACCATCAGCTGGGACAAATTTGACAGTGTGCCAAAACTGCTGTAGATAGACCTGGGGAATCGAAGGTTTGTATTGGAGAAGATATCCTAGAGGATGGCCTTTTAGAATGTCTACAATAATCAGGTGGCTGACTTTTATGAATTTAGTATCAAGGCGATCGTTGTTTTCATGAAATGGTAGGCAATATTTTGGTTTAACAAGTTGATTATCTGGAATGAGAGTGGAAGGTGAAGGTCGGTTGACTGATGCGGATTTTACTGGTTTAGAAACAAGGGTGTTATTTGACGATGAATGTGAATCAGAGGAGTTTGAGGGTTGGGATTGAGCTTGTGATGCCATTTGATACCTGTGAAAAGTAATAAACATGTTAGACTCAACAGATAATCAAATGAAATCCTGCAAATAGAAAAATAAAACATTTTTCTAGAAATTAGAAAAATATGTGTTTTTCTGTTTAAAGCATTAGGATTCCAGACAATAATATTAAAATATTATTGTTAGGATTCCAAAGTCAACCGTTAAGAGTCCAATGTTAGAAAAACACAGATTTAAAAAAATTTCTTGAAAAATTTGAAATTTTTCTTAAAAACTTAGATTCCCAACACTTAGAAACTTTTGGACAAATTTGATTATGAAACTCGGATGAAAGGTAAAGTTTCTCGAATATTGTATGACTCAACTTGATAGACACATGAATAGAACTCGAATGATGAAGAACTTTCTCGAATGCACCTAAGAACCAACTCGAATGACACTTATTACAAACTCGATTCAAACTGGTGTTTTCTCGAATGAAAGAAGTTATCGAGACCTTTATTGAAAAGTTTCTAAGTCCTTTTCACTACTCAACTCGATCATCAATTAGAGTTTCTCGAACTAACTTTAAGTTCAACTCGATTGACACATGAGTAGACTCGAATGACACATATTGTGTCCTCGAATGAAAGGATATATCGAGAATGTGAGAAAAATGTTCTAAGTCCTTGAATGAACTCAACTCGAATGAAACTTGAAGGGACTCGAAGTATATATGAGTCCAACTCGAATAAATCTTGAATGGACTCGAATCATTTATGTTATCGAGGATTATTTTTAAAAAATTTCTAAGTCCTGAACATGTACCAACTCGAATAACATAACATATTTTCTCGAAATAAGAAGGGTTCAACTCGAACGAAACTACAAGTTTCTCGAGTGATGCTTCACTCAACTCGCATGAAGCTTGATACATCCTCGATTCCAGTGTTAATCGAGAAACTGTTGAAAAATATTTCTAAGTCCATATACACTGATTTTTCAAAATTTCAATCCATGGATTTTTTCACTTATTAAAAATGTAGTCCTACTCGAAAATTGAGTACAAACAACATTTGTATACTGAACATTGTCCAGAAACAAACAAATCAGACCAAAAATTTCAATTTTCAGTGTATATGAACTCGAACACTTTCAAACCAAAAATTTCAAATTTATGTTTGTGTGTTTGAAATTGAGACTTGAAATTTAATATTCAAGATCATGAGAGTATTCCGCAGGCAAACACACAAGCAATTTCAGATTAGAAACAACAACTCATTAAAACCCATCAACATACATAGAGTGTATACGAACACACAAACAGTAGTTAAAAAAATAAAAAAATGAATAAAATGCACAAAATAAAACTGAAACTACGCATAGCAAAGAAAGAATTCATGAAATGGGCTTACAATTTTTTATCTCAATTGCTGAAAATCTGATTTCTATGAGAGTGTTGAGGTTACTTCGTGAAGAAGAAATGAGTCGGTGAATAGTAGGCAAGGTTTTTGAAAAAGTAATTTTGAATTTTGAATTTCAACTTTATAGTTAAAAATTTCAAATTCAAATATCACCATAACCCGGCCCACTCACACAAAAAATGTTTGTTTTATTTTAAGCCCATTTCACCAAACTAAAATTTAACTATCAAACAAAAAAAAAATAATTCCAAAAAAAATTAAAAACAACTAAAAGTAAAAAAAATTTAATAACTACAACACAAAAAAAAAATTAACAACACAAAAATTTAACAACTAAAAATAAATAATTTTAATTAAAATTTTTTTTAACAAAAACAAAAAAATTGCTCCCCTTTGATGTTCGCAATTAAGCTCCCCCTCAGATGTATATATCATTTTAAATGACTGCTCTCCCTACAAAAATCAGATAAAAATTTATCAGATTTCAAAAAATCAGATAAAATATCTTTCTACTCCCCCTGCACATGACAATCCAGATCTGTTAAACTCTGAAAAATTTAAGCTTTAAAATCACAAGAGTTTAACATTAAAATCTAGATCAAAATAAAAAATGTAAATTTAAAATTATAATTTTTAACTACTGAATGTTTAAATCTAACGATTCAACATGCCCAACGTGTATACCAAGAAATTAAACCGTTTTTCATCTAATGCTTTGGTAAACAAGTCAGCTAACTGATATTCAGTAGGGACAAAATATAATTCAATATGACCATTTTCTACATGATCTTTAATAAAATGATACTGGATGTCGATGTGTTTGGTTTTAGAATGTTGCACCGGATTAGATGCTATGGCTATTGCACTTTGAGAATCACAATAGATTGGAATCTTTTGTGGTGTAAACCTGTAGTCTCTGAGTTGGCTTTTCATCCAAAACACTTGAGAACAACATGATGATACGACAACATATTCAGCTTCGACTGTAGACAGTGAACCACAGTGTTGTTTCTTGGATGACCAGCAGACGGGTTTGTCACCTAAAAATTGAACTGCTCCTGATGTGCTTTTTTGTCCATTTTATCACCTGCGTGATCAGCATCAGAAAAGGCAGTTAAAGTGAATGATAATTCCCGGGGATACCACAAACCAAGGTTTGGTGTTCCCTTTAGGTATCTTAAGATTCTTTTGGCAGCCGCCAAATGTGATTCTTTCGGATGTGCCCGATTTCTAGCACAAACACATGTAGCAAACATAATATCAAGTCTACTTGCAGTTAAATACATTAATGACCCAATAATGCCTCGATAATGAGTTACATCTACAGGTTTCCCTGAAATGTCCTCATCGAGTTTGGATTTGGAATCCGGAGCCATGGGAGTTTTCATAGGAGTACTATTTACCATGTTAAATTTCTTTAACATTACCTGAATATATTTGGACTGATTGATGAAAATTCCACCAGTCAGTTGTTTCACTTGTAAACCTAAGAAAAAATTGATTTCTCCCATAATGCTCATTTCAAATTTCTGGGACATTAAGAAAGCAAATTTCTTGCAAAATTCTGGATTAGTAGACCCAAATATTATATCATCCACATATATTTGAATTACTATAATATCTGGCCCCTGACGTTTTATAAACAGGGTTGTATCCACTGCACCTTTGTTAAATCCACATTTCAACAAGTATGTTGAAAGTGCATCATACCAAGCACGAGGTATACACTTCGTGCTTGGATTTATCCAAAATATATACATGATCAGGCTTCAAAAGATCAGTAAACCCTTCGGGCTGATATGTATACACTTCGTCTGTCAGTTCCCCATTTAGAAATGCAGTTTTTACATCCATTTGATAAACTGTAACGTTTTTATGAGCTGCAAAAGCCAAAAACATCCTAATTGCTTCTATTCTGGCAACTGGAGAGAATGTTTCATCGTAATCAATCCCTTCTTGCTGACTGTATTCTTTGGCAACGAGGCAAGCCTTGTTACAAATGATGACACCATGTTCATCCTTCTTATTCTTGAAAATCCACTTCGTGCCAATATTTGATTTATCTTTTGGTCGCTCCACCAATCTCCAGACCTTCAACCTTTCAAACTGATTCAGCTCTTCTTGCATAGCCACAATCCAATCAGCATCCAAGAGAGCTTCTTTTACATTCTTTGGCTCAATTTTGCTCAGAAAGTTTGAAAATAAACACTCATTCATGGTTGCTCTTCTGGTTTTGACTGAAGCTGAAGGATCACCTATGATGTTTTCAGTTGGGTGATTCCTTGTCCACTTAAAGGTATGTGGATAAGGTTGAAGTTGATCTTGATTGGGGCTTAAGTCTAGGTAGGGAATTCTGGGGTTAACTTCTAAGGTTGATGGTATATCAACTGAGATTGGGGTTTCTGAATTTGTAGAAGGTAAGGGGGTTTCAAAAGATACTGAAGGTTGAATGGGTTGTAGACTATTAACTGGTAAGTGCACATCTATCATTGAAGCCTCTCCAGTTTCTTCTGATATAGGTTGGTGAGCATAATCTGAGACTACGACTGGATCTTCAGTATTCCTGTTAGGCACCAAATTTGAAACATTAGTTTTGGTTTGTTCAAAGTAGTCTTCATAAAAATTCTTGAACAGTTTATTTAAATCAGAATTATCTGCACTCTATTCATATGACTTCATAGAAGTCGGCTTGTTAAGATCGGGTCTTGAATTGGTATGTTCAGAAGCCATTACAATGCCTTCAACGAATTTGACATGTACGCTTTCATTGACTGTCTTGGTCCTCATATTGTAGACTCGGAAGGCTACAGACTCCTTCGAATAACCAATGAAGATGCCTTCATTAGCTTTTTGACTAAATTTTCCCAGATTGTCTTTGTCATTTAATATGAAACACCTGCATCCAAAGACATGGAAAAGTTTGACATTACGTACTCGTTTGTTTATTAATTCATACTGAGTCTTTCCGAATCTTTTGTTGATTATGGATATGTTCTGCGTAAAAAAGTCGTTGCTACAGATTCAGCCCAAAGGAATAACGGAAGATTTGAATATGTCAGCATCGTTCTTGCAGATTCCACTAGTGTGCGATTTCTTCGTTCAACGACACCATTTTGCTGTGGAGTACGAGCTGCTGAGAATTGATGTGTTATTCCCACAGAATTCAGAAACGACTCGAGAGATTTGTTTTTAAATTATGTCCCATTATCTGATCTGATGGTTTGAACTGAGAGCTGCAACTTGACTTGATATCTACGAATGAAGTCGATTATTATCTCACTAGCATCAGATTTGGAGCGCATGAAGAATACCCATGTGTATCTGGAGTAGTCATCGACTATTACCAACACATATCGTTTCTTGTTTATACTCTGTACTCTCATTGGATTTTGTCACGAAATTGCCTAAAACCAAAAGACAGCACGACTCCATCTGGGTAGTCGTGGATCGTTTAACTAAATCAGCTCATTTCATACCGATGAAAGAAACATATACTCTTGATTGATTGGCACAAAGTACATCACCGAAGTTATTTCTCGTCATGGTGTGCCGAAGTCTATCGTCTCTGATCGTGATAGTCGTTTCACTTCAAGATTCTGGAAAGCACTGTAAGACGGGATGGGTACTCGAATCTCTATGAGTACTGCTTATCACCCTAATGCAGACGGCCAAAGTGAACGTACTATCTTAACTCTTGAAGATATGCTTTGTGCCTGCATTCTTGATATGGGTGGTAACTGGGATGACCATCTTCCTTTGGTCGAATTCTCATACAACAACAATTATCATTCCACTATCAAGATTGCTCCTTTTGAAGCTTTATACGGAAGAAAGTGCAGAACTCCCACATGTTGGCGCGAAACAGGTGAATCCCCTTTAGTGGGTCCTGCCCTTCTACAATTGACCCGTGAAAAGATTCAATTTGTTAGAAGGAATATCCTTGAAGCTCAGAGCAGGTAGAAGTCTTACTACGATAATCATCACAGATCTATCAGTTTTGCGGTCAATGATTGGGTGATGCTGAAAGTATCCCCAATGAAGAATGTGGTGCGGTTTATAAAGTGAAACAAGATAGCTCCAAGATTCATTGGTCCATTCAAGACCGTTGAAAGGATAGGGAATCAGTCCTATCATCTTGAACTGCCAACGGACTTAGCGGGAATACATCCGGTATTCCATGTTAGTCATTTGCGAAAGAGCTTGGCTGAAGAAAGAGAAGTTCAGATACCACATGTTGATCTGCAAATTGACGAAACGCTTCGCATTATTGAAGAGCTAGAATGTATTATGTACTCGAAGACTATAAAGCTTCAAAATAAAGAGGTGCAGATGGTGCTCGTTCAATGGAAACACCACAAGGATTCACATCAGTCTTGGGAATCAAGGGATGTGATGAAAGCTACATATCCAAGTCTATTTGAATATAGCTAACTTCGAGGACGAAGTTTGAGCGTGGTGGAGCACATTCTGTAACAACCTAGCTTCTAACTTAACTTTAATTTTGGTATTTGATTCAATAATGTAATTTAAGTACATTATTTGTTTTGTAATTTAATTAAGTATTGAAAATATTTAATTAAGTTGAGTATTTGTTATAAATTATTTAGATGATCAAAGTTAAAAGAAATGTAATATACGTAAGTGTAGGGGTTAAATGGTACATATAGCTAAGTTAGTATATATATAAACCAAAAATAAGAATTAATGCTCATTTATCACTTACAAATCTTCAAACTCTCTATCTCTCATCATCTACGACCTTCTTCATCAAGAAATCATCATTCTTGCAACAAATTCTGATTTTAAGCCAAGAAAGTAACAAACAAACATCAAACATTAAGAATCTACAAGATTTCAAGGTAAGATTTACTTAAAAACTACAAATTTTAAAGCTTTGGTGTTCATTTTTTAGAGAACCGGATCTAAGATTTAAGACATGAATAATTGTTGCATGTTATATATTCTTGTGGATTAGTGTAAATTGAGTACTAGAGAAGTGATGTACTAAATTTCAGCCACTGATTCGAACAATAAGTATGATTTTCAGAATTTACTATGTGTTTATTGTGTGTGTTCGATAGACTGTTGAAAACAGTCAAAAAGAGGCTGATTTGGTATACTTTATGTTATGTTTTATTTTAAAAAGTGTTAAAAGAGTACACTTAAACTTACATCCATAAATTTCAGTCACAAAATATGTACAAAATGACCAAAACGAAATCTGGGAAAACTTTCTAAGTGTTGAATCCGAATTCGGATGGGACCCAAACTCGGATGATCAAACTCGGATAAGTGAAGATCCGAACTCGGATGAGTACTGATCCGAACTCGGATGATCAAAAAAACTCGGATGACCCAATTCGGATGGTTTAAAATAACAAATAAGAGCCTTATCATTTTTAAGTAAGTATGTGTAATATACATATGTTTATTGAAATTACAAAATTCAAAATCAAAACACTTAAATTACATCTATATAAAATCTTATGAGTTATCAGAATCATGACAATTAAAGTTTAAAAGCTAATGTCTTGCAATGATAAATTCTGGACAGGTTCAGATAAATTCTGAACAAAGTAATAAAGTTAAAGTACTGAAAAGTGGGTCAGAGTTTATAAAGCCAAGCAAAAGTCCAGAAAGTCAAAGATTAAAATCCTGAGATAACTCAGGTTGTGGAGAAATCCGCTTGATAAAGTCAACAACTCAGATTATTTCAGTAAACTGTGAGTTATAAATATTCAGTGTTACATGCTTGCTTCTGGTTGAGAACTTGAGACATATTGTTGTTGATAGTTTACTTTGGCATTCCTATATGCTCAGCTAGATTGTGACATGTGCTCACCTTGGTTTGGTGATGCCCTGTGGATCATGATGGCTATTTGACTTATGATTCTGCATACATTGTACTTATAGTTCAATTCAGTTATTGTTATAAGTTGATATTGCTATCATGACTTTTTTAATTTATGCTTTCGTCATTGCTCGTATCTTTGAGGTATTGTTTCGGCTTAGCATATTTAGCACTGTCGGTCTATTGTTCCAGACCTTGCTATGTCAACTAGTTCTATTGAACTTGGTTGTTGATTACTCCGATGCTCCCCCCACAATGTTTACTGGTATCTAGCCCAATATTGAGTGGATAGCTTCCACTAAAAGTGTGAGCGTGGCCTGAACATCATCCAGTTCTGATTACTATGTCTCAATCTTGCATGGTTGTGGTGGCAGTCAAGTTATATGACGCTAGTTAGCCACGTTCCTCCTTGTTTTAATGCATGTAATCTGATAAATCTATATTCTCACTAAGCATTGCTTATAGTTGTTGTGGTGGTCTGGGTAGAATTGCTTTGATTTTATGATGACATGTATTAGTCTAGTTTGTACCCTTTAATAGTTTAATTTGAAAACTGTAATCAGTACTAAAATTTGTATTAAACTTATCCTAAATGTTCGTACTATCATTCTAATTCCGCAACTTAATTACTCTATCTTGGTTATGATTGATATCGTATTGCATAAATGTGGGACCTAGACGCTGAGTACTGCCCCGTAAGGGGAGGTCTTCACATGATACTTGACATTCTACACGATACTCTACATAGAATGCTTGACATTCTACATAGATTACGTTCATCGGTTTGCGAAGGTTCTGGTTCCTAATGGTTGTGTCTTTGATGGTTCAACCTCTTTATGTATTATATCTAGATTTGGTTTGTATTTTTATAGATATATAATACTTTATATAGAATACATGATATTCGATACAACATTGATTGTAGCTAATTTTAAATCTATATATAATTTTGTTATTGTTGTACTAGTTTTTTTGTCATTGTTGTATCTATATAGATACATGATATTCTATACAGTATAGATTGTAGCTAGTTTCTATCTATGTAATATATTGTTATTGCCGTACTTTTGAATTGTTATCGTTGTATCTACATAGAATACATGATATTTACATAGATTATATGATAATCTACAGATAATATGTTCGCCGGTTAATTTGTTAAAACTGTGTTTTTAATGTATTTTACATAGAATACGCGATCCTCTACATAGGGTATGAATAGTAATGTTAATATACATAGATTATGAATAGTAATTTGTTAAAATTGTGTTCTTACATATCATACTATGTAACATTCTACATAGATTATGAATAGTAATGTTAATCTACATAGATTATTAATAGTAATTTGTTAAAACTGTGTTCTTACATATCATTGTATGTAACATTCTACATAGATTATGAATAGTATTGTTAATCTACATAGATTATGAATAGTAATTTGTTAAAACTGTGTTCTTATATATCATTCTATGTAACATTCTACATAGATTATGAATAGTAGTGTTAATCTACATAAAAAGATATAGATATGTATAAGAAACATAAAATTATATGAAATATATAAAAAAACATAACATTCTACATAGATTATAAATAGTAATGTTAATCTACATAAGAATATATAGAATTATATAACATTCTATATAGACACCTAATATTTCTATATAGAACACGTTAAATTTTTAGCAATTAAATAATTTTCTATGTAGAAAAAAAATATTTTTTTATAAAAAAATGTTTTTTTACAATAAAAAATCAATTATCTTGAAAGAAAGAGAAGATGAAAATGAATACATGTAAGAGAGAGAAATAGAAAAAGTAGATTTTTTTTTCTTCCAAAAATACCATTTGCACAGCTTTTCAAAATTCCTCACTATCAAAGTTCTAAATAATTACAAGAATACCATTTGACAATTTTGAGTCATAGATCTTCTTGATCTAATGGCCATAAATGGTTCTTAGGTTCTCATGATATTTAAGGTTCTCAAAAGAACCCTTCCCTATATATATATATATATATATATATATATATATATATATATATATATATATATATATATATATATATATATATATATATATATATATATATATATATATATATATATATATATATATATATATATATATATATATATATATATATATATATATATATATATATATATATATATACACATATATATACCCGGCCCAAATGTCACATCACACACTTTCACACGGTTGCAAACGATTGCAAGAATTCGGGTGTGTCGGGGGTCTCAACTCCGGCCTAATTAGTTTAAAAAAAAGTGATTAGTTTTGATATATTTTTATTAATTCAATTATTGTAAAATCCCATTTTCGGATATGACATGTGAAATTATTTTAGTGGATTATTAATTTAATCATATTGTGTTGGTCCAATGGGATCCCGATTTGTGGATGTATACGTGTCGGGAATGAGTTATATGTGTCGTCGAGTTGTCATTTTAGTGGATTAATCGTGTATATGAGATCGTGGATTTAAATAGGTTAAGTGGACATTAATTGTGAAAATGGGGTATCGGGCTCGGGTCATTGGGTCGGAACCCGCTAAAAGTGGATAATATATATTCGGGCTGCTTTTTCTTCCTTTCCTAAAATAGAAGCGTGCAGTGTGTGAACTCAGTGTGTGTATAGTGTGTGTGCTTGGGATCTCCTGGAGCAGCAAGAAAGTTGATTAAATTCATGATTGATTGCTATAAATTGTCATCACCAACTTCCTCTTGTTGTGTTCTTGAGCTTCAAGGTAAGAGATTATGGGTTCTGTTTGGGTTTTGTGGGTTAAAATCGTATGCTTATGTTGTTGAGATTGTGGGTAATGATTAGTTAGGATGGGTTTCGGTTATATATTGAGTTTGTATGTGTATTAGCGTTGGAAATCGAGTTTGAGGGGTTTTGTTACTCCTGGGTCAGCGATGGAAGTCGAGCGGAGCAGGAACCGTCGCACCAGAGAGCGGTCGCGACTCCCTGAGTGCGGCCGCGATGCGCCTGGTGGCGGTGGGAGGTGAGTACGATCGGGACCCTAGAGCACGGGGTCGTGTTGGTCAGCGCGACCGCGACCAGGGAGCGCGGGTCGCGATGGGTCCAAGTGCGAGCGCGATCTGCGGGTCGTGGGTTGGGTTATGTTTTGGGATTCTGGGACAGTTTGGGGGTGGTTCTGGGGTCTGATTCGGTAATATGGTCAGTGTATGAATTGTATGTGTATCTGTAGAGTTGGGTTTGTGTTAACAAGTTGGGATCCGTGTGATTTTAAGGACGAGCCAACAACGAGCTGAGACGAGTCAGAAGTTGCGAGATTAGCGGATGGACCAGGTGAGTACTCGAGTCTTTTCTAAACCGCGGGATCATTTTGCGAGTCATAAGCTGTGTAGCTAGTATCGTGTATGTGTATATTGTGTATTGTGAATGAGACAAGGACGCGAACGCCAGGTATGATTCTATTCTTACATATATGTTATATGTGCATGAGATGAGATCCAGTCTAGGGGTCCGTGATGAGTTCCATACGGATGGTGATTCGCAATGAGTGATCGCGCGGGTTGACTACCCTAACAGTCCGCAGAGCATGTATACACGGCAGGGGCTGTAGCCGGTTCGCGCCCGTGCCACAGGGTTTTGCAAAACACCGGTGCGCACGGTCGTTAGCCGGGGAAGGGACCCCACAGTGATTGTTGGCAGGGCTGTGGATCTCATGCTACGTGTTCAAACATGTGTAGTGATGTTGATTTCCAGGGACAGGGATAGAGATTGCTTTGTGTGTATGTGCTATGTGTATGTGTGTTATGTGTTTATGCTGCAGAGTCTAACCCTCGCTTACTCACGAGCTTCCGAGCTTACGAATTCGAGTCTACCATGTTCAGGGAATCAGAGAAGGGGGCGGTAGCTGTGCTTATTGATCTGGGACTGGAGATTGTCTGGGAAGTGTTCTGCTAGTTTTGTGTAATGATCAGATTAGTGATATCACAAATTATATGTATATATTATTGGCGATATCCATGGACTTTTACGTATAATATTTGCATGGATTTGATGGTTTTTATGGTTAAACGTATACTTATTGTTCGTCTCTTGTTTTGGCTAGGTTCAGGAAGAAATGAAAGAAATTGGCTATCATGCGTTTGTTTTGTATTTTGGCCATATCTCTCTCATACGAGTTTTGGCCAAAAAAGTGATAGGCACGGCGTGCCCTTAAGAAGGCATGGCGTGCCCTCCCAGGCACACCACACTTGCTCCAAGCATTAAGGCACGGCGTGCCTACTTTTAGGCACGACGTGCCCTCCTGAAAACCATCATTTCAGATATATTTTTTGGCCAATTAGTGGACGACAACACATAGGCACGGCATGCCTTACTTTTAGGCACGACGTGCCCTCCTCTGGCTATAAAAACTCGTGAATCTTTACATTTTTTCATTCTTGGGCATCTTCACACAAAAAGACACGAAGAAATACACTTTTAGGAGAGGAAGGAAGCTCATTTGGGCCATTTTGGGAAGAAGTTTTGAAAGGGAACATCATTACAACATCGAGAATCATCGATAAGGCAAGTTTTCGCATCTCTAACTCGTTTGGTTATGTGTAATCTTTCAATGTTTATGATGAAGAAGTTGTATTTCTCCATTTCTATGGAGTAATTATTTTGTAATCATGTGGATTTGGAAACCCTAAGCATTGGATGATTTTATTTTTGTTGGATGAAATATCTTTGTTGTTTCTTGCTTTGAAAGAAGATTTATAGCTTCGATTTTGTATTTGCTTGTGTTTACTATAAATACTTGATTTTCCACAATGTGAGTTGGGTTTAACTAGTATTTGTTCTTAATGAAATAATGTGTTTGTTTCATTGAGTCTTTTAGGCTTGTGAGAGTAAAAAGGGTAAAACTTGCATGTATTTAATTAAGGTTATAACATCGTTTATATTGTTGATGTGAGTCTCGATTTAGACAGTGTTTTGATTTGTGAGATGATAAACACCTTTTATAGCAAGAAACTATATGTGAGTATTCAGATTGCATTTTCGGTGATAAAAATATATTTGAGTGATCTTTATATATTTATTGTTGATTATGGGATGATGAAATTATAGTTGAGTGATCTTTATAATTTTATTGTCATTACTTGCATCGCAGTTTGTGATAGGTCGGTAGTTGAGTGATCTTTGCTTACTTATCATTTATTGTATAATTTAAGGAGTTGATGCATATTTGAGTGATCTTTATGGTTTTACTTGTTTAATTCACAAGATAGTTTATCCAACCGATTGTATTGTTTAGTCATCCAATGTTTAGGGGGAGCATCCCATGTGATTACCCTTTTCAAGATTATTTTTCCAAAACTTCTTGTTCTAATAGTATATTGACTATTTAAGTGTGTTATTTTGTTCTTGAATCTAAGTTTACTTTTCAAAATTATCCAGTTATAATCATCACTAACCATTAACTGATGGTTAGTATTATCATCCACCAATTATCCCTGAGTTCGACAACCCGGATTTCTCTAAGCTAGGCTAGCGAACGATAGATAATACTTGTCTATTTGTCCGCTAGTTCCAGTTTAATTAGTCGCGTTCTTTATTTTATATTAAAACCAAGGTGTGCTAGTAGCACATCAAGTTTTTGGCGCCGTTGCCGGGGACAAGCGGTGTGGTTTTGAGAACTGCCTAACATTTCTTGTTAGTTGATTTATAAAAAAAAATTATTTATATTTAAAAATCCAAGGGTGGGAATTATTTTTCATGTACATAGAATTCTTATACACATTTTTTTTGTTATTTTTATATCATAGTTTATTTGTAAGTTTAATTTCTCTTTATTTGGTCGTATTTTGTTTGGTGTGTTTTGTGTAAGATAATCATAGGTTTGAGTTGATGAAGGTACCTATGAAGTAAGTTATTCTCAAGAGGAGATCAACATTGACTACCTAACAAATGCCACCTCTTCACAATATCAATTCGAGAATGTATATCAATCTTCATACCTATCCTCCACTCAACACTACCAAAGTCAAGACACCCAATATTTCTACCAAACTCCATCACAACATCAACCCGAGAGAGAGTCGAGCTTGGAGGATCTATTTCATCAATGTAAGATGAGCCTCCGTTACCAACAAAGTGTTTAAGAAATCATTGACACCCTCATAAGACCAAGGAGTCAAATGGATGCACTGCCTACGGAAGAGCCATCAGAAAGTAGTTCAAGCAAAGTAAAGGAGAACAGTGAAAAAGAAGAGCACGCCCACATTTATGTCACCGATATTAGTGATTCGGATGATGACGTTGAGTGTGTCTATGATGAAACTTCTTTACATCCGCTACCGGTCATCAAAACTTCGGAGACAATGATGGACAAGGTGAAAATCCCAAGCCCACAAAATATTGCACACGTCCCACCTCTGATTATCGATGATGAGACTAAAGATGTCTTCAATCCCGAAATGGATTTGGAAGAGCTTGCTCGACTACTTGATGTTGATATGCCTCCACCTATATACAATGAGGGAGTTGACTCTGAACTTTTTGATGAACTCTCATTTATATATGTTGATGTTGTGACGCCATCGCCTGTATTTGAAAGTACTAATTCTTCGATGGATTGTTTGGAGTCACAGGTTGGTGATACTAGGAGTCTTGACTCACGACAACCAAAAGAACTTCATAACCCTCCAGTGCCGAAACGTAAACATTTATACATTGATGGACGTAGTAAGGGTAAGGAGTGCAAGGCTAAGTCGTCTAAAATTATATATTGCACTCAACTCAAAGGTATGCCTTTTACCCTTTTCATTCCATTGAAAGTTAAGCCAGGTGAAATAGGGTCAATCTAGGGACCCTATAAAAAAGCGCTTCTTGGGAGGCAACCCAAGCAATTTACTTTATCTTTTCATTGTAGTTTAGTTTAACTTGTATTTATGTTGTTGTTATGGTATTTTTGGCAATCCCTTCCCCTAACGATATATTGCATTGCGCAGAGTCGGTTGCACACTTCGCTCCAACTCTACACACGTGCAAAATTTTGGTTGGCTATCCTTTGAGCTCCTCTCTTCCGCGCATTCAGGATGTCTTTTTCCTTCCTTTCACTTACATGCTTGCATGATTATATTGTCCATTTTGTTTCATTGAGGACAATGAAATACTTAAGTGTGGGAATACTGGTTAGAACTCTAACCAATGAGTGATTTTGCTTGACATGTTTATCATATGGTCAATTTGGCCAAAAATTTTAAATTTTTTTAAAAATTCAATTCCCGAATAAGTTTTAGATCTATTTGCATAATTGATTTTTGCGAGTTAAATAGAAAGCTTAAAGTAGGACAATTAGTTTGAATTCTCCTATAAACTTGATGTTGCTACGTGACCTTGTTGTTTGAACCAAAGTTGGATTTTGCACATTATAGCCCTACATGTCATTTCGTTTCGTGAGTTTTGAGCCGTTTCGAGCATTCATGAATATTTTATTGCTCATGTTTCGATTGATTATGTGTGCATGCCATTTGTTATTCTTATTCTAGAACTTGCCATAAAGATTCTTTTTGAAAACACAATTTTGAGATGACGCAGTCGTGTGATAGAGGCATTTTAGGATTACCCAAACATCAACCTTTTCTTTTTTCCTTTACACCTACATATCCATTAGTTAGCCACTTTTGAGCCTTAGCCTTATTAATTCTTTTTTTAAGATTAGCCATCTTTTTGTTTAGCCATATTTATCTGTTTTTCTTTAATTAACCCTAGCCTACGTTCATTCCCCCATTTCAAGTTGAAACGTGAATTCATGAGAAGAATAGTCGAGTTTGGAGCATATATCGAAAAAAAAATAGAAAAAACCAACAACAATTGAGCTACTTAAGGCCAGCTCGTAAAAGACAAACTCGTGGAAAGCTTCTAGCAAAGTAGTCTCATAATTCAATAAAAATCAAAGGTTGCTCACTCCTAGCTATGTTGTGTTTTAGATACGTTTCTTGAGGGTACGAACTTAAGGCTATTTCACGCCACCTTTCCAAAAATTTCTCACCTTACCTTTAACCTAATTTTCCCCGTTTTGAAGCCCTCTTGATGTATGCGTCGTTTCAATTCAAGTGTTGGACTTTTGATCTTTGGCAAGCTTATGGTAAGTAATTATGACAAATTGTGCATTTGAGTGTTTTGTTTAAGCCTAAACACCGAGGGTAGAGACCTTCAATTAGTGAGGTGTTTAAGTCTCACTTTGGTCTGGATTAATTAGATTGTTTTATGTAGCTATTTCATTGCCAGTCGAGAATTCAAGGTTTTGTTCCTATTATTTAATGCTTTGAACTTTCTGCCACTAAATCTTTAATGATTTTAGATCTCTAAAATGTTTGTGAATTGATGATCACGTTAAAAAGCCAATGAGTTCTTTTTGTAAGCGTGTTAATTGGCTGAATTTGCTTGAGGGCAAGCAAAGGTTAAGTGTGAGAATATTGGATATCGTCAATTATATGTATATATTATTGGCGATATCCATGGACTTTTACATATAATATTTGCACGGATTTGATGGTTTTTATGGTTAAACGTATATTTATTGTTCGTCTCTTGTTTTAGCTAGGTTCAGGAATAAATGAAAGAAATTGGTTGTCATGCATTTGTTTCGTATTTTGGCCATATCTCTCTCATACAAACTTGGATTCAGGCGATTCAAAAGCCAAGACGAAGAGGAAACATGGGGCTACAAATTTCATGTTTTAAGTTTTGGACAAAAAGTTGATAGGCACGGCGTGCCCTCCCAGGCACACCACACTTGCTCCAAGCATTAAGGCACAGCGTGCCTACTTTTAGGCACGGTGAGCCCTCCTGAAAACCATCATTTCGGAGATATTTTTGGGCCAATTAGTGGACGACAACACATAGGCACGGTGTGCCTTACTTTTAGGCACGACGTGCCCTACTCTGGCTATAAAAACTCGTGAATCTTTACATTTTTTTCATTCTTGGGCATCTTCACACAAAAAGACATGAAGAAATACACTTTTGGGAGAGGAAGGAAGCTCATTTGGGCTATTTTGGGAAGAAGTTTTGAAATGGAACATCATTACAACATCAAGAATCATCGATAAGGGAAGTTTTCGCATCTCTAACTCGTTCGGTTATGTGTAATCTTTCAATATTTATGATGAACGAGTTGTATTTCTCCATTTCTATGGTGTAATTATTTTGTAATCATGCAGATTTGTAAACCCTAAACATTGGATGATTTTATTTTTGTTGGATGAAATATCTTTGTTGTTTCTTGCTTTGAAAGAAGATTTATCGTTTCGATTATGTATTTGCATGTGTTTACCATAAATACTTGATTTTCCACAATGTGAGTTGGGTTTAACTAGTATTTGTTCTTAATGAAATAATGTGTTTGTTTCATTGAGTCTTTTAATCTTGTGAGAGTAAAAAGGGTAAAACTTGCATGTATTTAATTAAGGTTATAACATCGTTTATATTGTTGATGTGAGTCTCGATTTAGACAGTGTTTTGATTTGTGAGATGATAAACACCTTTCATAGCAAGAAGCTATATGTGAGTATTCAGATTGCATTTTCGGTAATAAAAATATATTTGAGTGATCTTTATATTTTTATTGTTGATTGTGGGATGATGAAATTATAGTTGAGTGACCTTTATAATTTTATTGTCATTACTTTTATCGCAGTTTGTGATAGGTCGGTAGTTGAGTGATCTTTGCTTACTTATCATTTATTGTATAATTTAAGAAGTTGATTCATATTGAGTGATCTTTATGGTTTTACTTCTTTAATTCAGAAGATAGTTAATCCAACCGATTGTATTGTTTAGTCATCCAATATTTAGGGGGAACATCCCATGTGATTACCCATTTCAAGATTGTTTTTCCAAAACTTCTTGTTCTAATAGAATATTGACTGTTGAAGTGTGTTATATTGTTCTTGAATCTAAGTTTACTTTTCTAAATTATCCACTTATAGTCATCACTAACCATTAACTGACGGTTAGGATCATCATCCACCAATTGTCCCTGAGTTCGACATCCAGGACTTACTAAAGCTATGCTAGCAAACGATAGGTTATACTTGCCTATTTGTCCGTTAGTTCCAGTTTACTTAGTCCCGTTCTTTATTTTATATTAAAACCAAGGTGTGCTAGCGGCACATCAATTAGTCTGCTTACGTTAGCGTCGTTTAGGATTTTATAGTCGGTGGATTATGTATGTAAAAGTGTTAAATTAACAGTATTTTGTGACATCTTTTGACATGTGTTATATAGATTTTAAGCGTTATTTCCACCTGTGTATTGTAAATGACGTGGCATTTGTGCGGGAAGGGAGGGTGTTACATGATGGTATCAGAGCTTGTGGTTTAAAGTCTGAGTATCATTAGTGGATGCTTAACTTAAACCTTGTTCAGATCCTCGGGGGATTTGCCCTTGAGATTGATATTAGTGGAATTAGCTGACCTAACTTATTGTATACCGGGGTGATCTATATGTTATTTATCTGTTTTGGTTTGTCCATATTTATATGGCAAATCAGGGCGAGGGATCCGGCGTGGGTAAGCCGGTGGGAAATGAGTTCGTCCGTAAGTGCGATCTTCTGGAGATTTTGACGGAGTTCTACCGTCAGCAGCGGGAGCAAGGTCAGGGTGTGGGACCGGTCGTTCAGCCTACAGGGACAGAGTCTGGGACTGGTGCTTCTTCATTAACATAGAGGGGTGGATCCTTTAAGGATTTTATGACAGGAGCCCCACCTGAGTTCAGGGGCAGAGGTGAGCCTGGAGTTGCTATGGCCTGGGAAAGAGAGATAGAGGTCGCGTTTCGAGTCGCCCACGTGGACCCGAGGGACAGGGTCGGGTATGCAACTTATCTGTTGAGGGGAGGGTGTTGACGTTTGTGGAGTTGTTAGCTACCTTCTTTAGAGCCATGACCTTTTCTACGGCCTATGCGATGACGTGGGATCAGTTCAGGGTTGTGTTAGAGCTGCAGTATATTCCCAGAGACGAGAGGCGAGAGATGGAGCGTTGATTTCTTCATCTGCAGCAGGGTGTGATGACAGTGCAACAGTACGTGGACTGGTTTAATGAGCAATCTCAGTTTGCTACCCAACATATCGACACGGAGCAGCAGTAGGCCGATATGTTTATTGATGGACTACGAGCAGATATTAGAGAATTTGTGGGACTGCACGAGACTCCTACATTTGCCAGAGCGTTGGAGATGGCCCGCATAAGGGAGCGGGAGATAGCCAAGCAGATAGAGGAGGCGTCTTCTCAGCGCCGACGTGCGAGGACTCCTGAGCAATCCTGGAGAGACCGGAGGCATTCTAGAGATGATTCCAAGGAGCGGAAGATAGACCAGGAGTGACGTTCGGTCCAGAGTTCAAGAGACAGACGAGACAGAGATAGAGATAGGGACAGAGACAAGAGTGGAGATCAGGGGTCGAGCGGACCGACACATAGTCAGCGGTCAGATAGTCAGAGTCAGAGGCGAGATTCACGATATAGTAGATCGGGTCAGAGTAGCGGGGGACAGAGGTTCTCAGATAGGGATAGCAGGGCTGATAGTTCTAGGGGAGACCGAGAGTGTTCGAGGTGTTATTGGCGCCACAATGGACCGTGTGCACCTAGATGCTATTGGTGCGGCCAGCGGGGGAATGCCGCCGCCACGTATACCGTTCTAGAGACGTTGTGCTTCCGTTGTGGGAGGCCGGGGCACAGAGTGAGGGATTGTCCGGAGCCGAGACCAACAGTGCAGGGGGCTAGTTCCAATGGGGCCACGGCGGAGCCGTCATCATCCAGTCGTCATGATACTAGGGCATGGGGTCGGGTGTTTCAGGCGACTGCTAAGGAAGCTCGGGATGCGACTGATATGGTTTCAGGTACGTACTTTCAAACTTGCTTTGAGTATGCATCGATTGTGGGGCGAGCCGTTAGCGTGTGTCTGTGATAAGTGTGTGTGTGTTCTGTTGCTTGCGACTGTTTGGGTTGCGTTATGACTGTGACATTTGAGGGAAGAGGGTGGGATTTTCATGTGTGGGTACAGATGTGGTATTAATGTATTAGATTGGGGAATATCGTGATCAGGGCTTTCGAGTTGGGAATTGTGTTATTTTAAGTGGATTGATCCTGTTGATAGTGGATTATCATATTGGGAGTGATTTAACTTCTTTTGTGTGTTTATACGTGTCGATGATTTTGCGTTTAGTGATTCGACGGAGATGTCTTTATTTGTTGTTATGAGTGGAATTGAAAATCTACTATGTTAGTGGATGATCTATATAGAGCTATATAAGAATGTGATGAGGAAATGAAGATCAACGAGTTGAGATGATATGTGTGAACCAAGTGGCTTATGAGGTGACACCACTAGAAGATTCTGCGAATAGAGGATATACCAGTTGCAGATATGCGAGTTAGGGGATTTAACTAACTTATTAGTGGATTGTCAAATTGAGTTAAAGATTTTGAGGGAATTGACGTTCTTCGAGAGTTTAAGTGAAGACATATATTGATGATTGTGACATTCAGAGTTCAAATGTGAATTTAGCAGCGTTGATGATAATTATATCGAGATATATGAGTGGACGTTTCGGGGATTTGACGCGGAGACGTGCACTTGCGAATGGGTTCGAGATAGATTATGGGGACGGAATCTCTTTAAGAGGGGAGGATTTGTAACATCCCATTTTCGGATATGACATGTGGAATTATTTTAGTGGATTATTATTTTAATCGTATTGTGTTGGTCCAATGGGATCCCGATTAGTGGATGTATACGTGTCGGGAATGAGTTAAATGTGTCGCCGAGTTGCCATTTTAGTGGATTAATCGTGTATATGAGATCGTGGATTTAAATGGGTTAAGTGGACATTAATTGTGAAAGTGGGGTATCGGGCTCGGGTTATCGGGTCGGAACCTGCTAAAAGTGGAAAATATATATTCGGGCTCCTTTTTCCTTCCTTTCCTAAAGATAGAAGCCTGCAATGTGTGAAATCAGTGTGTGTATAGTGTGTGTGCGTGGGATCTCCTGGAGCAGCAAGAAAGTTGATTGAATCCGTGATTGATTGCTGAAAATTGTCATCACCATCTTCCTCTTGTTGTGTTCTTGAGCTTCAAGGTAAGAGATTATAGGTTTTGTTTGGGTTTTGTGGGTTAAATTCTCGTATGCATATGTTGTTGAGATTGTGGGTAATGATTAGTCAGGTTGTGAATCGGTTATATATGAGTTTGTATGTGCATTAGCGTTGGAAATCGAGTTTAAGGGGTTTTGTTACTCCTGGGTCAGTGATGGAAGTCGAGCGGAGCAAGAACCGTCGCACCAGAGAGCGGTCGCGACTCCCCGAGCGCGGCCGCGATGCACCTGGTGGCGGTGGGAGGTGAGTGCGATCGGGACCCTAGAGCACGGGGTCGTGTTGGTCAGTACGGCCGCGACGTCCTGAGCGCGACCGCGACCAGGGGAGCGTGGGTCGCGATAGGTCCAAGTGCGGGCGCAATCTGCGGTTCGTGGGCTGTGTTATGTTATGAGCTTCTTGGTCAGTTTGGGGGTGGTTCTAGGGTCGGATTCAGTTATGTGGTCAGTGTATGAATTGTTATGTGTATCTGTTGAGTTGGGTTTGTGTTAACAAGTTCGGATCCGTGTGATTTCAGCGACGAGCCAACAGCAAGCTAAGCCGAGTCAGAGGTTGCGTGATTAGCGGATTGACCAGGTTAATACTCAAGTTTTTTCTAAACCGCGGGATCATTTTGCGAGTCATAAGTTGTGTAGCTAGTATCCTGTATGTGTATATTGTGTATTGTGAATGAAACAGGGACACGAACGCCATGTATGATTCTATTCTTACATATGTGTTAGTGTATGGTGTGTAAAGATGACATTACTACTGCATCATGACTGATTTCATAAGACGATGAGCACAACTGAGCAGATCCAATCGAACAATTGAAAAATAATATTGAATATTATTTATGACACGAAATAATCATTGAGATTAAATTAATGGATGATTAAGTTATATCTCAAAGTACGGGGACTAAAAGTACAATATTAGATATTGTAGTGATTTAATTGTCATTGGATGATAATTAAATAATAATTGTCTAGCCTTTTATTTATTATTGGATATTAAATAAAAAGTGTATTTATTTGAATTGATATTATCATCTAGTCATTAGATAATTAGATGAATAATTATAAACAAGTAAATAGAGATAATTATAAATAATTATCTAGTCATTTATATATTATTAGATAATACATAAAAGATAAATATTGTTTAATAGATATATAACTATAGAGATAATTATATATGGTTTAAATAATAAAGATAATTATTAAGATATATATCATATATTATATTAGAGTTTGATTAAAACTAACTCTTAATTAATAACACATATATATATATATATATATATATGTATATATATATATATATATATATATATATATATATATATATATATAGTGGACCTAGGGTTTTGTGAGGGATCACAATACACAAAAACACAAACTAAACGCTCTGTGTGTGGGGGGTGGGGGGGGGGGGGATTGTGTGGTACGGCCGCAAGAAAGAAAAAAGAAACAAAAAGATTTTGGTTTTTCCCGTTCTTCGTGTGTTTGATTACATACCTAGCGCCGCTCGATCGTGTTATCACCGGTGGATACCGAGAGCATCTCATTTGTGTATTCTTGCCATAGAATACAAAGGTATGATTTATATGCTTTCATATTTACTTATCTTATGTTTTACTTGATGATCCGTGTACGGAATTTGTAATTTTTAAAAGCTTCTGTTGTGCGTTAATATGATTAATGTTTATGTTTTTATGAAAAATGATACGAATTCCCAACAGTGGTATCAGAGCCAGGTTAAGTAACACAACGATAGTATTATTTGTGTATTTATGTCCAACGTTATTAAAGTTTCGATTTTTTTAATTATAAAGTGTTTAAACGGTCGAAATCAATAATTAAAATGTTTAAGGTTTTGATTTGGCTTGGAGAAAATCGACCAAGGTTTTGGAAACCCCATGGTGATTCTCAGCCAACCTTGGAGTTTCTCGGAACTCGGGATTTTGAAACCTTAGTTTGTTTTATTTAGTTGATGTTTGATTGTTTAAAAGTGTTTAATTGATTAAAGTCGAAAATTAAACGTTTCGGTTCGCGAAATCAAACCTAGAGATTTCGGCCATGGGTTGAGACCCATGACCTCTCGGTTGTGATGTGGTAGCCGAGGTGATGGATTATTTGTTCCGTCGTGTCGTTTAATTCACGGTTAAACTCGAACGATTAAATTAAATGCGTTAAAATCGAATCAATAAATCAAAAATGTTTGGTTATTAATATTTAGACATTTGTGACAAAATATATGTAAATATGTTTTCGCTTTTATAAAATTAAAGTGGGAGACTTTATTAGTTTTTTATAAAATTCACAAATCGGTTTAAATATTATTCGATTCGATAATTAAACGATTAATTGGAATATGGAAATCAAAATAATCAAAGTGAGTTGATTAAAGGCTTCGATTAATTTCAGCCGTCAAAGGGTTTAATACCCTACTTATTTTCGGTTCATATGGGTTATTGAACCCGAGTATGAGTCGATTAACTAAGTTCGCTCGTTCCTGTTTTCCGGTAATTCGTCGTTTAAATTAAATCGGTTTTAATTAAAAGTTAACTTTTAATGTTGAAATTAAAATTAATGGTAATTTTAATTTATAAACTAGATTTAGTTTATGCATTTAATATTTAGTTCCATAAAATGCATTATAAAATTAAAGAGAGTTTAATTTAAGGATTCTGTTTTCAAATTGATGAAATCATGACTTTGAGTTTCATGCTCGGTCATGGTTTAATGTTTTGAGATTTGATCTCGACATTAACGTTTTTGGTAGTAATCGTTTAAAACCATAAAGAAAGTTTTTGGTGTTATTTAAAGATGATCAATTTTCATTAGATATTTGTTTATTTAGAAAATTGACATTTTAAATAAAGTTTTTTTTTTTTGAAAGGTGCTTTCAATTAAATAATAGTTGATTGATAATTACTTAAAACAAGTTTAAATTATATACCAATATTATTTCAAAATAATAACTATATTTATTAAAGGTTGTTTAATAAAAGTTTCTTAAAATAGTAAGTTTAAGTTTCAAAGGTGTTTGAATGGTTAATTGAATATTTTAAGAAAAGTATAGTTATGAATCCAAAGATAATGCAAAGATGGAATTAAATTTGAAATTTTTTAGGAAAAGTTTCTAATTACGGAAAGTGTTCCAAAATATCGAGTTTACGAACCTTATTAAAATTAAGAACGATATTGGACATGATTATTTCAATTAATGGTAGATTATTTTTGGGAAGGCCTGCGTGACATTGGAATCCCGGTTTTAAGATGTAATCTGTAATAGGCTAGAAAATAGGTAAATGTATTTAGATTAAATTATGTAAAAAAAATCTTGGCGAAGATGTCCATCAAGGACGTTTGGTGACATCATCGGATGCTGAGGCTAGTGGGAGCTGAAAGAGTTCATCCTTCTTGCCTTGTGTGTTGATTTTGTCCCTTAGGTTTTGACCTAATTGGTTTGTCCATATAGCTCTCGGAAACCAATTTAGTTCTGGCAAGGCTATGTCACCGTGTGGTTGTATGTTTTATTTCTTTATGCATTATTTATATCTGCATGGTTGTGGTGACAATGTAGATAAATAAAATAAATTAAAACTACAATCATTTTTTATGAAAAATTAAAGTATTTAAAAGGAAGTTTAAATTGGAAACTTTAATTATTTTGTCAGGTATTATACATGACATTTTTATGAAATTAGTTTTTCAAATAAAAGGAGATTTATTTTTTAAAATGTCATATGATCAAAAAGTTGAAATTCTTAAAACTGGTACATTAACTGGACTGTTTACCAGAATAGGTGGTGTCTAGGACAGTCTCGCTCGGGCTGTGATTGTAGGAATTTCTGAGAGGTTTAGAACCGAAAGGATCCTCCCCGCAGACTAACCTAACTGGCCACTAGTTATTGGTAAGAGACTAGTTATAAACCCAAATTAAAAATCTGACACAACACACCGTCCATATAGTGGCACTCACGGTGACCGGTCGTCGTAAGTAGGTTCAGCCTTCGTTGGGTGCTTACGCCGCAAACTCGGGAAGCTGTGAGGTAAGCACTGCGGATCCTAAGTGAGACTTAGGCCAGTGACTTGCAGTTGTTATATGGTGTGTGTCAGTGGTGGTTCCTCAGTAAGACTGTTGCCCAAGGTATGGATGAGATTAAACATGATCAATTTAAGAAATTGAAAATCTCATAAGATCTAAGAGTTGCAAGGGTGTTGTAATTGGTAATAAGTTGCATGCCTGAGTAGCTTATTGATGTAGGTTCAGCCTCTGTTGGGTGCATGAATAAGTAAAATGGTTCTTAGGATTAATAAATCATTTTCTGAATTTTGGGTTATTGATTTGTTAATGATTAAACAAATATTAATTTTTGAAAAATTGTTTTAGATGGTTGAAAGAGGCAGAGGTAGAAGCGGTTTAAATAATAATAATGACAATAATAACAACAGCAACAATGATAACGTCAATCTCCATCTTCAACCTCCTCTAATTGAAAATCTTCCCTAAAAGCGCAAAATTGCTACTTTGAGGACCATTCGGGAAATGGAAAGCTCAAAAGAAGAAATTCCTGAACTGGGAATAAGATCTGACTAATGTTCTGAGTACAGAGTGAAATTCATATGTTCTGGAAAGGGCACCAGGACCTGCTCTTGCAGAGACTGCTACAGTTGAGGAGAGAAATCTCCACAAGAAGCACTCTGAGGATTCGGTCGATGTTGCCTGTCTAATGCTAGCAACCATGACATCTTAGTTGCGGACTGACTTTATGGATGTCCTAGCTTACTAGATGTAACGCCGGCTAAAGGATATGTTCTAGACTCAGGTTCGAACTGAGAAACATATACGATTAGGGCTCTAAACTTCTGCATAATGGCAGAAGGAACAACTGTTAGACCCCATGTGCTGAAGATGAAGGTTATCTGGATCATCTTAGCAAACTTGGGGATCCCGTGACACAGGAGATGGCCACAAATCTGATTCTCAATTTCTTATTGAAATAATTTTAGCAATTTGTAATTTGTTACAATATGCATGGAGAAGATGATCAGTGGGCTGCATCTGATGCTTCAGAATGCTGAGGGAATGATTAAGGAGAGAAGATAGGGAAAGGGACGGAAGGGAAAGCAAGTTCCCAAGCCGGAGGTTAAAGCTAACAAGTAGCTAAAACCTAGAACCAAAGAAGTCAAATCCAAGGAAGACAAATTCTTTGAGTGCTCAGAAACTGGGCACAGGGAAAGGAATTGTCTCAAGTACTTGGTTGACCACACTAAGACTTCGTGTATCTGAATCATTCACTTATATTGTTCTTGGATATGTGATACTCAATTGAACAAAGTTTTATGCATAATGTCTGCAATGACTAAAATGAAGTGAAAAGAGTGACATATTCAGTGGGAGCATAGAGACATCTTAGAGAATACTCTGCTGGACACTATTGTTCATGTCATCGATAGTTCATCATGGTGTAGTAAACAATTTTTAATTTCTTGCAAGTATTTTTGGGATAAATAAAGAATTTTTTGAGTTGAAATTTGTTGCTTGAAATTCCTATTGTTTGAGATTGCTAAGCCATGATTATAGACTGTTGATTCAAGTGGAACTTGAATAGTAACTTGTCAATAGAGATTGGACAATCTAGTAGTCATATTCAGATAAAAAGGGTTAACTATGTTGTTGTGTAAATTGTTCAAGTGTTCAAATGCAGTTTCATTGAACTTGTTAAATTCTTGAAAGTTAGTTCAAGAGATTATATGAGTTGGATAGTCAATAGTGATTATATAGAAACTAATAAAATGCAGAATTAAATGTAAGTTACATGGAGCATAATTCACTTAACTTGTCAGTAACTATTCAAGACTTGATAAGTCAGGATTGTTTAAACAAGAAGTATTTGCATTTTATTACATGTGAAATGTATACAACTTGTGTGATGGTTAGTCAAGTTATAAGCTTTGACTTGTTTAAACACTCGTCGGTAAGCTTGACGGAATACCACAACGAAATGTTGTAGATAACCAGGTTCTGGTGGTTATGGATACATATCACAAATTTTGAACACAAAGTTATTAAGTTAAGATATCTTGTTAAGATATAGATAAACCGCATACTGTCAGATTCAAGACTAAACATCTAAACGTATCACTAGTAGCAATTAATCTGAATTGCTAGAGCTCCTAAATTTTAGTCCTGGTGTCTTTATGAGTGATTTACCAGTTCCTCTAAAGATAATGGATATAAATTTGTAAGGAGATTCAGAATGGATCTGAATAATATTACAATAACTTGTTGTTAGATTTATTATTTCGATCCTAGGAGTTATTTTGTAATATTTATTTTCATTGTAATTTGTCTTGTATTTATTTCTATGTATTTCATGTCTATCTAAAAGTGTAGGGGACATTGTTGCCAAGTGTTGTAACTTAATTAAAGGAGCCTATAAAAAGGCTCCTAGGGTTACTTTTGAGAAACACACGGTTGACCTTCAATTTGAATATTCATTACAGCCGCCACTGTTCCATCAAGAGTCTTCAAACATTCATCTTGTCTTCTTCTTTATTAAACACATTTATTGAGCATGGTTTCTTCATGTGTTTGATGAGAAAAACGTTAAGGTGCTGAATACATTCAGGATTTCACATTAACAATTGGTATCAGAGCTCAGAGGGGTGGATTTCAACTGATTACTTACGGGTTCTGCTGGGTTGTTCATGTTCTTCGAGTTCTTCAATATCCAACCGGTTAGATCTTCATTTTCCATGGTTTTTCGAGTTTCTTGTGTTATAATGGTTCTATAAACATCACATTATCATTATATACTGATTTTAAACTCATTTACTTCCATATCTTTGTTAAAATCATCAAGAATCGACCATTTTGAAGCTTGAAAATATGGGTTTTTTAAGTGGGTTTTTCATGTGTTCATGCTAGTTTTAAGTGTTTTCTAGGTTGTTTTAAATCACCAAAAGTGTTTAAAATAGTTTATAAATCATTTAGAACTGTTTTTAGGCATTAAAACTGATAAAAATCGAATTCTGTCTTTTCTTCCTTAGAAAAACGTAAAAACCTGCTGTATTTCGGATTACATACTGTAGCATTTCGGACCGCATAGGCACCAAATTCGGACCTCACACTCATCCTAATTTGGACCACACTTAGGTGCATTTCGGACCCCCATAAGCCAATTTCGGACCATAATTCGGTCACATCCGAATTTCGGACCATCCGAAGTTCAGGAAAGGCTTTCCATTTTTCACTAATTGGGACTTGTTCTAAAAATTTTTTCAAATTCGGACCTCACCATTTCGGACCATCCGAATTCGGTCCTCTGTCCCTATTTCGGAACCATCATATTTCGGCCACTTCACTGTTCATCCAATTCGGTTAATCCGAATTCGGTCCATTGGTCCATCCGAACTTAGGTCATCCGACTTTGATTCCCCCAAGTACAACTGTTCATCCGAATTAGGACACTCATCCGAATTAGGACACCCATCCGAATTAGGACCTTCATCCGGATTACTACTCATCCGAAATTGACCCATCCGAAGTCCAGCCATCCAAAATCAACCCATCCGACTCACTATTCATCCGAAATCACTCCATCCGAATTCATACCATCCGAATTCGGTTACCCCATCCGAATCACTGTTCACCCGAACTCATCATCCGAATTCAGATCATTCTGATTTCAGTCCAACCCATCCGTGTTCAGTTTCCACCTCTAAGATCTCCATATTCTTAAGCAGAACCAATACTCATAATGTCTCGTGAAGCTCTTGTACTCGGATCTGAGAACAGACCACCTGTTCTCTATCCTGATGAGTACGAACAATGGAAAGCCCGGTTCCTGAAATTCGTTGGAATGCAACCTCTCGAGAATCTGATGCTTCAATCAATATCCGAAGGACCCGTCATCTACTATAGAGAGATTGCTGCCAGACCCGAGGCTGATCCTCTTGTCCTAGCCTCAAAAGTTGAAAGAGAGCCGGCAAATGAAGCCGAGAGGGATCGCCAGCACGCTGATAAGAGGGCAGAATATCTGATTTATCAAGCCCTCCCCATTGATATTTTGGTAGGTGTAGACAGTAAAATGTCTGCAAAAGAAATGTGGGACGAGCTGGAAATCCAAATGCTGGGGGCAGATCTTGATGATCGTGCCAAAATTGAAGAGGCGAAGGCAAAGTTTTCAGAATTCCGCGCCAAAGACGGGGAATCTCTGCAATCCACGTTTACCAGGTTTTGTGCAGTCCTTAACGAATTGAATAAACTGCACATCAAGAAGGATCGGGATGACATAAACATCCAATTCTTTGCCGCCTTAGCCCCCGAGTGGCAGCTTGCATGTAGGGCAACAAAAAGAGTTCTGAACATTCCTGAGGTATCCATAAATGTCGTCTTTAAGGAGCTTAAGAAATATCAAGGGGATGTGGATCAACAGAAGCTGATGGCAAATCAATTGGCCTCTCTACTGCTATCAGCCAACACAGGGTTGAAACCAAATGATTCCCTAGCCTTGATCACCAACACGCAGATTCCAACACCATCTTTTGCTCCTGGTTCTTCATCATCTCAGTACAGGTATGCTTCTCCTCCTCGTGAGGTCTATGATGAGGAGGAAGCCACGATCCAAGAACAGATTGCCTTGTGGACCAACCGTCTCCAACAACGACGGTTCTCCAACAAGACCAACAACCAACTCCGATATGACACTGGTCCTCGGAGGTACTCAGATGACAGGAGGGATGACCGCCGCGATGACTATCGCAGAGATGACTACCGCAGGGATGACAGGGATGATCGCCGGTATGATGACAGACGCGACTATCGCGATGATCGTCGTTATGAAAGGCGTGACGAAAGGCGAGATGACAGGAGAGATGACAGGCGGGACGATCGAAGGGATGATCGTCGGGATGACCGCCGGGACAGAAGGCGTGATGATAGCCGTGAGCACCGCCGGGCCGACAAAAGACCGGCGGAAAGAAGAGAGGAGAAGCCAAGAGCAGACGAGCCAAAGGCCACTGATGAACGTCTCTGCTACAAATGTGGCAAACCGGGCCACTTTGCTAGGCAATGCAAGAACAATTTTCAGAGAGACGTTGCGTATTACGAAAGAAAGCTCAAGGCTGCAAAGAAGAAATCGGATGCGTTGGCCCTCGTCGCCCAGGAGGACTACTGGGATGCTGAAGATTCAGAAGACGAGGATGAAAAGGGCAAGAATTGCTATATGGTTGATCGTCAGGGGTTGGAGATTTGTACTGATGTCACTGCTGCAATTTCAGACACTGCTGCTGAGGGGGAGACAATGAAACATCCACCAGCATGTCTGATGGCTACAACCGACGATCCCGAATGCTCCACATCCGGTTCAGAGTCCAGTGAGGTATATTCCTATTACATTCCTGCACATGTAAATAAATTATTTGTAGATAATGAATGTACACTACACACACAAATACTTGATCTACAAGATAGATTAAAAGCTGAAACTGCAAAGTGTGTACAGGCTGAACATCAAGCTCATATTTTGAAAGAATCATCTGAATTATATCATGCAAAATGGTTAACTAATCATAATGTTATAAAACAGATGTTGATAGAAAAAGTAGATGTTCAGGATAGGAATATATACCTTGAATCTTGCATGGAAACACTTTCAAAAGAAAAACTCTCTTTAAAAGAAGAAATTTCTGTTCTTACAAAACAATTAGATGTGGTAAATATGGAAAATATAGACAGTTTAGAAAAATACAAAATGATTGAAGAAGAAAGGATAAGTTTGTACGCAAGAATAAAGACCCTTGACGATGCATTTTTGAAAAGGGGTCAAACAGAACAAACTATCCATTTAAATCAGCCCAAAGAAACTAGGTTTTACCATTCTAAACAGGGAATTGGTTTTAAAAATCCTAAATATTTGGAAAAAGCACAAAATGTCTTACCTGTATTTTATGACATGAATTATATGGGAGCCGGTATTAAATCTTTCTTTTTTGAGTCATCAAAAGAAGTTTTAAACCAAGAAAATGAGAAACGTGTTGCGCGTAAAGATAAAGAAATTTCTTTTCATTATGAAGAACTTAACGAGAGTTATTCTTCTCGAGTACCCACTTTAGAGGAAGATCTCTCGTCAACTTATTCAGAAACTGATCAGAACACTGAAACTAAAAAATCAAATCCTCAACTTTCAAATTTATCAAAAAGCCAAAAAGATTTTAGTTTACTTCATTTCATTTTATTTTAATTTCAAAATTAAAGAAAATTCCAAAAATATCTTTTATTTTTCTGTGTTGGAACAAAAAAATTTCTTTTTGTTGAATTTTTTCTTAAAAGCCCAAAAACATTTTCTTGTTGTGTTTGAGTCCAACCCACCGGCCCAATCTCCATTTGGGGCGCGGATCCTTGACCCGACCCACGACCCACACGCCTTTAAAAGGGCGGGTCAACGGTCAAATGTCTTACCTTTCTTCACTTTCAAGATATTTCATCTTCTTCCTCTTCTTTCTCTGTCGACGAACACCGCCCACTATCCTCCATTGTTACCGTTCCAAGCTTCTCAACCATCGTTTTCTTCGATTTTTCTTGCATTATTCATCATCTGCATCACCAGGTAACACTTCTTTACATTTATTTCAGTCTTTAACTTAGTATATTACCTGTTTGATTTTCAAACTTTTTCTAGTTTTTTTTAATTCGGTTTTTACTAGTTTTAGGTAGTTTAATGTGTTATTTCTTCTTAGTTGTAGTTAGATAAAATGTTCCTTAGGTTATTTCAGTTTAGGATCTGTAATTTCATGCATTTTCAGTAACATGTTAACTGTTCACGTTTATATCTTGCATGAACATTAACTGCACTCATGCAGTTTCGGATGTCCGAATTCGGACCACCACCCGAATTTTTCAAAGTACAAAATCACATTTCGGACCACTGTTGATCCGAATTCGGTTCACTGTTGATCCGAATTCGGACCATCACATCAGGGTCAAAATTTTCAAAATTGAAAAATTGTCTAAGTATGTTCACCACTACGCATCCGAATTCGGATGATACCCGGATTCGGTCCTCATCCGAATTCCAGGTACCATCCGAAATTGGAACACTTTCATTTCATTGCATGCATTTTCACAAGTCAAAATCCGAATTCGGACCATGTTCACACCACATCCGAATTCGGACCACCATCCAATCATATCATGAACTACACCTCGGGACACCATCCGAATTCGGTCCCCACTTATCACCTCATCCGAATTCGGTCCAACTCATATCATTCATGCATCATTCCCTTTTCGGACAGATCCGAATTCGGTGACACTGTTCATCCGAATTCGGACCATCCGAAATCCAACACTTAGGATTTTTAAAAAATTTTTTTTTTCATTTTTCATGTTTTCCATTTCTGCATTTTCATATAAATTAAAAAAAAAATCACAAAAATAGTTCCATCCAAGTGCATCATTGATTAGAGTTAGGATCAGTGTTTGAGTGAAACGGTCTCATCTAACATCGGTCTCTTAACGATTGACTTTGGACTTTGTTAGTAGAATTTTATTCTACAAATAAAGACCCGATGTTAAACAGATCAGACAATTTCTATTTCACACTCATCTAAACTTCACATCAATGCTTTATCATATCAAGTCTTATGATTCTAACTTTGTTGCACTTTGCAGGAAAATGGATCCCGCAATAGTTCTTACCATACCCCATCCTCCTATCCCTAACAACAACGCTCAGCTACCCGAGGAAGCCATTTTGCCGAGCGCCGAGTTTGTCGAGTTTATCCCCCATAACTGGCAACTCGACGTCTCTATCCTCCCAAAAGAATCCCAAACCCTTGCCTTCGACATTCTCACCCGCCATCCCATATATTATGCCCTTTCCACAGCCATAGCCGTTCCCCAAATTTACCTACAACAATTCTGGAATAGGCTACAATTCATAACCGACCCTGAACCTCACTTCACCTCCACCATTGACTGCGTTCCAGTCAAAGTCACAACCGCAGCCATCCGTCACATCCTTCGTCTTCCCATACAAGACTATCTTCCCTCCATTGACTCATTCGATCCAAACCCATCCGTCTCAGAAGCCCTATCTGAAATTCAAACCCTAGGGTATGACGGACCCCTTACCAAACCATCCGACTTTCGCACAAAAAACCTTCAGTCCCACTGGAGGATCCTCTTCGATGTGCTGAATAAGTGCCTAACAGCCAAGCATTCCGGTCATGACTCAGCATCAGCCCAGGTTTTAGCCATGTTCACTGGCTTTGCCTACGACCGACACGTGGATTACGCTGCGTTCATCTTCGAAGAATTAAGAAGAGTCCACGTTGAAAGGAGCACAAAGAAAGGACGCAAGTATGTCCCCTATCAACGATTCCTTCAGCTCATCATCCAGTATGCAATGGATCAGGACGAAGACATTCATGAGCGTCCAGAAGCTGATGTCTACCCCACCGTGGCTCCCAGAAATTGACATTGCCAAAGGGGGCCTCGACAGTACAAATGATGAAAATTCCATTATCGACTCTAACAAGGTCGAGGGGTACAGATCGGGTAAGGGAATATATGAGAGAATATTATCCGGATGAGTCTCAGTCTGAATCGACTGAGACTAACCAGTCCGAAGGTGAGCAGCAAGAGAGTGAGAACGAGGGAGAAAGGATGGAAGTACAACAATCACTGGGTTATGGTGAGAGGGAGGCTGAGAGTGTAAGGGAGGGAGCCGTAGGTGAGACGGCAGAGACGGTGGATTCTGAACGAACCGTCTCTGTCGTAAGGCCGAGGGATATGCAATCTGAGGGTGAACCAAGCCCTATCAGCCGGACACCCCTTCATAAGACCGTTAGTCCAGCGGTCGCCACAACCCCAACCATCCACTTGGTTTCCCCTCAAAGGGAAACCACTTCATTCCACGGGGATCTTCCACATACGCCATCGCCCTCTCATTCGGAGAGTGGCGGTGTTGAAAGAGGTCACACTCCTCCCCACGTGACCGAACTTCCTTCGCCCACGATTCCATCCCCACAAATAGACACCGTGCACGATGCCTTTGTGGCATCCCCAAGAGCTGCCTCCGTGGCAGCTCCCGAAACTTCCAGATCTGAGCATCCCGTAGTGGAGCCAGAGATGACGGAAGGAAGACCGGGAGTGGCTCAATCTACGCCGTCCACTTCCGGCCATCTCCCCATCAACTTGGAGATGTTAACGGCAGCATTACGTGCTGCCGGAGTTATCACCCGGGCTGACCTGGACGCCCAAAGGGAGGCAGCCGAGGAACGATATACCGCCCTTCTTTCTCTTATAAAGGGTAAGGGTGTCGCCTCCGAAGCCGGCCCCTCACCAGGATCCCATTCAGTCCAACTTCAAATGGCGGAGCTCTCTGACAAACTGGACGCACTTAATCGCCTAATCCTTCAAGTCCAAGACCAGCTAAACTCAAGGATGGATCGCCTTGAGTCGGCGATTATAGATCTTCAGTGCCGCACTCAGGCCGAAGCCCCCAAAAGAAAACATGACGACCAGGACGACCCTGATCGTCATGAGGGGGAGAAGCGCAGAAAAGTACAATTTGAGGAGCCCATGCTGGGTATAGGGGGAGCAGAGACCGCCGAGGGGTCTGAATTTCAGGGGTCGGGGGAAAAGTCACAAGAGGCTCAGGAGTACATGCTAATAGAAGACGAGCCGATGGTCGAGGGTCCAGCTCCACTGGATCCAATGACAGCCATGGTAGAATTTGAGGAGCCACACGAGAAGGTTGAAATCATATTAGTTTCTGATTCAGATTCTGATACCGAGGACAACCAACCACTTTTAACTCCTAAGCCTGAACCTGATTCTCCAACCAAAAAATCCTCATCCTCTTCCTTCGATTTCCTGAATTCACCACCCAGAGCCCAACAGGGAGACATACTCTCATCCATCCAAGCTCCCCCATCACTAAAAGAATCCCACATTACAGTCAGCCCACCAAGATCCCCAAGCCCTCCACCAGTCCAACAAACCCAACGCTCAGGTCCCTCCCTAACAAAAAGGGTTGACTGCTTCGATGAGACTCCGGAGGGTCCTGGAGTGTACAGAAAAGACGATTTATTCTGGGTAGACCACTACACCAAAGGAAAAGTTCGTACACTGCCGCAGGAAGAAAAAGACCAAATGCGTCAAGAACGGCGGGGGACAATTATAAAGCTTCTTGAAGCCAAAAAATCTGAACTCGAAGAACCCCCCGTTCAAGGCCTGAAAGAATTTCTGCAGAACTTTCCCCCGGAAAAGTTTCAAAATCCATATCTTGAAGAAAGGTTCAAGATGGTTTTCAGAAAGAAGCCTGGAGCCTTCAGCAGACGCCTTCTCATGGAACTTACAAATGTCTCCAAAGCTGAACAGGCTGAATACTACCAATTGATGCTCTGGGAACAAAGGTCTAAGGTGTCGAAGTCAAAGATCAAAAAGCTCAAGACAATCACGATGTGCAAAAGAGCCAGAGTCTTCTATCCATCCTACCAAGTGGAAAGAGAAGATGGGACGGGAGATGACATCTTCGAGAATGATCTTGACTTCATAAGTGCGGATAACGTTGAATTCCTTCACATACTCTGAAACATCGCATCAAGAAACGTCTATCGCACATGACCGCACTAGGAGCCCTAGTACGAAGCATGAATCGCCGATCGATAATAATGTGCCTAAGAGATTTTCAGATGGCGATCGAAAGTGCTTTGGTTAAGGTAGGACTACGTGCACCGGAACAAGACAGCTTTCTCCTAGCCCACCACCCGGCCTACAGAGTGATACTTAAAGGAGATCCGGGTGTTATTTATGTGAACTACAAGGGCTACAAAAGGTATATGCGCTTTGAGGATCTACCTTGCTATTCCGATGGTACACTTCGACTGGTTCGAGCTGCTCTCACAAAGAAAGTACAAGATTATGATGCTCAACCAGATCCTGAACAGAGATGCTCACCTACGGAGATACAAAATACACTCAGCGGCATAGACTACCTGAACGAGCGGCTACATACAAGACAAGTAACCAGACGATTCGACGTCATACTTGGTCTTCGTGAATCCACAGATCATGCCCGCGTTCCAGGACCTCCTAAGTGATCGAAAAGGGGGAGATTGTTAGATTTATTATTTCGATCCTAGGAGTTATTTTGTAATATTTATTTTCATTGTAATTTGTCTTGTATTTATTTCTATGTATTTCATGTCTATGTAAAAGTGTAGGGGCCATTGTTGCCAAGTGTTGTAACTTAATTAAAGGAGCCTATAAAAAGGCTCCTAGGGTTACTTTTGAGAAACACACGGTTGACCTTCAATTTGAATATTCATTACAGCCGCCACTGTTCCATCAAGAGTCTTCAAACATTCATCTTGTCTTCTTCTTTATTAAACACATTTATTGAGCATGGTTTCTTCATGTGTTTGATGAGAAAAACGTTAAGGTGCTGAATACATTCAGGATTTCACATTAACACTTGTAATAAAGAACTAGTGTAATTTTTCAAAGATAAACGGTAATGGAAGTTAAGTCAGTTAACTAGAGAACACTCCCACTAAGATCATGTCTGAAATTAATTTTTCGATAGATCATATTATCGTTACATTTGATAAAAGAACAGTAGCATTAAATTGATGGAAGTCATGTTGTGTTTATTGAGATAAAGGAGATCAACATGATATCTTTAATGTTGTTCAATTTTGCATGTTTTAGAAATCCATGAATAAATTTGAAGTTATTCTAAAACTATTCAATAGCTGCTTGTTGTCGTGCGAACCACAACAAGAATTAAAAGGCTACTGTGGTTTTTGGTTGATATTCATGGGTGATGAATATAGCAAAGGTTGGACCAAATTCACAGGTATTTGTTGCGAACAAATATTGGATCGACCCCACCGATTAACACCACTTTGTGGATCATAGTCATGAGTCGTCTCAAAAAGGTAATCCTTAGTACCTGAGATGTCTACGTACTTTTGTGCGGGTGCTGCTGTACATTTGGCCTAACCTAACATCATCCGTAGTTGGATGATCATAACGGTTCGAGGCTGGTTGCAGTGGGAGTCGTGCTGGTGGCCTAGATAGTCAATATGGGATTTGCACCTTCTTTTAACCAAGAAGAGATATTTCTGGGCCACTCGGCGATCGATACTGACAGAAATGCATGGCCATGCTCGGACAAATTTGATGTGTTCTACTGTGTCTGTTACAGTTCAGTCTGAGATCAGGGAGTCGAGAAAGATAATCGTGTTTGCTACGGTTGATCTAATCCTTGCCTAGCGTCCACATTGAAATATCGCGATGCATGTGATGTAACCTAAGTTTCTTTTTGAAAGGCTATTTCAACAAGAATTCCTGAATGGGAGTCAGAGTTTTTATGACAGGAAAACTTCGCAAAAAACCAGCAAACTGCAAGTTTTTTTCGATTAAGTCCCTCAATCAATTTTTTTGTGTGATAAGTCCCTTAACTAAATAAAAATCACGAATTTGGTATTTTTTCAAGAAAAGTTAACGGTTACAATTGCTGACATGGATTTTATAACACTATGATTTTTTTCGATAAAATCCCTCAACTAAATTATTTTGTCTTATAAATCCCTTAACTAATTTATTTTGTCTTATAAATCCCTCAACTAATTTTTTTGCCACATAAATCCCTTATCTTGATAAAACTCATGTTATTTGTCGTTTTATCAATTTAAGTGATTGTTCAATTGATACTCACATCATACATACGTGGATGCAAAAAAATAAAACAAAATGATAAATCAAAACGATCATTTTTATTGTTTAAGTTTAGTCGGGATGAACTAATTAAATATATTTAAAAATTATGGTCTAGACAAATATAGTATCGAAATAATCATCATTTATGTTTTTATATCAAACCAACTTATGTTATCCGGAATAACAGACTTTTAAAACAAATTATTATTTTCAAACAACCATCGTCGTTTTGAAAAAATATTATTTTCAAAGCAACTTATTTTCGTCTAGACAAACATGGCATGCTATGTCATCAAAATAAACATCGTCGTTTTTAAAAGTTTAAAAAAACTTTCATTTTATTTTATCAAAAAGTTGAAAGGTTTAAGTAGTTCGGGGACTTATCAAGAAAAAAAAAAGGAAATGGGGACTTAATCGAAAAATATTTATACTTTGATGGTTTTTGCAAAATAGGTTTAAGCATGTTAATCTGTTATAACAGGTTAACGGACCAATTTAAAAGGTTTAAGAAGCTTGGAGACTTATCAGAAATAAAAAATGAAATGAGGACTTAATCGAAATTTTTTTGTACTTTGATGGTTTTTTGCATAATTTTCCCTTTTATGACATTGGTTGCTTAAAGTGTCTAGCCATGACCTCCTTTAGGCGCATGCTGCAGGACAATATGTCGTCTTACACAAGTGGGAGTATGTTAGTGTATGGTGTGTAAAGATAACATTACTACTGCATCATGGCTGATTTCATAAAACACTTGAGGGTCACACGGATGAGCACAACGTAGCAGATGCAATCGAACGATTAAATAAATAATATTGAATATTGTTTATGACACGAAATAATCATTGAGATTAAATTAATGGATGATCAAGTTATATCTCAAAGTACGGAGACTAAAAGTACAATGTTAGATATTGTAGTGATTTAATTGTCATTGGATGTTAATTAAATAATAACTATCTAGCATTTTATTTATTATTGGATATTAAATAAAAGGTGTATTTATTTGAATTGATATTATCATCTAGTTATTAGATAACTAGATGGATAATTATAAACAAGTAAATAGAGATAATTATAAATAATTATCTAGTTATTTATATATTATTAGATTAAATATAAAAGATAAATATTGTTTAATAGATATATAATTATAGAGATAATTCTATATGGCTTAAATAATAAAGATAATTATTAAGATATATATTATATTAGAGTTTGATTAAACTAAAAATCTTAATTAATAATATATATATATATATATATATATATATATATATATATATATATATATATATATATATATATATATATATATATATATATATATAGTGCACCTAGGGTTTTGTGAGGGGATCACAATACACAAAAACACAAACTAAACGCTGTGTGTGTGGGGTTTTGTGTGGTACGGCCGCAAGAAAGAAAAAAAACCAAAAAGGGTTTAGTTTTTTCCGTTCTTCGTGTGTTTGATTACATACCTGCCGCCGCTCGATCGTGTCATCACCGGTGGATACCGAGAGTATCTCATTTGTGCATTCTTGTCATAGAATACAAAGGTATGATTTATATGCTTTCATATTTACTTATCTTATGTTTTACTTGATGACTCGTGTACGGAATTCGTAATTTTTAAAAGCTTCTGTTGTGCGTTAATATGATTAATGTTTATGTTTTTATGAAAAACGATGCGAATTCCCAACAATATTTGTTATATGTGCATGAGATGAGATCCATTCCAGGGGTCTGTGATGAGTTCCATACGGACGGTGATTCGCGATGAGTGATCGCGCGGGTTGACTACCCTAACAGTCTTCAGAGCGTGTATACACGACAGGGCCTGTAACCAGTTCGCGCCCCGTGCTACAGGGTTTTGCTAACCACCGGTAAGCACGGTCGTTAGCCGGGGAAGGGTCCTCACAGTGATTGTGTGCAGGGCTGTGGATCTCATGCTACGTGTTCATACCTGTGTAGTGATGTTGATTACCAGGGACAAGGATAGAGATTGCTTTTTGTGTATGTGCTATGTGTATGTGTGTTATGTGTTTATGCTGCAGAGTCTAACCATCGCGTACTCACGAGCTTCCGAGCTTACGTATTCGAGTCTACCATCACTACAAGAATAATGACTTTTAGGGACCACAAAAGTCGTCCCGAAAAATTAAAAAGTCGTCTCAAAAGATATTTAGAGACAACTGTCGTCCCAAAAGCTTCCGTCTCAGAAAACCCGTCCCTAAAAGTTTCATTTGACACAACAATGTGTTGTCTCTAAAAGTATTTACTTTTTGTGACGACATCTTGTCTCTAAAAACGTTTTTTAATTTTAATAAATAATTACTTTTTGTGACCACATGTTGTTGGGAAAAATAATTATTTATTTAAAAAGTTAATTACTTTTAGGGACGACTTGTCGCTCCAACTAGTATCAGACAAATAAAAATTAAGCTTTACTTTTTGTAACCACTTGTTGTCCCAGAAAGAAATTAATAATACATACAACTATTAGCTATTTCTTTTCTATTTTACCTGTACTTTTAAAATAAAATCACAAATTTACCATGGAAATTACAACTTCATGAAATGGTAAACCAATGTCAAAGTTTACAAATATCCAAAAATCATTAATATCTAAAGTTGAATTAACAAAACATCATCTAATATTCAATATTAAACTAGTTGTTATATAAACTACCCATCATTACCATATTGTCAGATTCCAATTGAGAGACGTTAACAGCTAAACTATGCATGTCAGCATCAATTTCCTTACTAACATCCTGGGATATGATCCGATGTTCTGTGTTACCAGCCATCTTAGACTTCAACACAGCTGGTTGTTTATGTGTGTCCGACACCATTCTTTGTGAATCACGGAATTTTGGTAATCCTGTCGTTGACTCATGGGAGTTTAACAATGTTGTTGCTTCTTCTAAATCATGAGCACCATGATTTGTACCACAAAATCTTTCTTCAACTTGGGATTTCGCCTTTTCTTGCTCAAGCATTGCGGCGGCAGCGGCAACAACCTTTTGAGCAACAATTTTCTAGTAATGAGCTGCAAAAAAAGCCTTCTTCTGGGCAATGGATCCAGTCTGTGCGTAACTCTTGGCTTCTTCAACGTATCTCTTATGAGACAAGGCTGACCATTTCTCCCAATCTAATGACTCTGATGTGAACCTCCCAAAAGAGACCGAATCTCCAAGAGCATGTACATTGTTCCCCTGCAACAATTGATCCAAACAAGATCAAAAATCACAACCTATTAAACCACAACCGAGTTCTTAGTATTCCAAACATACCATCACAGATAAATAAAAAACTTTAACATTTTACAATTAGAAATCAAATGTACTGTTCACACAAACTAAAAATTACACTTTTAACATTAGACTGAGTTCTTAGCATTCCTTTCAGTGAAATACAACTCACTGGAGTAGTTCAACAAACATCTTGTCTTCATTAATTTCAAATCATGATAAATTTTAAAAATATAAAACAATTTATAAGAACCATTCTAACATTCCACTATAAGAATTAAGAAATCAATTGAGTATGCAATAAACTGTAAGCATTTCGACAAACACTTTCTACTCAATAATTACAAATCATTAAATAAAAAAAAGCAATCAATACAAAAAATTTGTTAAGACTTGCATGGTTGTTGGGTTCATTGGGCATATGCCAAAAGCTAAAGAATGCATGAAACACGTCGATTCTCCCATGCCAAAACCATTCTAAAGTATGCTCATGTTATATGTTCTCTTCTCTTTTTGGATTTTGTGGGTTCCATTTTCATTGTGTGTGAAGATTAGTGTGAGTGTGTGCAGAACAGTGTGAGTGTAGTAGGAACACCATGACAGCAACAATAATCAACAGCTTAACAGCAACAATAATTTGTAAATAACTAAACTAATTAGCTAGAATCAGGGGCATTTTGTAGGAGCATTTTGCAGAACAGTGAAACGTGTATTTATGGCTGCAAAACAGAAAGAATCAGGGGCATTTTGCAGAATGCAAGAAAAAGATTGAATTTCCTTTTCACTTCTCTATAATAGAAACAAAATCAAGAAATAATACTAGGGCCTGTTGTCATGAATGTGTGTATGTATAAGCAATATTGTAATAATGCAACCAATTTACCTCCAACTTATGAGCAGAAATTCAAGATTGGAAATAACTTGTGCAGGTACAAGCTGTCTTGAACATTAGTCCCAACAATATCCAGCTTCAACTTTTACATCATATGCTGGAGGCTAGTAATGATTCACCTAACAAGACAGATCCATAAGTTATTTCAACAACTTGTCTTTGATATTTCAAAGCTTCTTTTACTGGACTTGGTGACATAAAAAGATGTAAAATATACGCACAAAATATCCCCAAAATATATAATTTATTAACCAGATTGGCCAACCAGATGCAACAGCAAGACATAAGCAAATCAAAACCAAACAAGACACAATTACTCAAGGTATAACAGATTAACAATAAACATCCAGACCTTATTAAACTACAACTTGTGTTTAAACTCTGTTACAATAAATTAATAAACATACCTTACTGATTTGGAGATTGAATCCAGATTGCTCTTAGATTTATTGCCTTGTCCCAATCCCAATCGTTAGATAATCCAACAGCCTTCGAGATTGACACATGGAAAATCAAAATAAACCTAATGACAATCAATATTAAGATAATAACAAAGAAATCAGCAACAATGGAAACTGATTTAGGATCAAAAGCAATAAATTCGACTGATTAAACATAAATGACGCATCCACAGAACAATGGAAACTGATTGAATATTTGTTGGCTAAAGAAGAATGAATATATCGAGTGAAGCGTCAGAAAGCAGGTCACCTATTTGATTGTCGATGCCTAGTTGCCTGCTGCGCCGGTTAGCGTCGGAAAGCAGGTCACCGGTGAGAGAAGAGAGGCTGAGCGATTGTCTGATGCGCTGGTGACCTAGTTGCTTGTTGTGCCGGTGAGCGTACGACGGTTTCACGGACTGTGGCTGTAGTTGAATGAGGGAGTTGGATGGTTTCACCGTAGCATACAAACAAAACAAAGCCCTTTCATATTTCTTTTTTGAAAAAAATTAAGATAAATATTTATTTAAAAGATATAAATATTAATAGATTTACGCAAATTAGTTTTTGGGAGGACATTTCCTTTCTAAATTTTTTTTAATAAAACCTTAAAAAAATTAAAACATTTTTTTAACTTTCAGACACCACAAGTGGTCTCTAAAGACTTCAAAAAAATTGCGCCTAACACCATGTTGGAGGGAAAACTCCCGCTTACATTTTAGAGACAACTTATTGTTTCCAAACCTTAAATTTTTTTGATTTTTCTGAAAATATATTCAGGGACAACTTGTCGTCCCAAAATGTATACCTTTAGAAACAACAATATGTTGTCCCTAAAATGTTCGTCCCTAAAAGTTACATTTCTTGTAGTGCATGTTCAGGGAATCAGAGAAGGAGGCGGTAGCTGTGCTTGTTGATCTGGGACTGGAGATTGTCTGGGAAGCGTTGTGCTTGTTTTGTGTAATGATCAGATTAGACTGCTTACATTAGCGTCGTTTGGGATTTTATAGTCGGTGGACTATGTATGTAAAAGTGTTAAATTAACAGTGTTTTGTGACATCCTTTGACATGTGTTATATAAATGTTATGCGTTATTGGCACCTGTGTATTGTAAATGACGTGACATTTGTGCGGGAAGGGAGGGTGTCACAATTATTTCTATAAAGTTTTCTGAAAACGATAAATAAAGTTAAATATTTATTAATATTTATTATTTTTAAAAAATAACAATTATATTTATCTTTTATTTTATATATATATTTGTGATTAAATGTGAAGGAGACACGTATCATTATGTGTTCTCATATATAATATACTAGTTTATGAACCCAAGTATAACATGGATAATTTTCAAAATATAAATGTTTATATAATATATATGTCAACCATATACATATTAATTATTATTAAAAAATACAAGAAAACTACAATCATTCGTCAAAAAGATTATATATCTATCATTTTAAATATACGTGAATAGTAGTTATTTTTTTAAACATTTTTAAAATTTTTTATTTCTAAATGTTGTATATGATTCCCAATAAATATCAGCACACAATTGTTGTATATGATTCCATGTAAATATCAGCACACAAATGTTCAATAATCACTCACAAGAAGAATTCACACTCAATAATTGTGTAATGATGAAAGAACAAAAGGAATGTTTGAGAGAATATTGATGTTGGCGGCTGCAATAAAGATTCCTTTTCTTTGATGAATGTCAACCATGTGAATTACAAACCCTAGGAGCCTAGACATAGGCTCCTTTAATTAAGTTTCAAGGTTTGACACTTTTGGCCCTTGAACTTTTCATACAAAATAAACTAACTAAGAAATAAATTACAAGACTAAATATTATCTAAATAATTATTACAAAATAGATCCACAAGATCGAAATTTAATATCTAAAAATCTCCCCCTTTTCAATCATTGTGGAGGTCCTGGAACTCTGGCATGATCTGTTGATTCACGGAGCCCAAGGATGACATCGAATCGTCTAATCACTTGTCTCATGTGTAGCCGTTCGTTCAGGTATTCGATGTCGCTGAGGATGTCCTGTATCTCCTTCGGTGAGCGTCTAAGTTTTGGATCTGGTTGAGCATCAAATTGTTGAACTCTTCGTGTAAGCTCGGCTCTAACCATTCTGATAGTACCATTGGAATAACAACAAAGATCCTCAAAGCGCATGAATCTCTTATACCCTTTCTGATTTACAAAAATAACACCCGAACCTCCTCTGAATATGACTTTTTAAGCGGGATGATGGTCAAGAAGAAAGCTATCTTGGTCAGGGGCTCGTAGTCCAACTTTGACCAGCACGCTCTCTATCGCCATTTGAGAATCTCTAAGGCACATAATAATTGAGCAGCGGTTCATACTTCCAATAAGAGCACCTACGGCGGTCATGTGAGACAGACGCTTTCTAAATCTGTGTTTCAGTCGGTTGTGTAGAAATTCAACGTCGTCCACATTTATGAAGTCCAAGTCATTTTCGTAGAATTCTTCCACTGTGTTATCTTCTCTCTCTAACTGAAAGGCAGGATAGTATACTTTCGCTCTTCTGCACATTATGATGTTGAGGAGTTTTTTTATCTTAGACTTAGAGACTTTGGACCTCCTTTCCCTGAGCATCAATTGGTTGTACTCAGTCAGTTCAGCTTTGGATACGTTTGTAAGTTCCATGAGTAAGCGCCTGCTGTAAGACCCTGGCTTCTTCCTGAACACCATCTTGAATCGTTCTTCCAGAAAAGGATTCTGGAACTGCTCTGGAGGAAACTTTTACAAAAATTCTTTAAGGCCCTGAACGGGGGGTTCTTATATCTCTGATGATTTGGCTTCAAGTAATTTGAAGATTTTCCCCCTTAGTTCTTGTCTTAATTCCTCTTTCAACTCAGGTGGAAGAGTGTGTACCTCACCTTTCGAATACCAACCCACCCAATAGATATCACTTCTATCATAAACACCGGGTTGTGTAGGAGGCTCATCAAAACTATCTACCCGCCTGGTTTCTGAGGATCCTGGTTCCAGGTTTTGCACTTGGGGTACATGTTGGACTATGGGAGGACTTTTAGATCTGGGAGGGCTTTGGATTATCTGGGATTCTTTTAGTGAGGAGCGACCTTGGACGGAGGATAGTACCTCTTGTTGTGGAACGGGGGGCGGGGAGTTTAGGAATTCAAATGAGGATGATGATTTTTGTGGTGACTCGGGCTCAGGCTTTGGGATGACTAAGGGTTGGTTGTCATCAGTATCAGAGTCTGAGTCAGACACCAATATGATTTCAACATTTTCGTGAATGGGTTCGAACTCAACCATGGCTGTCATTGGATCCAATGGAGTTGGACCTTCAAACATGGTCTCGTCTTCTATCATCATGTACTCCTGAGCCTCGTACATCTTATCCCCGGACCCCTGAATATCTGTTCTTTCTGATACTGCTCCCCCTTCAATCAACATAAGGTCCTTAGACTGAGTCTTTTGACGCTTCTCCCCCTCATGGCGATCAGGGTCGTCCTGATCGTCATGTTTCCTCTTTTGGGAATCAGCCAGGGGACAACACTGGAGCCCGATAACTGCAGACTCAAGACGGTCCATGCGGGAGTTTAGTTGCTCCTGGACTTGAAGTATTAACCGGTTTTGCGCGTCTATCTTGTCTGATAAATCCTGAATCATCATTTGGACTGATCGGGTCCCTGGTGGAGGCACATCCTCAGTAGCGACACCCTTACCCTTAATTAATGATAGAAGGGTGGTATGTCGTTCATCGACAGCCTCCTTGTGGGCGTCCAGGGCAGCCTGGGTAACAACACCGGCAGCACGTAGAGCTGCCGTTAACATCTCAATGTTGATTTGGAGATGGCCTGAAGTGGATGGTGTAGATGAAGCCACTCCAGGTCTTCCTTCTGTCATCTCTGGCTCCACAATGGGATGCGCAGATCCAGAAGTTTGAGGAGTTGCCACGGAGGCAGCTCGTTAATGGGACGCCACGAAGGCGTCGTGCGATGTGTGTGGGGGTGGGGAGTGAACTGTGGGAGAAAGATGTTCGGTCGTATGGGGCGGAGTGTGACCTCGTTCAACACCACGACTCTCCGAATGAGAGGGAGATGGCGTGTGTGGTAGATCTCCGTGCAATGAAGTAGCACCCTGTTGAGAGGATGCTAAGTGGGTGGTTGGGGTGAGTTCGACCATTGGACTGATGGTCTGAAAGTGGGTTGTCCGGCTGATGGGGCTGTGATCACCCTCGGATGTTATCTCAATCCCTCTTACAACAGAGACGGTTCTTTCGGAATCTGTCGTCTCTGCTGCCTCACCTTCTCCTCCCTCCCTAACACTCACAAGCTCCCGCTCACCGAGACCCATTGTTTGTTCGACTTCCACCGTTTCTCCCTCTTCCTCACTCGCTCTAATCTCACCTTCGGACTGGGTAAGCTCAGTCGGATCTGACCGAGCCTCATCCGGATAGAACTCTCTCAAATATGCCCTTACCCGTTCAGATTGCACTGTCCGTTGAAGAAGGGACAGTGGGATTGTCATTACCGGTACAGAAGGTGCCCCTTTTGGAAGATTAAGCTTTTGAATCAGTATACATCTGCCTCTGTACGTTCATGTATGTCATCGTCGTTGTCCATGGCATATTGAATTATTAATTGTAGGAAACACTGGAGAGGGATGTATTTTCGTCCGCGTTTGGTGTTCCTCTCCAGGTGAGCTCTTCTCAATTCCTCGAACAGGAATGCCGCGTAATCATAGTGTCTGTCGTAAGCAAAGGCTACGAACATTGCCAAGACTTGAGCTGATGTTGAGTCGTGTCCAGCATGCTTGGCGGTGAAGCACTTATTGATGACATCAAAAAGAATTCTCCAGTGAGCCTGAAGGTTCTTGGTCCTGAAGTCCGATGGTTTGGTGAGCGGACCGTCGTATCCCAAGGCTTCAATTTCATTTAAGGTTTCGAGGAGGGAAGGAATGGGGGCAAACTGAAGACGATGCATGGAATATGCTTCAGCGGGTCGACGTAGGATATGGCGTATGGCTGCGGTGGTTATTTTGACTGGGACACAGTCAATGGTGGAGGTGAAGTGTGTTTCGGCATCGGCGACAAATTTTAAACGATGCCAGAACTGTTGTAGGTAGATTTGGGGAATGGAGATGGTTGCGGAAAGGGAGTAGTAGATTGGGTGGTTTGTAAGGATGTCAAAGGCTAGTGTTTCGGTTTCGCGGCTAAGAATGGATACATCATGCTGCCAATTGTGTGGCATGAACTCAACGTATTCAGCTTGGGGAAGAATGGATTCTTCGGGTAACTGGGCGTTGTTGTTGGGAATGGGGGAATGGGGTATGGTAATTGCGACTGCGGGTTCCATGATTCCTGTAAAGGTGCATCAAAGTTAGAACAGAAGACTTTAGATGATAAGACATTGATAATAAGTCTGGATAAGTGTGAAATAGAAACTGTCTGATCTGTTTAAAGCATCGGGTCTTTATTAGTAGATTAGAATTCTACTGAATAAAGTCCAAAGTCAATCGTTAAGAGACCAATGTTAGAACAGACATTTTCACTCAAACACTAATCCTAACTCTAACCAATGGTGCATCGGACTAAAAATCTTTTTGGGTTTTTGATTTATAATAAGAATGCAAAAATGGAAAAAATTAAAAAAGTGCTAAGTGTTGGATTTTGGATGGGCCGAATTCGGATGAACAGTACCACCGAATTCGGATCCAGCCGAAATCTGGATGATGAATGAGAAGTGTAGGTGATGGTCCGAATTCGGATGGTGTTGTGAATTTGGATGAGGACCGAAATAGGGTGGACGCATGCAATGAGAAGGAACGGTCCGAATTCGGATGGTATCCAGAATTCGGATGGGAACCGAATTCGGATCTCAGCCGACTTCGGATGCACAGTGTATGGGAAATTAAAACTTAGGCAAATAATGAAAATTTTGAACCTTCTTTGAAGGACCGAATTCGGATGCACAGTGGTCCGAGTTCGGATGCACAGTGTCCGAATTCGGTCATGGGAGTTGGAAAATTTTTGAATTTCTTCTAAGGTTGACACATACGAATTCAGGGCTTGGTCCGAATTCGGACGGTCCGAAGTCCAACAGTTCATTTAATTTTTTCATGCACCATGCTACGTGAACAGTTGTGATTGTGTCAAAAATGCATGAAATGAAGATCCTAGACTAAAAACATGTAAGGAACATTTTATTTAACTACAACTAGCTAAAAGAAACAGATTAAATGTCCTAAAAAGATGAATAACCGAAATTGAAAACTATGAAAAATTTGAAAATTAAACAGACATTATAGGAAGTTAAATGCTAATATAAAGTTAGAAAAGTGTTACCTTACAGTGCCGAAAATGAAAAAAACGAGTGAAAATGATGATATAGAAAGCTTGAAATGTCAACAACGGTGGGAGGCGGTGGGTTTGTCGACGGTGAGGAGAGAAAAAGAAGAGGAAGTTTGAAATCTTGAGGGAGAAGAAAGTGACCATTGACCGTTGACCCGCCCCTTTTAAAGGGACTCGGGTCGGGTCGGGTTACACAAGATCCGCGCCCAAATCCTTTTGGGCCGCCGGATTTGACTCTCAAAACAAAGAAAAGTTTGGGCCTTAAAATCAAACATTTTACAAAAATTTGGCCCAATAAAACACATCTTTTTTGTATTTTTCTTTTAAGAAAAATAAGCAAATGCAAAATAAAAATATTTTTGATATTTTCTTTTAGCAATTAAGTTAAGACAAAATAAAATGAAATAAAGTAAAAATTGAAATGTTTTTGGCTTTTTGACAAATTTAGACAAATAAAATAAAATCTTTTTGTGATATTCTGATCGCTTAAATTAAAATTTAAAATTTAAAAATTAACCAACCTAAAATTTAAAATTTTAAAATAAGAGAAGATAAAAAAGAACAAACATTATAAAATTAACATGCTAACTATACTCCCCCTTAAATAAACACATATTCGCTTCTTTTTCTTTTACAGATTAATTCCTTTAACCTATTTAGCCTTAAAGATACAGACAAACCTGGATTAAATTTGCGTCCCACTCAGTGATGAACAATTCACACAGCAATTTGTCAGGATCATTAATTATTAAAGATGTACATAGATAAGGAAACATTGAATTTTAATTTTGTGACACAACCCTTCAATTTAAATAACAGATATTTTCTAAAATAAAGGAATTTCAAACATGTTTGACATAGAATTATTTAAGACAATATCTGATATTTAACTGGAAGGTGGATTCAACATGCCGATATGGGATACTAAAAACTGAAAGCGAGGTTCGTCTAAAGCTTTAGTAAAGATATCTGACAAAATACAACTCAATTGTTCCCTTTTCTACATGATCTTTAATAAAATGATACCTAATATCTATATGTTTTGTTCGAGAGTGCTGCACGGGATTGCAAGAGATGGCAATTGCATTTCAAGAATCGCAATAAATTGGGATATTGGTGAGTGAGAATCCATAATCGCATAATTGCGTTCTCATCCACAGAACTTGAGAGCAACAGCTTGCAGCTGCTACATACTCAGCTTCAGCTGTGGATGTTGAAACACAGTTATGCTTTTTGGAGGACCAACTCACCGGTCTGTCTCCCAAGAACTGTATTCCTCCCGATGTGCTTTTCCTGTCAACTCTACAACCTACAAAATCAGCATCCGAAAAGGCAGTAAGATCAAAATCGGTTCCCTGTGGTTACCAGAGACCAAGATCGGGTGTACCCTTAAGATAACGAAAAATGCGTTTTACCACAGTTAGGTGTGATTCTTTCAGGTCGGCCTAAAAACGAGCACAAAGACATGTTGAAAACATCATATCAGGTCTACTAGTAGTCAGATACAGTAATGATCCTATCATCCCTCTGTAAGTTGTATTATCGACACTTTTCCCAGAAGGATCGGTGTCTAACTTATTGTTGGAGGCCATGGGAGTTTCGATACTCATGCAAGAGTCTAACTTATACTTCTTGAGAATATCAAGAGTATATTTCGACTGGTTCACAAAAATCCCATTTTCAAGTTGTTTGACTTGTAATCCGAGGAAAAAGTTCATTTCCCCCATCATACTCATCTCGAACCTGAACTCCATTAGGGCTGAAAAATCCTTACAGAAATTACCGTCAGTAGATCCAAATATAATGTCGTCGACATATATTTGCACTAGCATTATGTGTGGGCCTTCCTTTTCCGTGATCAGAGTTGTGTCCACCACACCTTTGCTGAAACCAGCAAAGATAAGAAAATTAGAGAGACTATCATACCATGCGCGAGGAGCTTGTTTTAAACCATATAGGGCTTTGTCTAGCACATAAACATGGTCAGGTTTATGTGCGTCAACAAATCCTTGTGGTTGTTCAACGTACACCTCTTCGTTAAGTTCACCATTAAGAAAGGCTGTCTTGACGTCCATCGGGTACACTTTGAAGTCCTTGTGTGCCGCGTATGCCAAGAAGATTCTGATAGCTTCGATCCGTGCAACTGGAGTGAAGGTCTCGTCATAATCTATCCCTTCTAGTTGTCGGTAGCCTTTGGCAACAAGTCTCGCTTTGCTCCTATTTGTTTTCATCTCGTTTGTTCTAATAGATCCACTTTGTTTCGATAACTGTTCGGTCTTTTGGCTTGGGAACTAACCACCATACTCGGAGCTGTTCAAACTGGTTGAGCTCTTCTTGCATTGCAACTATCCAGTCTGGTCTTTTAGGGCTTTATCCACAGGAGCTGGCTCTATCATACTAAGGAATGATGCGAAGAGACATTCATTAGCAGACGCCCTACGTGTTTGGACACCAGTTGAGACATCACCAATGATTTGATCGGTTGGGTGACTTCGGGTCCATTTAGTCTCGTGTGGAAGGGGTGCTCGGGATGGAATCTCAGTGGTGAGAGTGGGGATGGATGATGATTCATGGTCGATGGTTTCTAGTGATGGTACTACTGGTTCCGGTTCGAGTTCCGAATGTTCAGGTGAAGGAAGGATGTTTGGCATGATATGCGAGGGTATTTCAGGAATAGATTCAACCGCGGATGTATCAGTGGATGATGTCGATGGATGAGGGTATGATGTGGATGAAGATGGATCGGATAAAATTTGTGGTGTAGTTGAATTGTTGGATGGATTACCTACATTATTAGCAACATTAGACACATTAGCGTTACGACCGAAAAATTCTACGTAAAAAGGATCAAATAAATTAACTAAATCGGAAGATGAAAAAGAAGTAGAGTGAGTAGAAGAGTCTCCAGGCATTGGTGTAATGCGTGGTCCTAAATGATCAACTTCGGGTGCCAGTTCAGCCAACTCATCAAATGTGACATGCACACTTTCATTGACTGTCCTTGTTCGGGTGTTGAATGCACGATAAGCCTTCGAGTTGGATGAGTATCCATTGAAGATCTCTTCATCTGCTTTTTCTTTGAATTTCCCGAGGTTGTCTTTATCATTAAGCACATAGCACCTGCAACCAAATACACGTAAGTACTTGATAAAAGGTACTTTATTCAGGAAGAGTTGATAAGGAGTTTTATTGAAGCGCTTATGGATTATGGAGCGATTCTGTGTGTAGCAAGGTGTTGACACGGCTTCGGCCCACAAGAATGGAGGTAGCTTTGAATAAGTTAGCATTGTACGAGCGGCTTCCACAAGGGTACGGTTACGCCTTTCTACGACTCCATTTTGTTGAGGTGTTCTAGCAGCAGAATATTGATGTTGAATACCTTTGGATCGAAGGAAGCCCTCAACTACCGAATTCTTGAACTCCGTGCCGTTGTCAGATCTGATTGATTGAACGGACAGTTGCTGTTGGGTTTCGACACTCTTTATAAAATCAATGATTTCTTGAGCTGTCTTATCCTTGGATCGCAAGAACTTAACCCAGGTATATCGTGAGTAATCATCAATGATAACCAACACATATCGCTTCCCATTTATGCTTTGGATCCGCATCGTTCCGCATAAATCCATGTGAAGTAACTCCAATACTCTTTTCGTTGATGGTTCGGGTTTTGGTTTATGAGATGATCGTTTCATCTTTCCTTTCTCACAAGCTCCACAAAGATGGTCTTTTTCATATCGTAATTCTGGGAGACCTTTAACCAGTTTTTTCACAGCCAGCTTGTTGATGTTTTCAAAGTTTAAGTGGGATAACCTTCTATGCCACAACCAAGAGTCTTTTGAAGAGGCTTTTGATAAAAAGCAGATGCTATCCTTAACCATGAGCTTAGCTACGTCTATGGTGTAAAGGTTAGAGTTACGGGAACCGGATAAGATTTCTTTGCCATCCATACTCTTTACACTGCAGTTCTTAGCCTTAAATGTTACTTCTAATCCTTTATCGCAGAGCTGTCCTATGCTAAATAGATTATGTGATAATCCCTCAACATAGTCAACGTCCTTGATGACTAGATTATTTAAGACTAAGTCCCCGTATCCTTTTATATGAGCCTGATGGTTGTTCCCGAATTTTACCGTCCCACAATATTGTTCAACTACGTTGGACAGCAATTCTCTTCTCCCAGTCATATGCTTGGAGCAACCCGAATCCATATACCAGATGGATTTAGCCTGAAAAACAAATAAATTCATATAATGAAAATCTATAGGCATTCAAACACATCCATCTTTTATTGACAATCAAACCGTGTTCTGAACCGAGATGTTCAGAAAACATGATGAAATAAGACCGGGTCCAGAGTTGTGTGCAAAAAAGCCAAACGTGTCGGTTTAAGCACAACCGACAAGCAGAAGAACGGGTCCTAGTCTATGATAACTAGAAGCCAATTCATTGAAGAACGGGTCTTGATCAGAACCAAGAACCATCTGCATTAAGATCACACAACTTTGGGTACCCATCTCAATATGGGTCCTTTTTGGTTAGGAGTTCCAGGGGAATATGGCACGTTTGCAGTTTTAGGAACCCATTTAGCAGTTATGTGTGGTCCGGATGCATAGCCTTTTGGAATCCATTGAAAATTGGATTTATCAGGCTGTGGAACCTTAGGCGATGAAATGACTTTCGGTTTTTTTCTTTTTGAGACCTTTTGGACTTTTGTTTTGGTTTTGGGCCTTGGCAAAGGACAAGTCTCATTTTTCTTTGTGGCCGATGATGCAACATTTTTTATTTTCTTTTTGCGAATTCTTTTAGCAGGATATGACACAAAAGCATTCATTTCAGGAATTTGACGTCTAAAACGAGTTGGACATAAATTGAACAAGTCACTAAAAGAGTACTTTAAACAAGAAGTAGAATTCGTTACATCATTACACAAATTGTTTTCTGAGATTACAGGCATCCTATCTCTAGAAACAAATTCAATTGGCATTACAGCCTTCTTCACAAAAAAAACTTGAAAAATCCTGCATGGTGGTTTTAGGGACTCTTCTTACATAATCTGTAGGAACAAAACGACGAGAGTCAGTATATGCATGGAATATTTAGACTTTACATATTTTCCTTTTTGTTGTGAGTGGGTTTCTTAAAAGACTTGGATTGAATCTGAGTCTTTTTAGAAACCTCAGCTTTAAAAGGTTTTGAGCACTCACCTTTACAACTGATAGAAGAATTTTCAGTTTTAGTCTTGCCTTTGTTGGATGACACAAATGGGATTTTGGTGGAATGAGAAACTGTTGGTTCTTTTAAAAAAATCTTTCAATGTTTGAGAAACCATGTCAAATTTTTCTTTGTAGACAGTTAATTCTACAGATTGTTGAAAATTTTGATTTACCAATTTTTCTTCACTCTTAAGAAGAGCTTCTTGAAAATCAAGTGTTTTCTTTTGAGTTGACTTTAATTCCTTTTCTAAAACGGTAATTTGATGTTGAAGAACTTTTGTAGGAATATAAAGGCGAGGGATTGGTTTTACAGGTTCTGCTTTCATTTCAGCTTCTGAATAACTCGACAAGAAGTCTTCCTCTAAAGTGGGTACTCTAGAATAATAACTCTCGTTTAGTTCTTCATATTGAAAAGATATTTATTTTGTTTATTTTCAACGCGTTTCTCGTCCTCTTGGGTTAAAACTTCTTTTGATGACTCAAAAAAGAAATATTTAAGTCCAGCTCCCATATAATTCATGTCATAAAATAAAGGTAAAACTCTTTGAGCCTTTTCCAAATATTTAGGATTTCTAAACCGATTCCTTGTTTAGAATGGTAAACCTAGTTTCTTTGGGCTGATTCAAGTGAATAGTTTGTTCAGTTTGACCCCGTTTTAAAAATGCATCGTCAAGGGTCTTTATTCGTGAGTACAAACTTATTCTTTCTTCTTCTATCATTTTGAATTTTTTCTAGGCTGTCTATATTTTCCATACTTACTGTCTCTAATTGTTTTGAAAGTACAGATATTTCTTCTTTTAAAGAGAGCTTTTCGTTAGATAACCTATCCATACAAGATTCTAAGTACGTATTCCTATCCTGAACATCTACCTTTTTGATTAGCATCTGTTTTATCACATTGTGATTAGTTAACCACTTTGATTGATATAATTCAGATGACTCTTTTAAAGTTTGGGCTAGATGTTCAGCTTGCACACACTTTTCAGTTTCAGCATTGAACCTAGCTTGTAAATCAAGTATATGTGTGTGCAATGTACATTCACTATTTATAGATAAATTATTTACATGCTTTGGAATGTAACAGCAATGTAACTCTCGTGTCTCTGAATCGGATGACAAACATTAGGGATCGTCGGTCTAGCCATCAGACATGCTGGTGGATTTGTCGTTGTCTCCCCCTCATCAGCACTGTCTGAATCTGAAGCAGTTGAAGTAGTATATCGATCCAATCCCAGACGATCAACCATATAGCAATTCTTTCCCTTATCATCCTCGTCATCGGTATCTTCAGCATCCCAGTAGTCTTCCTGGGCGACGAGAGCCATAGCGTCTGTTCGTTTCTTGGCGGCGTGGAATTTCCGCTCATAGTAGCCGACGTCCCTGTCAAACTTGTTTTTACACTCCCGAGCAAAGTGGCCCGGTTTCCCACACTTATAACAGAGACGCTCTTCGGCTCCTTTCATCTCATCGGCTCTAGGTCTCTCATCCCTCCTTTCCACCGGCCTCTTGTCGGCACGGCGAGGTTCTCGACTGTTATCTATCCGAGTATGCCTACGATCATACTCTCTTCTATCGCCCCTTCGGTCATCCCTGCGGTCATCACGACGATCGTCCCTTCAATCATAGTCGCGTCGGTCATCCCTACGATCATCACGCCTATCGTCTCGCCTTTCATAACGGCGGTCATCCCAATAGTCGCGTCTATCGTCGTATCTCCTTTCATCCTTGTCATCCATGCGATAGTCGTTCCGACGATAATCATCTCATCTTTCATCCCATTCGCTCATCCGAGTACCTCCGCGGACCGGTGTCGTAGCGGAGCTGATTATTAGTCTTGTTGGAAAAACATCGTTGTTGGAGACGATTTGTCCATAAGGCTATCTGTTCTTGAATGACCGCTTCTTCCTCATCCACTACCTCACGCGGAGGAGAATCATATCTATACTGTGACGAATATGAACCTTGAGCAAAAGATGCAGTGGGAATATTCGTGTTGGAGATCAAGGCTAGGGAATCAGTGGGTTTGATGCCGGTGTTGGCAGATGTCAACAAAGATGCGAGTTGATTTGCCATCTGTTTTTGTTGATTCACATCACCTTGATACTTTTTCAGCTCTTTAAAGACCACATTGATCGATACTTCGGGAATGTTAAGGACTCTTCGTGTGGCCCGGCATGCAATCTGCCACTCGGGGGCTAAGGCTGAAAAGAACCCCAGCATTTGAACTTCTAACTCGTCCCATATTTCTTTAGCAGACATTTTGCTGTCTACTCCGACTAAGATATCAGTGGGGAGGGCCTGATAGATCAGATATTCGGCCCTCTTGCCTGCATGCTGCCTGTCTCGCTCGACATCATTTGCGGGTTCCCTCTTAACCTTTGATGCGAGTATAGGGGGGTCAGCCTCGGGTCTAGCCGCTATTTCCCGATAGTAGATAACGGGGCCCTCAAATATGGATTGAAGCATAGGGTTTCCATTGGGTTGCATACCGACAAACTTTAGGAATCGGGACTTCCATTGTTCATACTCATCAGGATACAAAACAGGTGGTCTGTTCTCGGATCCGAGTACAAGAGCTTCACGAGACATGATATCGGGTGCTGATATGGAAGAATAAGATCTTGAAGGTGGAAACTTTAATCGGATGGACTGGACTGGGGATGAATAGTACACCGGATGGTACTGATTCAGATTAAGATGCTGAGTTTGGTTAAGCGAATTCGGATGACTCAGAGGGTTCGGACAGGAACCGAGTTCGGATAAACAGTGGATTCGGACGGGAACCGAGTTCGGATGTACAGTGGTTCGGATGGACCAAGACTAGGTGGATTAATGGAGGATGAACCGAATTCGGATGGTCCGGATTCGGGTGAACAGTGACCAAGACGGATGAACACTTAGTATAGTTTTCAGAAGGGAACACCGAATTCGGATGGTCCGGATTCGGTTGGTCCGAAACGAAAAATGGTCCGGAATGAAAATTCAAATTAAAGCACAAGTCAAATTAAGTGAAATTAAATTGCCTAATCTGGACTTCGGATGGTCCGAAGTTCGGATGACACCGAAGTGTGGTCCGAATTTGGCAAGAGTTGGTCCGAAATACACTTAAAATTGGTCCGAAATGGACCGAAGTAAGGTCTGAATTAGTCCGAAATAGGGTCATAGATGGTCCGAATTGCTACAGTACCGGTCCGAAAAATAGCAGATATTCAAAATTTTAATAACAGTTCAGACTACAAAATGAGCAGATTTTTGGCCTAAAATTGTTTCCAAATGTCATACCCCGTTACCCGGGTTGGCAACGAAGCGTGACGTTGCGGAAGCGTAACCATAATCATAATGAATGACCACTATATGGACGTTTTCAAAAATACATCGATATAACTTTAAAAGATAGAAATGTTTTACATGACCCGAAAATGTTAAAGAGTAGTTCGCAAGATACAGAGATTTAAATACATAATTAAATTATCCAAAATGATGCTATTAAATCTCCGACGGTTTGAAAATGAATGCGACTCCTTAAGTGCGGAAGCTTGAAAATACATCTGATGTGATGAACTTGCCTTTATTTCCTGAAAATACACGCTACAATACGTCAACAAAAATTGTTGATGAGCTCATAGGTTTACACGTAAATCTGACTTGTATGGACAACAATAGTAGAGTTTGAATTTATAAAATCATAAATTCAATGTTATGTATTACATATAAACCATCATGCAACCGAAGCTTAATTAAAATGAGTTTGCCCTCTGCAGTATCCCCGACTGTAATACCGTGTGTTGAATATATATGCACTCGCTGTTAGCCGACCCGAACTAACCCGAATGGGGGACATGACTCCCGATAGATCTATCCACAATATATTCGCGCTTACAAATAAATGCAATTAACGGTTCATGATATAAGGGCTGATGGAACCACATGTGTAATACATAATAGAAATGAAGATGTTTTCGTGTCCATATGAAAACGAAGCATTTATTTCAACCCCAAAACGTAACATTGGGAAAATAGGGGCTATGAGAACTCACCGAGCGTGTGATGGTAAAAACGAGCGTAAAATGCCTTTTAGCGTAAATGGATGGATGATGCACCGAGCGAGATTAATCGAATCCTAAATGATAATAGGGACTTAATATCTCTAATATATGATGATATATATATATATATATATATATATATATATATATATATATATATATATATATATATATATATTATGTCTTAAATCACCCAACATTACAAGTTTATAAATAAAATCCGCTTAAAACGTCAAGTTTATATATATATAATTTTCCAGCTTTTTCGGAGGTTTTTCGGCCTACTTTGAGGCTGTTCTTTGACCAAGCTCCAAAATGTTTTAGGCTTTGGTTTTCTAGGACATTAAACTACTATATCGAGAAACGGTGGACGAAGACTTGGTTGAGCCTGAACCCGGTCCTTTGAGGGATCGCCCGCTTTTCCACATCCACTTCAGGGAGAGAGCAAGTATAAAAAGGCGCCGCTGAGAGCTATCGATCGAGGAGCTTCTCAGCGTTCAAATGATTTTTAGAATCAAAAAGGCCATTTTTCGAGATGTTTAGGTTGGTGAAAAAGCTCGTTAAAAACCCTATGTTGGCCATTTTTGAGCTGTCAAACTTTCGGTTTCCCAGATAATTTCTGGAGGTCTTAAGCTGCAAAATAAATTATGAAAACTTGCAGATCTATAGTTAAGACATAGATCTAACTTTTGAGACAAGAATCAACTCATTTCGTTAAGTTATGAATTAGTTATGATTTTTCAAAGTCGATATAAATTTTCTGCCGAAAATCCGCAGTTTATAAACTTGAAATAACTTATGATTCTTGTTGTTTATTCAAAGACTACTTGTATAAAAGTTATAAAAGTTATATAACACATATATATCACATGTTTTCATAATATTAACATTTTTATAATGTGATCATATATTCATAAACACATTTAAAGAAACAACTTAAAAACAAAAACTAGAAATTCATAAGCTTGAGTTTTTATGAAACTTGTTGTTGTTGGTGATTATATATATTATGCAAGACTTATATAAACATAAATGTATGATGAAATAAGTTAGTATTTACTTACTTTGAAGTGTTTAGAATATGATTTTGAGTAGAAGTTGAAATCCTTGCAAGACTTGCACCAAAACACTTGAATTTCTTGAAGAACACTTGAAGAACACTTGAATGCAAAAGTTTGTGATGTGTGTGTGTATAGATCCGGTTTTTAGAGGAGAAAAGGAGAGGTTTTTGTTGTTTGAAGTGTGGAAAAGAAGTGAGAAATGAGGTCTTATTTATAGGCAAAGTGTTTGGTCTTTCAAATGATGAAAGGCATGGAAGGTAGGAGGTTGTGTGTACTTTTTAAACAAAATGATTGTGTTTAAAGTAATATTAAAAAAAAATAGAAGTCAACCCCTAATTGGCACATGCCTATGGCTGGCCATACATGTATTTTCATTTTTTTGTATAAAAGCATTTAGAAATGTATTCTTGTATTTCCCTTTTCTTGTAATTTCATAAATACTTATGGATGCATTGTTTTAATGAATTGTTTTAGTCTTGCATAATTAATGTTAAGTAATTGTATTAGTGTTTGATTAGCTTTACTAATCATAATTTAATTATGTACTTAGTTGAATTAATCCCTCATATCGTAAATCGATCGGATTAATTGACTTCCCGATTCATCGCACCGATGAATTTGATTCTAATTGAATTGAATTTTCTAATGAGTATTGGTAATCACTTTGATTAATTTCTAATGACCACTGATCAGAATATAATTGGCTATTAAATACAGATTAGGTCATTGTTGCTAACCTGGTTTAGTGCCGGATGTTACAGTCTCCCCGTGTTAAAGGAATTTTGTCCCGAAATTAGCTCGTGTTCTCCACTGCTTGAGTATTTGAGAACAGTTGAGGATATTATTCTTGAAACTGATCTTCACGTTCCCACGTAAACTCAGGCCCTCGCTTAGAGTTCCATCTGACTTTTATTATCGGAATCCGACTGTGCTTTAGTTTCTTGACCTCTCGGTCCATTATTTCCATGGGTTGCTCAATGAAGTTCAACTTATCATCTAATTCTAGCTCGTCCATGGGTATAACGAGTGTTTCATCAGCCAGGCACTTCTTAAGATTGGACACGTGGAAGGTATTATGAACGTTACTAAGCTCCGGGGGCAGATCGAGTCGGTAAGCTACCGGGCCAATTCTTTTGGTGATCTTGAATGGTCCGATATAACGAGGATTGAGCTTTCCTCGTTTCCCAAAACGAATTACACCTTTCCAAGGCGAGACTTTCAACATTACTTGATCTCCCTCTTGAAATTCCAAATCCTTCCGTCGAATGTCTGCATAACTTTTCTGTCGATCCTGCGCTATCTTTAATCGGTTAAGAATCTGGGCTATCTTTTCTGTAGTCTCCTGGATGATCTCAGGTCCAGTAATCTGACTATCTCCTCCTTCAGACCAACAAAGTGGTGATCGACACTTTCGTCCGTAGAGTGCCTCGAATGGGGCGGTCTTAATACTCGAGTGATAGCTGTTGTTATAGGAAAACTCGACCAATGCCAGGTGTCTGTCCCAACTTTTTCCAAAGTCGATAACACATGCCCTTAGCATGTCTTCCAAAGTCTGAATTGTCCTTTCACTCTGACCATCCGTTTGCGGGTGATAGGCTGTGCTCATATCCAAGCGTGTACCCAGTGCTTCTTGCAACGATTGCCAAAATCTTGAGGTGAATCGGCTGTCCCTGTCTGATATAGTTGATACTGGCACTCTATGCCTTGAGACGACTTCTTTAAGATAGATTCGTGTTAGCTTATCCATCTTATCAGTCTCCTTGATTGGCAGGAAGTGTGCGGTTTTGGTAAGTCGATCCACAATCACCCAAATGGTGTCATAACCATGGTGATGTTTTCCCACTTCCACTGGGGTATTTCTGGTTGAACTAGCAATCCTGATGGTTTCTGGTGCTCAGCCTTAACCTTCAAACATGTTAAGCACTTGCTGACATAGGTAGCAATGTCAGCCTTCATGTTTGGCCACCAGTACATTCCCTTCAAGTCGTGGTACATCTTATCTGACCCTGGATGAATAGCATATCTTGTTTTATGCCCTTCATCCATGACCAGTTTCCTTACTCCTCCGAATTTTGTAGCCAAATTCTTCCCATGAAGTACCGCCATCCATCTGGCTTAATTTCAAACTGCTTATCCATACCTCTCAAGGCTTCATCCAGTAGATTACCCTCCTTGACTGCTTCTTCTTGTGCCTCGCGGACTTGAGAGTTTAGGTTTGACTGTATAGTCATGACCAAAGCTCGGACTCTCAATGGTTTAACCCGTTCCTTTCGGCTTAGGGCATCAGCTACAACATTCGCCTTCCCTGGATGATAACGAATTTCGCAGTCGTAATCGCTAAGTAGCTCAACCCAACGACGTTGCCTCATATTTAACTCTTTCAGATTCGGAATATGCTGAAGGCTTTTATGGTCTGTGAACACCGTGCACTTAGTTCCGTACATGTAGTGCCTCCATATTTTGAGAGCAAACACCACTGCTCCAAGCTCCAAGTCGTGAGTCGTATAGTTCACCTCGTGGATTTTGAGCTGCCGTGATGCGTAAGCAATGACTTTATCCTTTTGCATGAGCACACAACCTAATCCATTGTGTGAGGCATCACAGTAGACCACAAAACTTTCTGCCCCTTCAGGTAAGGACAGAATTGGTGCACTACATAATCTTTGCTTTAACTGCTGAAATGCCTTTTCCTGGTCTTCACCGCAGATATATTTTACATCTTTCCGAGTCAACTCTGTTAGGGAACCTGCTATCTTCGAGAAGTTTTCAATAAATCGCCTATAATAACCGGCAAGTCCTAGAAATTGGCGAATTTCCGTGGGAGTTCTAGGAGTCACCCAGTTCTTTATGGCCTCGATTTTTGATGGATCAACTTGGATTCCCTGGCTGTTGATCACATGTCCAAGGAATTTAACTTCTCGCAACCAAAATTCACATTTTGAAAATTTGGCGTATAACTGCTCCTTTTCTAACAACTCCAAGATCAGCTTGAGATGTTGTTCGTGCTCCTCCTTATTTCTAGAATAGATGAGGATATCTTCTATGAACACTATTACAAATTTGTCCAGATACGATTTACACACTCGATTCATGAGGTCCATGAATACGGCTTGGTCAAACCGAATGGCATCACCTGGAATTCGTAATGTCCATAACGAGTTCTGAATGCTGTCTTGGGAATGTCTTCTTCTCGAACCTTTACTTGATGATAACTGGATCGCAGATCAATCTTAGAGTAGAAGCTAGATCCCTGTAGTTGGTCAAACAGGTCGTCAATTCTGGGAAGGGGGTAGCGGTTCTTTACCGTTAATTTGTTTAGCTCTCGGTAGTCTACGCACATTCTGAAGGATCCTTCTTTCTTTTTCACAAATAAGACTGGAGCTCCCCAAGGTGAGGAACTTGGTCGAATGAATCCTTTATCCATCAACTCTTGTAATTGATTGGATAGCTCTTGCATTTCAGAAGGAGCGAGTCTATATGGGGCCCTTGCGACCGGTGCAGCTCCCGACACCAAATCGATTTGGAATTCCACTTGCCTAGCTGGCGGAAGTCCAGGCAAATCTTTCGGGAAGACCTTCGGATAGTCACAAACCACTGGAATATCCTCGATTCGTTTCTACTCCGACTCTTTTTCTGCAATCTGTACCAATACCGCATGGCAACCTTTCCTAAGGCACTTTAATGTTCTTAGGCCGGATATGACATTTAACTGTCGGTTCTTTCTTTCCCCTTGGACTGTTAGGACCTTCTTCTTGTGGAGTGGTATTCGTACCACTTTCTTACCGCACAAAATCTCGGCATGATTGTGTGACAACCAATCCATGCCAATTACTACATCAAAACTTCCGAGTTCTATAGGCATCAAGTCTATCTTAAAGGGATGATCTGCCAGCTTCAGTGTGCATTCCTTAATAATACTACTTGCTTCTATTATTTTGCCGTCAGCCAGTTCTATAGTATAAGAGTTGTCTAAGGGAAAAGGAGTGGCATTCAATTGCTTACTAAACTTATCAGATATAAAGCTCCTATCAGCCCCAGTATCAAAGAGTACGTAAGCGTAAATGTCATTAAAAGAAACGTACCTGATACCACATGGGGATCCTGACGAGCGTCGCATGCTCCTAAAACAAAAGCTCTCCCCTGAGCTACTCCACCAATTCTCAACTTCGGGCACTCACTCCTGAAGTGCTCGGCAGCTCCATATTCATAGCAGCCTCTCTGATTGCCGCCATTGATACCCGGGGTTCCAAATTTACAATCCTTGGCCAAATGACCAATACGTTTGCATTTTCCACAAGGGGCTGGGCAGGGACCCTTGTTGTGATGAAAGGTGCATTGGGTGCAGAAAGGTTTGGTACCGGTGTAGCCCTTCCTTGACTCAGCTCCTGCTACATAAGCCTTGATGGTCTCGGGCTTCTTGGATTGCGAGCCCGTATTCCTCCCGGACTTGTCCTCCCATTTCCTCTTGTTTTCCCCGGCCTTGGCTTCGATTCTCCAGGACACTTGATCCATAAGGTTATTAGCCATTCTAATGGCGTCCTGAATGGTGGTTGGGTTGGAGGCAGTGAAATTGCCTTGAATTTGAGGAGCGAGTCCCCAAATGTAACGCTCGATTTTCTTGTACTCAGAGGTCACATCTGAGGGCACAGAATACTCAGTTCGTGGAATCGGTTGGTGTACCCAGCTACATCCGTTCCTTTCATAGCCAGATTCCAAAACTCTGACTCCATCTTTTGTAGTTCATTCCTTGGGCAATACTCATCGGTCATCATCTGCTTTAACTCGGTCCAGGCGAGTTGGTAAGCTGCATCAATCCTCACAGACTGGGTATACGAGTTCCACCATGTCAAGGCGCTGTCTTGCAGAGTGTGGGTGGCGAACTTCACCTTGTCTCCTTCAATGCATCCGCTAACACGGAAGACAGACTCTAATTTTTCGAACCATCATACTAATCCGACGGCTCCTTCAGTTCCATTGAAGTATCGGGGCTTGCAGCTCAAAAACCCCTTAATTCCACAACCCTTTGGGTGGGTTTCAGTTCCTCCCGTGGTGCGGCTAGCACCACCATCTCCATTAGCTGAACTGTTCCGGTTTGTCTCATAAGTGGCTATAGCAGCAGTCACTCTTTGTGCAACTAGTTCCTCAATTTTTGCAGCGTTCATAGCTCGTCTTGGCAGCATTATCTTAAAGTTTAAAGAAAAGAGCATAGTGTAAGAAGTTGAATCTTAAAAATGTAAATTTTTCTTAAGGCACAACACTAAAATCATCAAACACAATTTCATAAATAACTTGTAATATTCATTAATCATTCATATCTTACAATGGGCGGGTTATTACCCGAAAAATTTTGTCCTACACTATTACATAATATTTTTCCTAATATTACAAAGATAGATAGAGGGTACTAAGTGTGGGAGTGATCAGGGGTCTCTCCCTTCTCCATCGCGTTGAGGCGCTGAGTCAGCTCCTCGATCCGAGCTTGGCTTTCGGCTAGTCGCTGTCGAAGCTCATTCAGGCCATCCTGTTGGATGGTGAGGGCATGCTGGTTAACCCAGTATAAATTAGAGTTCTGAATCTCCTCCCGCTCCAGACAGGCAGTCAATTCTCCAATATCCTGGTTAAGTGCCCGGATTTGGAGGTCATGACGGTAAGACCTTGCTATTAGCAGGGGTATGGTCTGGTCAGCCGTTTCCTGGGTGAGTGGTGGGATTGGTGCGGAGGATGGTCCTCCGACCTCGAACTGGGAAGGGATTTCTTCCTCTTGCCTCCACTCACGGAGGGTTTCAGGCATCCAGCCCCATCGTCGGGCGTCTACCCGTCGGTGCTGTGGTGGGGGATTGGGTTGGGGAGTCGAGATAGGAATAGACTCCTGTCTTGGCGTGATCACCCTCTTTCGGGGTGTATACAACATCTTACGACCGTTTGGGTAAGGGCGGTATGGCTTGAATGATGGCTTCGCCGGGTGGTATGGAGTGCGGGCGGGGACTACTGGGGGCGGTGGATCCTCTCCGTCGTCATCTTCTTCCATAGGTTCCTCTTCTGACTCCTCCATTGGTTCTTTGGAGGGGTCTTCTTCTTCAGACGGTTCTCCTTCACTGAAAATCACAGTGACTTCGGGGCTCATAGGGGTGTACTCATCCTCTGAATCGGACAAGATGATGATCTCTAGGTGGGACATGTATTCTGCTATCAAGGTCCATTCATAGTCTTTTAGTTAGTTACAAAATATTTTTAAAATCAGTAAAACTTAAGTGCAGTTATAGTCTAGGGTACTAATGCAACCTAGTTCACTATAACTATGGCTCTGATACCAATCTGTCACACCCCGTTACCCCGGTTGGCAACGAAGCGTGACGTTGCGGAAGCATAACCATAATCATAATGAACGACCACTATATGGACGTTTTCAAAAATACATCGATATAACTTTAAAAGATAGAAATGTTTTACATAACCCGAAAATCTTAAAGAGTAGTTCGCAAGATACAGAGATTTAAATACATAATTAAATTATCCAAAATAATTCAATTAAATCTCCGACGGTTTGAAAATGAATGCCACTCCTTAAGTGCGGAAGCTTGAAAATACATCCGATGTGATGAACTTGCCTTAATTTCCTGAAAATACACGTTAGAATACGTCAACAAAAATTGTTGGTGAGCTCATAGGTTTACACGTAAATCTGACTTGTATGGACAACAATAGTAGAGTTTGAATTTATAAAATCATAAATTCCATGTTATGTATTACATATAAACCATCATGCAACCGAAGCTTAATTAAAATGAGTTTGCCCTGTGCAGTATCCCCGACTGTAATACCGTGTGTTGAATATATATGCACTCGCTGTTAGCCGACCCGAACTAACCCGAATGGGGGACATGACTCCCGATAGATCTATCCACAATATATTCGCGCTTACAAATAAATGCAATTAACGATTCATGATATAAGGGCTGATGGAACCACATGTGTAATACATAATAGAAATGAAGATGTTTCCGTGTCCATATAAAAACGAAGCATGTATTTCAACCCCAAAATGTAACATTGTGAAAATAGGGGCTATGAGAACTCACCGAGCGTGTGATGGTAAAAACGAGCGTAAAATGCCTTTTAGCGTAAATGGATGGATGATGCACCGAGCGAGATTAATCGAGTCCTAAATGATAATAGGGACTTAATATCTCTAATATATGATATATATATATATATATATATATATATATATATATATATATATATATATATATATATATATATATATATATATATATATATATATATAGATTTTTAAGTCTTAAATCACCCAACATTACAAGTTTATAAATAAAATCCACTTAAAACGTCAAGTTTATATATATATATATATATATATATATATATATATATATATATATATATATATATATATATATATATATATATATATATATATATATATATATATATAATTTTCCAGCTTTTTAGGAGGTTTTTCTGCCTACTTTGAGGCTGTTTTTTGACCAAGCTCCAAAATGTTTTAGGCTTTGGTTTTCTAGGACATTAAACTACTATATACAAAGGATTTTTAGAATCAAGAACGGCCATTTTTCGAGATGTTTAGGTTGGTGAAAAAGCTCGTTAAAAACCTTATGTTGGCCATTTTTGAGCTGTCAAACTTTCGGTTTCCCAAATACTTTCTGGAGGTCTTAAACTCCAAAATAAATTATGAAAACTTTCAGATATATAGTTAAGACATAGATCTAACTTTTGAGACAAGAATCAACTTATTTCGTTAAGTAATGAATTAGTTATGATTTTTCAAAGTCGATATAAATTTTCTGCCGAAAATCCACAGTTTATAAACTTGAAATAACTTATGATTCTTGTTGTTTATTCAAAGACTACTTGTATAAAAGTTATAAAAGTTATATAACACATATATATCACTGTTAGGCACAAAAAGGCCTCAGTCAAACCTGTTCTACATCTGAGGGGGAGATTTATAATCAAACCTGTTGATGCATTTGAAGGTTGAATTTAAGGCCTGTTATATGTCTTATTGAAACCTGAAAATGATTTGCAATATCAGTCTAAAGCTGTTCTATATGTTGCATGTGTTGCAACTTAGACAGTTTGTCCAAGCTGCTCTGTCTGCTGAACAGGCTGGACATAAACTGTCTACGCTGCTCTACACTGTTGAGCAGCTTGGGCATTTTTAAAGTGTTCTGTTCTTTGTGAACAGAACCTGTTCTTTGTGAACATGCTAAACACTTTATGGAATATGTTTCCAAGTCATCATGTATTGTTTTTGACTACAAGATCAGTTTACAAAGTCGAAGACAAAGTGGAAAACAGAACTGCTCAGCCTGCCCACGCTGTTCTGTAACATGAAGACAAAAGGATATTTGAAAAAGGGTGACAGACCTTTTCTTATATCAAAATAGGCCTTTACAGGGAAGAAAAACGCAAAGTTGACATTCCTAAATTAGTTAAAGGCAATGCAACAGTAGACAAAGTAAAAAGACAAAAGTTCTGCACATGTGAAGACAAGTCTGCTTTTCAGAAAAGTGCAGAAAAGGTTATGTTGTCTTTTCAACAAGACTTTTCCTTTTTCATTCCGTCCAATGAAGATGTTTCTCTTAGATCCTCTAAGTGAGTATAAAAGGAAGCTTCTAAGGTCAGAAAGAAGTGTGAAGAAAGCTAAGTGCTGAAACCCAAGAGTGAACGTGCAAGTGTGATTTTCATGCATGCAAACCTTCTGTGTAAACCAGCATCTGTGTGTATAAGCTGTTTTACATAAGCCGTTCCTTTAAGTCTTGTAAACACAGTGAGTGCTTCTTAGTGAGTGTATTCATTGTATACTAGTTTGAGTCTGTCTTAGACTAGTAAGCATACTGTTGTATCTGTCATCTCAGCTTGAACTATTCCGCATTCAAGCTTGTTTGTAATTAACAAATTGTTGATAATACATACAAACATTGAGAAAAGAGTGTCTAGTTTTTAAATTGCTGTATTCACCCCCCTCTACAGCTTATAACTATATACTTTGGGAACCTCTCGGGACCTACAATCACATGTTTTCATAATATTAACATTTTTATAATGTGTTCATATATTCATAAACACATTTAAAGAAACAACTTAAAAACAAAAACTAGAAATTCATAAGCTTGAGTTTTTATGAAACTTGTTGTTGTTGGTGATTATATATATTATGCAAGACTTATATAAACATAAATGTATGATGAAATAAGTTAGTACTACTTACTTTGAAGTGTTTAGAATATGATTTTGAGTAGAAGTTGAAATCCGTGCAAGACTTGCACCAAAACACTTGAATTTCTTGAAGAACACTTGAAAAACACTTGAATGCAAAAGTTTGTGATGTGTGTGTGTATAGATCCGGTTTTTAGAGGAGAAAAGGAGAGGTTTTTGTTGTTTGAAGTGTGGAAAAGAAGTAAGAAATGAGGTCTTATTTATAGGCAAAGTGTTTGGTCTTTTAAATGATGAAAGGCATGGAAGGTAGGAGGTTGTGTGCATTTTTTAAACAAAATGATTGTGTTTAAAGTAATATTAAAAAAATAGGAGTCAACACCTAATTGGCACATGCCTATGGCTGGCCATACATGTATTATACATGTATTTTCATTTTTTTTGTATAAAAGTATTTAGAAATGTATTCTTGTATTTCCCTTTTCTTGTAATTTTATAAATACTTATGGATGCATTGTTTTAATGAATTGTTTTAGTCTTGCATAATTAATGTTAAGTAATTGTATTAGTGTTTGATTAGTGTTACTAATCATAATTTAATTATGTACTTAGTTGAATTAATCCCTCATATCGTAAATCGATCGGATTAATTGACTTTCTCGATTCATCGCACCGATGAATTTGATTCTAATTGAGTTGAATTTTCTAATGAGTATTGTTAATCACTTTGATTAATTTCTAATGACCACTGATCAGATTATAATTGGCTATTAAATACAGATTAGGTCATTGTTGCTAACCTGGTTTAGTGTCGGATGTTACACCAAACGATTGGAAAACTATTTTAAACACTTTTTAGCCTTTAAAATGTACCAAAACACTTAAAAAAACTTTAAAAACGGACCAAAAACGCAAGAAAACCTATATTTTTCTAGATTTTAAAACAACCGATCATAGGAGGAATATGATGTTAAGATTGAACCTAATAAGCTCTAAATCAGTAGGAAATGATAATGTGATGATTATATTACAATAACAACACATAAACAGCAGAATATCGAGAAGAATGAAGATCTAACCGTGAAAAAGATGAAAAAATCGATGGAGATGATGAAGAACAGCAGCAGAATCCGATTTTTTGAAGTTGATATCCACCTTTTTGAGCTCTGATACCAGTTGTTGTATATGATTCCCAGTAAATATCAGCACACAATTGTTGTATATGATTCCCAATAAATATCAGCACACAAATGTTCAATAATCACTCACAAGAAGAATTCACACTCAATAACTGTGTAATGATGAAAGAACAAAAGGAATGTTTGAGAGAATATTGATGTTGGCGGCTGCAATAAAGATTCCTTTTCTTTTATGAATGTCAACCGTGTGAATTACAAACACTAGGAGCCTAGACATAGGCTCCTTTAATTAAGTTTCAAGGTTTGACACTTTTGGCCCTTGAACTTTTCATACAAAATAAACTAACTAAGAAATAAATTACAAGACTATATATTATCTAAATAATTATTACAAAATAGATCCACAAGATCGAAATTTAATATCTAACACTAAATTATAGATATTAGACATAATAAATTGTATTTTTTTTATCTTTTATTTTATTTTATTATAAAAATAACAAAATATATTTATCTTTTTAGGTGGAACGTGGTGACGCCATGTGACGTTTTTTTGTTTTTCTTTATTATATATAAATATATAACCATGTATTACATGTGTTGATTTTTAATTAGAATAATTTTTTATAAAAACACATGAAATAATTATAAAAAAGTTGAGTTAATTAGATTTTAGTTAATTGTATATTAGATTAGTTAGATTAGGCTAGACTATAATAAATTGAATTGAATTTGATTTTAATTCAAAATTAATTTTAGTAATGACATGTGGCAGATTGAAGTTTTGACACGTGACACACTAGAAACTCATTTAATAGTATTTATAGATATAGATTAATATATAATGTGAAGACCACCCCTTACGGGGCAGTACTCACGAGTCTAGATCCCATATCATGCAATACGATATCAATCAAACTAAGATAGAGTAATTAAGTGCGGAATATTAAATTACATGTACCAGCATATTAGGATTAAGTTTAATACAGATTAAGTTTTCAAATTAAACTTATAAAGGGCACAAGTCTAATCTAATTCAAGTCATCATATAATCAAGATAAATCTACCCAGAACACCACAATATCATCATCCAATCAGTACCAAAATGGTTTGCTGAGTAGAGGTCTATGAAAACTTTACTTGATTCTTGTATGACCTAAGTACTAGGTCCCGCAGGTGACTTTCCTTTATCTTTTCCTATAAAAATGTAAATGTAGCAACCGTAAGCAATGCTTAGTGAGTAAATAGATTTTCAAATTAAACATGCATTGTCAAGCGGATCATCATAAGTCTAGCGTGATATGTCAAGGCTGCCGCTACAGCCACTCATGATTGAGACAAAGAAGTCATAGAGTCGGATGATGCTCAAGCCACGCTCACGCTTAAATCGTGGGGATCAGCCACATACTGGGCTAGCTACCAGTAAGTCAACGTGGCGGAACATTGGAGGTCATTACCAAGTTCAATAGAACTGGTGAAATAGCCAGGTCTTGAACAATAGACCGACAAGGCTAATCAAGCTGAATCAATATGTCAAGTATGTGCAATGATGAAGCATACGTAATCAAGTCATGATAGTAGTAATCTCAATGCATTATCAGAAATGAACTGTAAATGCAATAACATATGAAATGATGATCAAATAGCTATCATGATCCACTGGGCAACACCGAACCATGGTGTGCACAGGTCACAATCCAGCTGATAATATGAATGTCAAATCAATCTAGCATCAACAATATGTCTTAACCGGAATTTCAAGCATGTTAAATCTGAAAATCTATAACTCACTGGTCTGGGTCTTTATCAAACAGATGTAAAATCTGCCACCTGAGTTATCTCAGAATTTTATCTTTGTCAATCTGTTTTCTGTCAATTCTTTTCAAATCAGAGACCCGCTTTCAATCTTTTAAATCTTTAAATCTTTGTTCAGAATTTCACTGAACCTGTCCAGAATCATGTCATATCAATGTCATCAGTTTTAGATTTAAAGTCTTTATTCTTATCTGATTCTGATATCTGATAACTCGTCAATCATTCATTTGTTCATATCCTTTGTTTCATTAAATTCTCAAAAGTTCCCTCTATATATATATATATATATATATATATATATATATATATATATATATATATATATATATATATATATATATAAAATCATTTATTTAATTAAAATATCAAAATATAGTATTTGGTTTCGGATCATCCGAATTCGGATCCTCCGGATTCGGACCATCCGGGTTTCGGATCTATCCGAAATGGACCATCCGGATTCGGTCCTAGACATCCAAATTGGGACATATCCGAAATGTTCATTTCATCCGATATAGGACCCGAATTTGGCACCATCCGAAATAGCATCAATCCGAGTTCGAATCATGACCCAACCGAATTTTGTAACATCTGAAACTGGAACATCACATCCGAATTCGGGTTCCACCGAATTCGGATCCTTCATCATCTTATTTCTAGAATTGTTCTATCTTATGTTCATTCGGATATTTATCAAATAATTCACAAAATTCATATTTATCAACATGCAACTAAATATATAGTTATGTTATCATTATTTGAGTGTTTTTTTACTATTTTATTGATCTAAAACCTCATAAGTTGATCAAGATCATCCAAAATATGCAAATTTTGTCAAGAACGCATATTTTATAAAAACACCGATTTTCACCTTTATTTGGACGATCCAAACTAAAATTTTTGTTTCTTTAACATCTATTAACTTAAATTCATCATAATCTATCAAAATTTTATACATGCAACATATATTTCATGTTTTGATTTCTTTAGTTTCGGTTTTTCAACAAAACCGAACCAAACCTACATATATTTCGAAATTAAAGAAATTATTACCTCAAAATCTTGTGGTTTGATGATAAATGATGATTATTGTAACTCCTTTTGTCTTCAATCTTCAATTTATGGAACAATTTATGAACTTATGATGAATTCTTGTGAAGGTGCCGTAATATAGAGAGAGAGAGTAGAGAGAGAAAGTAGATTTCTTAAATGGTGTTTTAAATTACCATTAATTTGGTTTATATATCTTATTTTGACATTATGTGTAATTAACCCACTAAACTTTTGTATTTTTCATCTCTTTTAATTTAATCATTTTTAATAATTCATAGTAGTTATATAATTTAATTAAATAATTTCATACTTAATTAAATTGCAACATAAATAATGTAATAAACTTACATTATTATCTCAAAATCAAATGTTACATGATTGACCAAAAGTTAGGTTGTTACATATAAATATATATTTCTATCGATTAATATCATAAAATCATATCTATATATATTAATAAAGCAAAATATTCACATGCCACATCTTACTATATCATTTCATCAATTTTTGTTTTCCCGCTCTTTATTCATAACATTTTAGTGGATGTAATTTAAATGGTTGCCTATTAAATAACTCAATTTTTGATTTATTTCCTAATATATTCATTTAGCTAACTAAATTTCGTACATTTAAAATAAAAAAAATTGAATTAATAATTTGCTTAACAATTATTTTATAAGTAAATTATATAACATAATTAAATTATCATTTAATAATATAAACGAATAATCCTAACAAATAATATTATTTTTAAAATTTAATTTAGGCTTTTACATTTTATTAAATCATATTTGTTAATACGCATAACGTTTATAAATTTAAGTCATTTTTTTTATTATCGTACGAAATGATTTTAAATTTAAAGTATGTATACATTCCTTAAAAATGAATATCATTATTAGTCTACAAAATTTTATGTAACATCCCGGATTTGAGCCTAGTACGTGAACTTAATATATTTGCTCATTATATTAATATTATTGCGTTGTTCCAATTGAATTCCGTTTCATGGATTAAACGTGCCGAGACCGAGTGATACGTGTCTCCGGATTAATAATTAGTGGATTATTATTATTTATGAGATCGTGGATTTAATTGGGTCAATTTGATATTAATTGCGAAAAAAGTGATATCGGGTTCGGAATTATCAGGTTCAGACTTTCTAATTATAGAAAGCATATATATATATATATATATATATATATATATATATATATATATATATATATATATATATGTGGATAATCTTGACGTTTCCTTTTCTTTCCCTTCCAATTTTAGAAAGTGTATGTGAAAAGTGTGAGATCAGTGGGTGTATGTGCGAATTGGACAGCAAAGGATCGATTGGTTGCTGAGAAATTGATCTTCTTCTTCCTACTTGGTGTTCTTGAGGTTTTGGAGGTAAGGTTTTATAGTTTTGGTTTGCTGAAATTCGTGTATATATGTATGTGAGTCAAGGGTTTTGGTTTCTGAAGTTGTGTGAAATGAATATGTATGGGTTTTGTGTTTTGGTACTGCTGAAAATCGAGTTAAGGGTTTAAAACCTTGGGTTCTGCCATTTTTGGCGATCTGCACAGACCTGCGGTAGCGTGAGCGTGACCGCGATCGCGGCGCGACCGCGTTGACCGAGCACGGTTGCGATGCGGCGGCTGTCCAGCGGGGATTGTGAAATGTAGTTTCTTAACAAACAAACAACAATATCAAATGATCAAGAACAATAAATGGAATTAAAACTGACCGAATGATTATATTGAAGAACTGATGATTACAAAATGATGATTGAGAATGTTCGTGAACAGTGGCCCCTTTCTCTGAATTGAATGCGTACAAATGATAACTATCAGATCTCCCCTATTTTGAAAATCAACCTTCTATTTATATACATTGTTTACAACTATTCACTAATTACAAAATAGACCCTATACTTTGTATTCCATCAACAAAAATACATTCCAACAATCTCCCCCTTTGATGGAATATGCAAAGTCTTCAGGTAGATAATCCAAGCTTCTGCTTAATCTGATACTCTTTCGGTCTGAGAGCCTCCATTCAATCTTTGAAATAAACTCTACCATCAGTCTTCTATTGTTAACAGATAAAGCTCCTCTCTTAGTTTTTCTCTTTCTATCTAAAGCCAGCTTTCCCTTCAAACCATTCAACACTTTTTGTAATGTACCATTAGAAAACTTGTTGAGGTCAACAATTCTCATGGCTCTTAGCTTTTTGTTCTGTCTTTGTACATTACCGCAGGATGCTTCTCCATGATGACTTGAAACTCTTTTAATTCTCCTGCAAACTTGATATCTCTATTTGGAGCTGTAATGTTAATTTTTCTCATCCCTCGCTCAACACCAATCTGCAGATCTTGCACAGACATAAATACCAGCTTGGTATGCATGAAGTGGAAAATTGTCTTTAATGCAAATCTGCAGTGCTCATTTCTCTTGTTTCGGCACAACTCATCAAATAAATCTTATACATCGACCAGGTGCATATTAAACATATCTGCTTCAGTGAACGTGTAGATATTTCCATCAACCTTAGTGACAGTGAATGTAGGATAGAAGATCTGAACGAATCTGTCTTTTTCAATTTTGACTAAATTAACTATCCTGAACTCACTCTTCACTTTATCAACTACTTGTGTCTTGTTTCTCAGAAAACTTGCATAATTGACAAGATTTGGCATGTTTGGCTCCAGTACCTTAAACAACTTAAGAAATGAACAAGGAGCTTGTTTCTTACAAAAAATTCTTTTCTCCAAAATGTCTTCAAGATATGGCAATTTGTTCCTTTTCTTGATGAACTCAGCTGACCGTTTTGCAGATAGCTCAAACTTTTTAAATTTCTTTTTACTTATCTCATCCTTATTCAATAATGTGAGCATATCTCTTATTTCCCTCTGTACCACCTGTTGAGCATCGAATCTTAGTCTGTGTTGTTTCTGCAACTCATCCGCAAGAATATACTCGTTAAAGAACCTTTCCATAACCTCCACTTCATTCAACTCTACTCTTTCTGGAACAACCACATTTTCTACCGGAAACTTTTCAACTTCCTCTTTCACTTGAATAAAAACCTCAGGCTTTTCAACCGTCGGTGTCGGTATAGACTCTTTCAAAATTTCTTGAACTAACTCCTCTTCTTCTTCAATCCTTTCACCCTGAAAATCAATATCAGTCAAAGTGATAACATCATCATCCTCCGATAACTCAACATACTCCTCTCTCTCTCTCCTTCTAAACCTTGAATCATCAACATCTGTTCCTTAACCGCTTGATCGTCATCATCTGAATCATTATATTCCTCAAAGTTGTAGATATCTGACTGAATGTTCAAAGGAACTGGAACATCTTCATGAAGAATCAATCCTAGCTCACTTTGTACATCAGCAGGATCTTTTGAGCTTCCTGCTTCCTTTTCTCTCACCTCTGCCTCTTTCTCTGGATATGTGATCATTAAGATTCCGGGTGTAGGCTCAGCAAGCTTTCTCCTCTTCTCCCCCTCATGAGGAGCATCATCGGAGTCTTCATCATGCTCATCATGCTTAAGTTTTGTTGATGAAGCTTGCGCCTTACACGTCTCTGTTGGGAAATAGTTTAAGTACATTCAAGCTGTTAGTTTAGACTTCTCAGACTGTTAGTAGATTTTACATGTAAATACAAAGTTCATGCTGCTAGTTGAAGAAACTCGAGCTGCCAGTGTAAAAGTTCAAGCTGCCAGAGCAAATCAACTCAAGCTGCTCAGTTCATGCTGTCAAGAGATTCAAGCTGCTCAACAGTTTCAGAAACAGAAAGTGCTGATTTTCAGGAAACGATATCTACATGAAGATTCCAGCATATCTACTATCAGAGAAGTCATAGTTCGTCAAGGAAACATATCAAGAAGCAATATAAATACAGAGAATAGGTCGTTCTATTGTATAGAAGTTTCTGCATATTTTGAGTCTGTAATTGCTTTGTTGATTAAGTTTTCTTAAGCCTCTAAGGTTGTAAAACCCTAAGAACAGTCTGTGTTCTTCGTCTAATCAAACAGATTAGAGGTGATTGTAATTGATGAATTCAGCAATACAAACAGTCTTGATTAATTCCTGTGTGTTTATTTATTATTGATTCTGAAAGTTTCTGTTAAAATAATTAAGTGTTGTTCCGCAAACTTCTTGATTAAACTTTGATTCAAAGCAAGATTATTGATTTATACTCTGATAAATTCAAATCAGTTAGTCTTGGTAATTCATATTTTAGATCCTGTCAAGTGGTATCAGAGCCAGGTTTGTCAAACCAGGTTTTTCAAACCATGTTACTCTTTGTTTTTCAAAGTCAAAAACTTTCTTTTAATTTTTCAATTGTTTTGCAATGGAATTTGAAAATAGCAGCAGTGGATCTGGGCAAGGACTCAAAGTGCCTATGCTCAAGCCCACTGAGTTTGAAATGTGGAAACTCAGGATTCAACAGCATATTCAATTCATTGATTATGCAATATGGGAAGCTGTTGAATTCCCTCCTGTAGTTGATCCAGAACTTGATGATGAGGGAAAACCAGTCAAAACTCCTCCAAAAACTGAACTTGAAAGGAAGGCTAGAATGAATGAAGTGAAAGCACTCACACTATTACAAATAGCCATTCCTAATGCTTATCAACATCAGTTCAAAAAGTTTTATACTGCTCACTCTCTTTGGAATGCCTTAGAGAAGAGGTTTGCTGGTAATGCCAGTACCAAGAGAAATCAAAAAGACCTCTTGAAACAGCAGTATGAAAACTTTTCTGGTGGCAAGAATGAAAACCTCACTCAAATCTTTGACAGGTTCAACAAACTGATAAGTGAACTGGAAAGTGCAAAGGTCAATCTGGATCAAGATGAAGTCAACAGAAAGTTTCTCAGATCTCTTGGAGAAGAATGGACAGTCTATGCTGCACAATGGAGAACAAAAGACACTCTTGATGAGATAGAATTGGATGATCTGTATAACAGTTTAAGAGTGTTTGAGACTGAGATTGATGCTAAAAAGAAATCTTTTTCTTATAATCACAATACTGCTCTTCTATCTTCTGAAAAATCTAATAACTGTGATTCTTTCTCAGGTGGTGATGGCAACTCTGCTGAAACTCACTATGAGGCCTTTGTTGCCAATGATGGATTATTTGCTCTAAATGTTGAAGACTTGGAACAAATTCATCCAGATGATCTTGAAGAGATGGATTTAAAGTGGCAACATGCAATGCTGACCATGAGGGCCAAAAGATTTCTGAAAAGAACTGGTAGGGCCAACTTTCAAGCCAAGACAGAAGGCAAACCATCTTTTGATAAATCAAAAGTGGAATGCTATAAATGCCATAAGCTTGGTCACTTTGCCAGAGAATGTAGATCTCAAGGTCAACAGCCATCAAGGACTTCACAGCCCATCCAAGCGTCATCATCAACAGCACTTGTCTCTCAAGAAGACAATGTGTTTGACTGGAGTGATCAGACAGAGGAAGAATTTCAAAATCAAGCACTTATGGCAGAAACATCAAATGTCTCCTCCACTGAACTACCATCTGAGGTAAATTCTAAGCTCTACTCTCAATCATGCAAAAATATGGTTAAAAAGTACAGAGATCATAATGAGAGCATGTGCAAAACTCTAGCTAAGATGGAAGAAAGGAGATATGAATACATGCAAGCCATAGAAGATCTGGAAAAACAGATCAATGATTATAAGGACAATGAGATTCAAATGGGTTATGATAGAACCTATCATGAGTGGGAGAAAAAGGAGCTAAATAAGAAAATAGAATCTCTAAATAAAAAGGTAGAAGAGACTGAACAAAAGGTGTTTGAGGCTAATAAGAAGCTAGAATCTGTTAACATAGATCTAGGAAACTTCAAGTTAGCAAATCAAAAGCTAGAACACCTAATGGAAGTTCAATTCAAAGATAGAGTGAAATCTCAGGTCAATCCCAAAGAAGGAATAGGATATAAAGCTACTCCACCTCCATACAATAACAAGTACATTCATCCAATGAGTGAGGTTGCTGATAGACTTGTCAATGAACCACTAGATGAGTCTATGACTATTGTAGATCCTATTCTTGATAACAGTCCTGAATTAAAAGAAGATAAGAGTCAAAATAGAGACTGTGACACAAAGAGTGCACCCATAGAAGTCCAAGCTCCCAGTAAGAAAGGAAAAGAGAAGATGAGTGTATGCAATGCTACTCCACAAGTTTCTGTACATTCTAACTGTAACACTGCATCTTCATCAAAAGGAACTAAAAGAAGTAAAACTGTTTCTATCTGCACATGCCAAAAGCATGGTGTTCAAAAGTTTCCTAAACAAAAGCAGGTAAGAGGAAACCAGAGAAACAAGAACCAGAAATTGACAGAAAAGTCTGGTGTTCCAATTCAAACTGTCAAAAAATGCTTTCACTGTGGAAGGAAGAATCACTTAGTCAAGGATTGTTTTTACAAACCAGCTGTTGCAAAACAGACTGTGCATCACACAAAATCAAATCCTAATCAGGCAAAGCACTCAAAAGTGAAACCTTCCACAGCAGCTCCAAAGAAAACAGTTGATCACAGATTCTCAAAAGTTAATAAAAAACAGTCCACACATCAAAAACAAGTTTTGGCAAAGCCTAAATCAAGTTTTAAACAAATGTGGTGTGTCAAGGACAAATCTGTTGCTCAAACTGCTAATGCAAAAGATCAGACTGCTAAGTCAAAATCTGATGCTGTTAGTGCAAAAACTGAAACTGTTAGCACTACAAACACAGCTCAAGCTGCTGGGCATCAATCTGGAGCTGCTAGTGAATTATCTGAGACTGTCAGAAGAAAAGATGATCAAAATAGTTGGATACCTCATATTATCACTAAATACTCTCCAAAGACTCCATCAGTTGATCTCACTAAATATAAGAAGTCAAAAACAGTTTTTAGTTATGTCAATGTACAAGGCCAACCCAAAACCAATTTGGTTTGGGTTTACTCCACTACTAACTAAGCTGTTATTTGTGCAGGGCAACCACAGGTCTCCTCATAGATCAAGATGGCATCTGGACAGTGGATGCTCTAGGCACATGACAGGCAATTCTGAATGCTTGTCAAATTTCAAAGGTTTTGATGGAGGTTTTGTTGCATTTGGAGGCAACTCAAAGGGAGGTAAGGTTACAGGTAAAGGTACTGTTAATGCAGGCAACATGACATTCCATGATGTTCTGTATGTTGAACAGCTTAAGTACAATTTATTGAGTGTCTCTCAAATCTGTGACAAACAAAACATTGTTCTGTTCACAGATTCTGAGTGCATTGTTCTTTCAAAAGATTTCAAAGTTCCTGAAAATCTTGTTTTACTTAGAACACCAAGAAAGGACAATGTTTACTGCCTGGACACAGATCTTTTATCTAAGTCAAATACTTTAAGTTGTTTATTATCCAGAGCATCATCAAATGAGTCTGCTCTTTGGCATAGAAGGATGTGTCACATGAACTTCAAGTCCATGAATGCTTTAGTTAAAAAGAATCTGGTAAGAGGATTACCACAAAAGGAGTTCATTTGTGATGATCATTGTGTAGCATGTCTTAAAGGTAAGCAACACAAAACTTCTCATAAGACCAAAGAAGTAAATTCAATTTCATCTGTTCTTCAGTTGCTACATATGGATCTATTTGGTCCAACATCTGTTTTGAGTTTGAATAAAAGGGCATACTGTTTAGTCATTGTTGATGATTTCACCAGATTTACTTGGGTATACTTTCTTAGGTCCAAAGATGAAACTGCTGAGCTAGTTAAGTCTTTTGTCCTTAAGATAGAAAACCAATCCAATTCCAAAGTTAAGGTGATAAGATCAGACAATGGAACTGAATTTAAAAATCACATTCTAAACAGTTTTTGTGAGTCCAAAGGCATTGCTAGACAATATAGTGCACCAAGAACACCACAGCAAAATGGTGTAGCTGAAAGAAAGAACAGAACATTAATTGAGGCTGCTAGAACAATGCTAGCTGATTCAAATCTGCCAATGACTTTCTGGGCAGAAGCTGTTAATACAGCCTGTTATGTTCTAAATAGGGTTCAAGTAGTTCAATCACAAGGGAAAACTCCCTATGAGTTATTCCATAACAGAAGTCCCCTAATAGCTTTCTTCAAGCCCTTTGGATGCCCATGTACTATCCTTCACACTAAGACTCACTTAGGGAAGTTTGAAAGTAAGGCAGAAGAAGGATTCTTTGTAGGATACTCAACTCAAAGCAAAGCCTATAGAGTATACAACAGTGTGTCTAAAACAATTGAAGAAAGTGCCAATGTTGAGTTTAATGAAAATACTGCTAATATCAAAGGCACTGGTCCTGATTGGTTGTTTGATTTAGATTCACTAACAAATTCTCTGAGCTTTGTTGAGTATACTGCAGAAGCTGATGCATACAGGGTTGAAGCTGCTAACACGAATTCTCATGCTGCCAATACAATTTCTCATGCTGTTGGCACAAAGTTTCAGACTGCTGCAGATTCAACAAGTTGGGATGATTTCACCACTCTACCACTTCTGTCATGTGATCCTCCAGGGGTCCTGAATGCTCCACTTAATGCAAATCCAGACACTGAAGTGCCATTCCCAAGTCCTGACAGTACAGCTCCAACACAAAAGGAAACAGTCCCAGATTCTAGGCTAGCAGTCCCAACAGCTTCTCAAGCTGTTAGCCTAGAAACTCAAGCTGTTCCAGAAACTGAACCATTCACTGGTTCTGATGGAGATGATACAAACCTTGGAACTTCTTTTCAAACAGAGAGAGAGCCCACACTAAGAGTTCACAAGTATCACCCTCTCAATCAAATACTGGGTGATCCAAGCACTCCTGTTCAAACAAGGAAAATGGTTCACAATGAGACTGCTGCTGCTGAACAAGCAGTTTCTGAATTCAGTCTAGCCGCTTTTGAACATGCCTGTTTTATGTCTCAACTAGAACCCAAAAAGGCATCAGAAGCACTAAAAGATTCATCCTGGATTGAAGCCATGCAAGAAGAGCTTTTACAGTTCAAAATTCAGAATGTATGGACTCTGGTGGATCTTCCTAAAGGAAAAAGAGCAATAGGTACAAGATGGGTGTTCAGAAACAAGAAGGATGAGAGAGGGATAGTCATCAAGAACAAAGCAAGACTAGTAGCACAAGGGTACACTCAAGAAGAGGGAATAGTTTATGATGATGTCTTTGCTCCAGTAGCAAGAATTGAAGCCATCAGACTATTTCTAGCATATGCAAGTTTCAAAGGATTTAAAGTGTATCAAATGGATGTTAAGTCTGCTTTCCTGTATGGGAAAATTGAAGAGGAAGTATATGTGTGTCAACCTCCTGGTTTTGAAGACTAGAAGTATCCAGACAGGGTGTACAAGCTAGACAAAGCTCTCTATGGTCTTTACCAAGCCCCCAGAGCATGGTATGACACACTGTCATCATATCTTCTACAGAATGGATTCAAGAGAGGCACTCTGGACAAAACACTCTTCACTAAATCCATCAAAGCTGAGATTCTACTTGTCCAAATCTATGTTGATGACATCATCTTTGGCTCAACTAATGATAGTTTGTGCAAAGAATTTGAGGCCCTAATGCACAAAAAGTTTCAAATGAGTTCAATGGGGGAACTCACATTCTTTCTAGGGCTGCAGGTTAAACAGAAGCCTATTGGTCTATTCATAAGTCAATCAAAGTATGTCAAAGACATATTGGAAAAGTTTGGCTATCAAGACACAAAGGTTGCAAGCACTCCAATGGATCCTCATAAACAGCTCCATACAGACAAAGAGGGCATAGATGTGGATATTCATTAATACAGATCCCTTATAGGATCTCTCATGTATCTAACATCTTCAAGACCTGATATTATGTTTGTTGTCTGTGTGTGTGCTAGGTTTCAATGCTCTCCAAAGGATTCTCACTTGGTTGCTGTTAAGAGAATCTTTAGATATCTTAAAGGCCAACCACATTTAGGTCTATGGTATCCTAAAGACTCTCCTTTTGAACTAACTGCTTATTCTGACAGTGACTATGGTGGATGCAACATGGACAGAAAATCCACAACTGGTGGATGTCAATACTTAGGAGCAAGACTGGTCTCTTGGCAATGCAAAAAGCAAACAACTGTCTCCACATCATCCACTGAAGCAGAATACGTAGCAGCTGCAAGCTGCTGCTCCCAGGTAATGTGGTTTCAAAATCAGCTAAGAGACTATGGTATGAATTTCTTATCCACTCCTATTTATATTGACAACTCAAGTGCAATTAGCATTGTGCAAAACCCAGTGAAATTCCCAAAAACCAAGCATATAGAAATCAGATTTCACTTCATCAGAGATTGTAATGAAAAGAAATTAATCCAAGTTACCAAAATACATACAGATGATCAGCTAGCTGATCTATTTACAAAACCTTTTGATGTGGGAAGGTTCACTTTCCTAATATCAAATATTGGTATGGTAAACATGGATTAATTGGTTTTCCTTATTATCGACTCAGTATGCTAATTTAAGGGGGAGACACTGTTCCATTGAAAAGTTGCACAATTTTACACTAACAGCATGAGGATTTTCTCATGCTGCTAGTTCATTTTCTCGGACTGCTAGTTATTTTCACTTGATCTGTCAAAATGTGCAGGGTATTTGGGTAATCTTCAAAATGTGTGCGCGGGACCCAACCTTTCAAAACCTTTAAAGGTCCCGGTTTCGTTCAGTTGTAACTACCAGTTACATATTCTTCTTCCACGGCCTTCTGCTTTCTCTCTGAACGAATCACACATTCTTCTTTCAAACCCTAAAACCATCGTTTGTTCATCCTTGGAGTTCGTAAAAGAACACAACTGCCTCCCATACACTCTGAAACACGCTGAACTCCAACCGTTCCATGCAATAATGGATTTCCTCAGGCACTCCCATATCCATCATGCACTATCCATAAACCCTACTATATACATCTCCCATATAGAACAGTTTTGGAACCATGCATCTGTTCAAACCATCAATGGAGTGCCTACCCTCCTTTCCAAGATTGATGGAACTGATATCCATATCACTGAGGAATCCATCCGACATCACTTGCATCTTCAAGATGCCACAGGTATAACTGACCTAACCCTTGATGCTTTACATACAGGTCTTTTTAATATCGGTTATAGGGGTCCTGCTGATTCTTTTACTTTCTTAAAAGCCCATGTTTCTCCTAAATGAAAATTTCTTGTACATATCATTCAGCAGTGCATAAGCCCCAAAAGAACTGGTTGGTCTGAATTTTCATCTAACATTGCCACTGCCTTAGTGTGCTTTTCCACAGGCCAACGGTTCAATTTTTCCAACATGATTTTTCAGGGGATGTTAAGGCATCATTCCCTAAAGAGTGGGAAATTTTTGATGTATCCTAGATTTTTAGCAGAAATCATTGCACACACCTGCACATCTTCTCATACACATAAAAGGATACATGTTTCCCACAGGCACTCACTTTCCTCTATTAAGAGACTTTTGAAACATAGTGCCAACTTTTTGAGTGTTGATGTTCCATTGCCTTCTGCAATGATGAACATTATTCCACAACACAGAGGAGAGGGTCCTGAGCAGGCTCAGCCTATCATCACTGCTACACCCACAGGACCCCAACCCCCTCCTCCCGATACACAAACTCCCTCTGATCCTTTTGTACAGCCAACACGCCCACTCAGAAACATATACAAAAGAAAAAGGGGACCAGGAGCTCCTTCCTCCTCCTCCCATCAGCAAGAGCCATATATCCCTGTGCAGGAGGATACTCCTGCATAGAATATCCAAAGGGAACCAGTTGAGGACACTCCCATTCTCTCTCAGGAGGTGAACATCTCTTCAGAGATGGTTCATATGGGTTCTGTGGCTGGCACTACTGATGTCTCTGCACAAGAGGCACAGGACAGTACCAACATAGCTAAGACCACGCCCATGGCAACAGCAAGTGTGCAAACACAAGCTGGAAGTCCCCAGAACCAAGAAAAGAGGGGCCCAGAAGTTTCTACCTCTGGTCTTAATGTCAGTGATAGATCACAAGCACCTCAGGTGTTCTCTGATCTTGAGGCTAGTCTGCAACAAATGCTCTTAACGGATCCCAGACTCAAACCTGTTGTAGCTATGTTGGACCATCAAATGTCCATCATTGCTGCACAGGGGGCTCAATTTTTTGCTCTCAAGCAGGCAGATGCTGCTCAAAATAAGCGAATGGATTATCTTCACAGAGGCTTCACACTCTGTGGAAATAAAATTATGAAGTTAGAGCAGATGATTCAAACCCAAGGGGCAAAGGTTGTGGTTTCTTCTGACCAAACCAATGCTTCCAAAAAGGGGGTGAATCAGGAGGTTCCCACATCAGTCCAAGCAGCTCCAACAACAACAGTCCAAGCAGCACCAACAGTTCCAGTTTCTAGGCTAGCAGTCCCAACAGCTTCTCAAGCTGTTAGCCTAGAAACTCAAGCTGTTCCTTCAAAAGCCACTGGAGTTGTGATCAGAAAAGGAATTCAAGCTTCATCAAGCACAGTCCAAGCTACAACATCTGCTACAAAAGACAAGCGCAAGGGCATTCTCATTGAGTCTCCAAAGCATAAATTTTCCTCAAAAGAAGCCCAAATTGCCTTTGATGCTGAAGTTGCCAGAAAAATAGCAGAAGAACAAGACAAAGAATTAGAGCAGCAAGCCCAAACCCCAATGGATGATGATGAGACTTTAGGTGATTACTTAAAGGGGTTTGTGGTCAAGCAAGGAGCAAGAAAAAGAAAGATGCCAACAGGGCACTCCAAGGCTGAGCATAGAAGATTTCTTATTAATTTTGCCTTTGCAGCAGGTATTCCAAAGAAAATGGCTCAGTCCATGTCTACTGAAAGGCTGCAGGAGATTCATGATAAGGAGATGGACAAAAGACAAAGAACAACAGTCTCTCCAGAAGCTCAACCATC